>JACRUU010000019.1:23846506-23861506 GCA_030449085.1 Kryptopterus vitreolus
TCTGTATGTATATCTGTTTATATGTCTGTCTGTCTATCTATCTGTCTCTCTATCTGTCTGTGTCTATCTATCTATCTATCTATCTATCTATCTATCTATCTATCTATCTATCTATCTGTCTATCTATCTGTATGTATGTATATCTGTTTATATGTCTATCTGTCTGTCTCTGTCTCTATCTATCATCTATATCGATCTATCTATCTATCTATCTATCTATCTATCTATATCTGTATGTCTGTTCTGTCTGTCTGTCTGTCTGTCTGTCTATCTGTCTGTCTGTTTGTCTATCTGCCTATAGAAAGTGCTCATGAATGATATGACTCGTCTGTGAAAAACGAGAGTTTGGGGAAGATAAATAAAGTATTTCTCCTGGACTTTGGGAGAAAGTGTACAGAGTGTGTAATGCTGTTATTCATGCAGAGGGAGGATTCGTCAGTGTGAATAAAGCAGAACATCTTGACATTAAGTTCCACACCACAAAATGATGGAGTTTGTCGCAGAGAAACAGAAAGAACATGACGACGCATTGTGTGTTGTAATACGGCTCTTGTGTTTTTGCGCCAGAGCTCCCCGAACATCTTCCGGCCCAAAGACAGGACCACGGACATCGAAGCCATTTTCCGCGTCATCCAAGACGCCAAGCGCTTCATCTTCATCTCCATGACGGATTATCTTCCTCTCCTGAGCAGCACTCCGCACAAGTGAGTCCTGACCTTCACTCGCCAGCCAGCCATTTCTACAGAGCAGCATGAACAGCGAGTCTGTACTTATGTGTGTTTGATTCTTTTCATTTCAATTTTCATTCTTTCTTTCTTTTATTTCTCTGTGCTTTTCTTTCTTTCTTTCACTCTGTGCCTTTCTTCTTTTCTTTTTTTCTGTTCCCATTTCATTTCTTCCTTATCTCTTCATATTTCTTTTCATGCCTTTTTTTCTTTCCTTTCTATCCTTTTCACAATTTTCTATCATTTTTCTTTCTTTCTTTCTATCTTTCTTTCTTTTCTTTCATTTTTCCTTTCACCTCTTTCTTTCTTTTCAACTTTTCATTCTTTTCACTATTTTCTTTCCTTCTTTCTTTCTTTCTTCCTTTATTTTCCCCCATTTCCTTTTCCTTCCTTCCTTTCATCCTTCCTTCCTTCCTTTCTTTCTTTCTTCCTTTCTTTTTACCCATTTACTTTTTCCTTCCTTTACTTCCTTGCTTCCTTCCTTCCTTTCTTTCTTTCTTTCTTTCTTTCTTTCTTCTTTCTTTCTTTCTTTCTTTCTATAACTGTGTGACTTTTCTTCCTTTTCCCAATTTTCCCAACGTTTTACTTTCTTTTCTTTCTTTTTTCATTTCACACCTTTCTTGCTTTTCACCATTTTCCTTCTTTCTTTCTTTTCACCTCTTTCATTGTTTGCTTGTTTTTCTTTCTCTCTTTCTCTCCTTTTTTTTCTCTCTCTCTCTCACTTTGTTGCTGTGGAATGCTGAGACAATCTCTCTTTCTCTCTCTTTTTATTTCTGAAATATAAAATATCGGTGTGGTGTTTTTCTGTATGCGTTTGTAAACCGTTTAAAGTTCAGCAGTAAAAAAAACAGTTGTTTTTGCTCCTGATCATAGAGAGATGTATTGATAAGAGTATTGATAAGAGTATTGATAAACAGCACAGGTATTAAATACAGTGTAAATGTATTAGTCATGGCTCTCGGTTTGCGTTCGCACTGCGGTGCGTTTCTCCGCAGTAAATACTGGTCGCGTATCGACGGCATGCTGCGGGAGGCTCTGCTCCTGAAACACGTCAAGATCCGCCTGCTGATCAGCTGCCGAGAGCAAACGCACCCGCTCACCTTCAACTTCCTGTGGTCCTTACAGAGCCTGTGTGTTCAGATCCCCAACTGCTCCATGGAGGCCGTGTGTATAAACTCTTCCTTTTATCACTCTAACACACTATGGGGGGAAAAAGTCGCTTTATTTTTAACATCTAGTTACACATTTAGTCTCCATGAACTGTTAGAATAACCAAAACACAAAATAATAACAATTACGAAAAGAAACTTAAATTAAAGTGGGGGCACTATGGCCTCACACCTCCAGGGTCCGGGTTCGATTCCCGTCTCGGCCTTATGTGTGTGGAGTTTGCATGTTCTCCCCGTGCCTCAGTGGGTTTTTCTCCGGGTTCTCCGGTTTCCTCCCGGTCCAAAAACATGCACGGTAGGTTGGAAAATTGTCCCTAGTGTGTGAATGTGTATTGTGTGTGTGTGTGTGTGTGTGTGTGTGTGTGTGTGTGTGTGCCATGCAATGGGTTGGAATTCCATCCAGGGTGTATCCTGCCTTAATACCCATAGACGCCTGAGATAGGCACAGGCTCCCCGTGACCCGAGGAAAGATCGGATATAGCGGTAGACGATGACTTAAATTAAAGTGTAGCCTGACATCTAGTGGACGGTACCTGTAAGTGCAAGTTGAATTAGCAGTCCATGATTATTGTCCTACAAAATATTTTAATAAACTTTACCAGGTTTGTTAATTGTCTTTTTGAACATCTTGTTGTGCTTTTATAATACGCTCCAGCCTTCCGGAATGATGCTCCACTAGATTATATAGAGAATTCCATGTCTTTTCTTTCTTTCCTTCCTTCCCAAATTCCGGGAAGACTTTGATCCATGTAGTATTTATTAATGTTATTTTTGTCTCTCCAGAGGTTCTTCAGTCCTCGCGTTCGAGACGACGGATCTGCTCAAGGCGTCCAACATCACAGATACGTGGTGACCGATACCTCCGTGTATATAGGTGAGGCTCATAAAACCTCAAATCTTTATAAATCACGAGTAATTCATTGATTTGAATGCAGATAAAAAGGAACCAGTGATCCGTACGAGCGTCTCGGTGTGAATAAAGAATGTTAATGGATTTCTGAAGGTTGATCTGATATTTATATACGGGTTTTTCAGCAAACTCAACAACGTCACAAAAAACGACGGCGTAAAATCGAGGTGGATTTGAACTATAAATATTTGAATCTTTATTATTACATAATTTTTTTTTTTTTTTTTTTTTTTATTTTAGGACAAATAGAATAGGTGTTACTTGTCACATATACATTACAGCACAGTGAAATTCTTTCTACTAAAAGCTATAAAAATCCTATGCAAATTGTCTAGTTGTATAAAAAAAATAAATCTACATAAGAATGTAAAACTTGTGCTGTCATTTTTAAATGTCATTATTCTTTAATTGTACATTTGTAGCAATTTTAAGCTTGTAAAATATGTATGTCATTATGAGCAATTAAATAATAAACATCAAAATCCTCCCTAATCAAAAACAAGAAAAATCCAGATATATATGGAAATTTGTAAAGTAATTTTTTTTGTTTTCAAATATAATTCTAAAAAATAACCTTTATATACCATAAAATATATTTATTGAAATTGACCTTTAATAACACTATTCACTTTTTTCTTAAAAAGTGACACGAAATATTAAAAAATATATATTTTTTTTAATATATTTTTTTTTCCTAATTTTTTATAATTTTTTTATTAAGTTTGCTTATATATTTATGGGAATCCCAGGATACTGAGAGTGATTATGAATAGTGCTTGATGGAACTAGTTTCAGGTGTGTGTGTGTGTGTGTGTGTGTGTGTGTGTGTGTGTGTGTGTGTGTGTGTTTCAGGGAACCTGGACTGGGTCGGGAACGAGTTTATGTATAACGCGGGAGCCGGGTTGGTGGTAAGTGAGCCGGGGAGAAGCTCGACGCTGGCTGAGAGGCTGCGCGCGGTGTTCGATAGAGACTGGCGCTCGCCGTACGCTAAACCACTGCAACCGAATAAGATTCCCACCTGCAGCTCGACCCCCTCCGGGGTCAAAGGTCACACGAGTCACACCGAGGACACGGCGAGTCCCAACGCCTCTCTGTAAGAGGTACACGAGGGCAAGAAGCATCGAATTAGGGAACTTCTTTACAGTATTTGTTATTTACTGTAAAATACCTATTGTTCTTCATCTCTCACACTTTTTTAAACGAGCATTACGAGTTTCCTCACAACCTCTTTTGAAACGTGCGTCATTTTATATTTTATATTTTATATATGTAACTTTTAATTTCATCTCGACACGAGCGAGCAGGAAGAGCACCATCCTTTATATCTGAGAATGTATGGTCACCGTGACGACAAGAAGACCTCATAAATGTCTAATCTGTAGACGCAGCAACGACGCAAGTTGTTTATTTCTCCTCTTCTTTGTTTGTTTATCTCTGTAGTGCTTTTAACGACACTGGAGGCGGTCCCCAATACGCAGCATGTCTGATTATTTGTTTGTTTGTTCATCTGTGTTTGTTTGTTTTATCATTATTTACCAATTGTTTTTTGCTTTATATTGATTGCTTTATTTATGTATTTATGCAACTTTGTTCAATCACATAATCTCTTCCTTTCTTTCTCCTTATGCGTTCCTATTCATTTCTTTCTTCCTTTTTTCTTTCTTGCATCTGTTTTCCTTTTTTTCTTTGCATTACATTTTCTTCATCCCCTTTTGTGTTTCTTTCCTTCTTTGCTATTTTTATTTACAGTGTTAGTGCTCATTTCATTGTTTATCCATTTGTTTAGTAAACAAATCATATTCATTGAGAATATAAGAATTGTTCAGTATACAAGATTAATTATCAATGTCATTAATCTATACGTATATTCGTATATTTACAATATAGGTATTAATGTGTATTTTGTTGATTTTATGTATTGTTTGTTTATTTGGACTTTTTTCCACTTATTTTTGCTTTTGTGTGCTTGTTTGTGTTTCTAGATTTATTCATTTATATTTGTTTCTTCTTACATTTGTTCATTTATGCTTGAGTATGTTTGTTTGGGCGGTTGGTTGCTTACGCGTTGTTTACATGTTTGTTTCGTCTTGGAATCGGAGTTCACGTTTGGCCTTGATATTTGCATAACCACGCCCCTTTCCCTGACGCGTCACTGTACCGTACCTCACACAGAGCTGGGATTTTTACCCTAAGACAAACACGTGGCGCTCCTCAGCGTCCGACAGTAGCACAAACAGCAGCTCGCTTTCACACGCGAAACACGTCTTTACACCTCCGAATGTCGATTGTTGTTTGTATTGTTTCCACAACACACATTTCTACATCGGAATCAGGACAGAGGCCGTATATTTTTCTACCGACGTCGTTCACGAAAGGGAGTCTTTTGTTTTGCTAATGTTTTTTCTAACATGTACACTGAGAAAAGCGTGTCAGGAGCACAAACCAAAGCCTCGAGGCGAGTTCTGGGAATGACCTTTTTAATCCCGAGTGTAAATTATTCAACGCATGACACACAAAAAAACAAACAAACAAAAAAACAAAAAAATGCTGTGGTGCATATTCGAACTGCCAATACTTATGCCTCATGCTGCTATCTAGCCATGTTATATCAATGAATCTTCCGGGAAGGGGGTGGGGTTCATCCCGTATTTATGAGGTAAAACTGTTTTGTGAAAGTTTTGGATTGCTTTTGTTTGTTTATGCGTGTAGAACGGGAAATGCGCAAATTGTGATCTTGGGTAATTAAAAACATTTGTCTTGCTATATATGAAAATAGACAAAAAAAAACTTATGAATAATATTTAATATCTCACCGTTTAATATATATATTATATATATATATATATATATATATATATATATATATATATATATATATATAGTATTGTTTGTTTGTTTGTTTTTGAGCGACGCGCGTATGTTTCTATGCAGCACGCAAACACTTTATTTTCACGGTAAAAAGCATGAAGAAGCTTTACGTCCTCTCGGCATCCGTTTTGTCTCGTCGTGCGGTGAAGTCGGTCCCGACTATATATATATATATATATATATATATATATATATATATATATATATATATATATATCGATATATTATATTATGGCGCTGATGTATGGGATGGTTGCCATGTTGGTGGCTTTCACCTCACATTGGTCTCCAAAACAACCACAAACCCTCATAAGTGTGTGGGTTTAGGCCGTCTGGTCGTTCCTGGTCTCCGTCATACAGGGTCATCTGACTGGTAGACATAAAAATGTCACGCTTGAGCTCCGCCGTACTTTCTTCCACGCATTCACTAGTGCACCAGAACGTCACGCTTGAGCTCCACAGTCCACACTTCCACGCATTCACTAGTGCACCAGAACGCCCACCACACACACACACCGGCTTACTGGTGGAGAGGAGACAAAATGAGTCAATCAGTAGATATGGGGACGGTCCTTGGACCACAGAAAGCCTCGGTTTAATGCACATGTGTCAAACTGGGTTCTTGGAGGGCCGCAGCCCTGCAGTGTTTTGTTCCAACCCTGCTCCATATATACATACCATGTAGTTTTCAAATAAGAGCTTAATGGCTTAATGACTTGGATTAGTTGGATCAGGTGTTTTTTTTTAATTGAATGGTTGAAGCTAAAACTCTCCCCTTCTAGAACTTATTATTATATTTGAGAGCTTCCTCAAAGTGTGCTAAGAATTTGTCCTACCTTCCTTCATCTTCTGCTAATAAATATATTTTTTGCCTTTTTTGTTGGAAAATATTTTTACTAGCTTTTTTTGTTGTTGTTGTCCAAACCATTGGCTCCAAACCAGGGTGTCAAACTAACTTAACTAAACTCAAGCATAATTAAAAACACCTGATCCAAATAATCAAGTCATTAAGGCTTATTTGAAAACTACATGGTATGTATATTGGAGCAGGGTTGGAACAAAACACCGCAGGGCTGCGGCCCTCCAGGAATGGAGTTTGACACCCCGGTTTAATGTCTCATCCGAAAGACGGTGCTTTTTTAACAGTATAATGTCCCCGTCATTATACTAGGATGTTAAGACACATACAGACCACAGAGTAACGCGCCCCCTGCTGGACACACCTCTACCAGCAGCAACCTAGTATTCCCAGGTGGTCTCCCATCCAGGTACTAACCAGGATCATCCCTGCTTAGCTTCAGTGGGCAACCAGTCTTGGGCTTGGATGCTGCACCCTAGTGGTGGGTGAGGAGATTCCCTCTCATAATGTAAAAGCACTTCGAGTGTCCAGAAAAGTGCTATATAAATGTAATGAATTATTATTATTATTGTTATTATTGTTTACCTAAGCAAAAATCTCAAAGATGAGGTCTTCGTAAGGAAGAAACCTTGAGAGGAACCCGTCCTCGTCCCCCACACCGAGCGTCCATTCGCTGCAGCTCCATCGTTGTCGAGGTTCTGAAATATTCACTGGTAGGAACAACGTTGCCGCCGTAGCCATCAGTGTTACACAAACCTCTCTTTACAAACATTACTTCGCCGTATTAATGGCGAGACGTCTCTAATCAACTGTTGAATGCAATGGAAATGATTATGAAATACATTTGGTCACGCCCCTAACCCCTTCCTCATCCTCCTCATAATTAGCGTTTCCAACACACAGCACTTTGAATGTATAATAAATACTTATTGTGTTACATGTAATCCAATCTTTAATCCCTTTAAATATTGCCAAACAATAATGACGCCGCTGCTCAGTAATACTACCTGTTTGTTTGTTTGCATGCAAGCTTCTTTTGCATGCTCTGCTTTGAACTAGACGCGCTTCTGCGGATCGCAAAGCTGCTCCCGTGTCCTGTACTGTTTTATAGAGAATGCTGATCTCCACACGGGTGTAAATACAAATACTTTGGTAATGCAGACTTTTATCGTCGAATGACCTGCATTTGTATTCCAAATAAACAGTAAACACTTCTACAACGAGCACATGCGTCTTTCTTTCCGCCTCGTTTTTATTATTTTTTACCAAAGTACAGGGGCGTCTGAGTTTCTACTTTTGCTTTCTTTCTTTCTTTCTTTCTTTACTTTTTTTTTTTTTTTTTTTCTTTCTTTCTTTCTTTCTTGCATTTCTGTTTTTAATCTTTCTTTCTTTCTTTGTCTTTTTTTGTTTTACCTTTTTTTTCTTTGATTTTTTTTTCTTTTCAAAATTCTTTCTTTGCGTTTTCTTGATTTTTTTTCTCTTTCATGTGTGATTTCCTTTACGTTGTACGTGAAGCTGAAAAGAACAGTGTATTCCATAAATGTAATATATACATATATGATGTATAAAATGGTTATCAGGATTAATTGTATTCAATAAAAGCCAAGAAAAAAATTGTAACAATCATTATCACCATCATTGCCATCAAAATTGCTATTTCATTTATTCTTTCTACTTTTTCTTTCTTTCTTTCTCATCATAAGAATGATACCCATCATCATCACCGCAACACATTACTTAGAATTTGATAGTTAGACAATTAGCTAACTAAAAAATTAATTAAAAAACATAATAATTATAAAAGGGATATTAAAGAAATACATGAAGAAAATATTGTATTTTACAAAATTAAAAAAACTAAAAAATGTATTTCAATTTAAATATGTCCATGCAAGTGTATTTAAAATTAAGAAATAACACAATATAAACTGTACTTTTAAAATTTTTTTGATTTGATTCTTGTTTTATTATTATTATTCTTATTTATTATTAAAAAGTATTGCTATTAATATTTAATATTATTTATTATATTATTATTTAATTAATTATTTTATTGTTATTTATTTTTTATTTATTATTATACTTTCAAATACCAATTTGCACAATACAAATAGGGAACACAATTTTGCATATGACAAGAAAAAAAAACACTTACAACAAACAAACAAACAAAACAAAACCTAGGGGTTTAGGTTCAAGGAAAAACAAACAAATAAATAAACACTATTTTTCCATTATTAAAAGAAAAGGGATTCACACGTGGTATTATCATTTGATTAGATTTTCCCCCCTCGTATGTACGTGATGTACGTGCTCACGTAAAGCACTCCTCTTTTTTATTTAATACGTGCGTCTTGCGTCATCGCTCCGACGTAACGCGTTACCATGGTTTCCCAGCATTTGCCTCTCTGGATCTGGGCGGTCTTGGATACCAATCCTAAATCTCCCTGTGATTTCCTAGAAAGTCCAACTTAGAAATAGTATAGGACACAGGGAGTGATGTCGCATAGCTAGTGTGCATTAAAGCATTTGGGACGCGGCCCCCGTGTTGTTTTGGCCAGGTCCCGGAGTGTTCTCGGAGCGGTGCAGCGGGAGGCGCATGCCCCGAGCCCGACAGAGGTGAAGGTGTCCCGGTCTGAACCCCGAGCTGAGCCGCTGCTGGCGGTGTTACAGAGTGGAAATCAGCGCGGGAGGGAAAGTGTTTGGTGGTCATGGCGGAGGACAGCGAGTGGGTCGTGGAGAGCATCGCTGGGTATCTGGGCAGTCCTGAGTGGCTCATCCCGCTCAGTGATTTCATGGAGAACAAATGTACAGGTAATTTCTCCTGAACTCTTTATAGTGTTAATAAACACATAAGTAGGTTTATAAACATTATGTTCATATGAATAAGGCTGGGTTTGGGCGCACTGAGTGTTTGTGGAGCTTCTCCAGGTAAGGATTAAAAGCAGCCCAAGCAGAATCCTGCAACCGGAAGTGAAGCAAATATTCTTCCGCCTCCTTTAATACTATAACAATGTTGTTATGGTTTTTATCATTAGAATAACAACATATTTACTCCATGTGTACACACACACACACACACACACACACACACACACACACACACCACACACACACGTGCAACTGCGTCATACTGTATCCCACACACATAAACACTCACACCCTGTACAGTAGCATACACACACACACACACACACACACACACACACACACACACACACACAACACACACACACACACACCACACACACACACACACACAGTGGAGTAACATACACTACATACACTATTTATATTATCATATATTACACACACACAAATACACACACTGAGGAGTAACATACACAACACTCTCTCGCACACACACACACCCACATTATAGAGTAACATATACAATACTCACACACATGCACTGTAGAGTAACATTTATTATAAACACACACACACAATTACTGTAGAGTAACATACACACACACACACACACACACACACACACACTGTAGAAAAACATACTGTATTACACACTCTCTCTCTCACTCTCTCTCTCTCTCTCTCTCTCTCTCTCTCTCTCACACACACACACTCACACACTCTCACTCACACACACACACACACACACACACACACACACACACACACACACACACACACACACACACACAGAGTAGTGTAGAAAACACACTGTAGAAAAACATATTACACACTCACACACATTCTGTAGAAAAACATATTTCACACTCTCTCTCACACACACACACACGCATTGTTGAATAACATATATTACACACTCGCTTGCGCACACACACACACAGTAGAGTAACATATGCAATACTCTGTCACACACACACACACACACACACACACACACACACACACAGTAGAAAAACATATATTACACACTCACTCTCATTCAAACACTCACACTGTAGCATAACATATATTACATACTCTCTCTTGCTCGCGCACACACACACACACACACACACACACACACACACACACACACACACACTGTAGAATAACATGTAAACTTATAAACACACCCACATACAGTTGAATAATGTACATTACACACACACACAGACACTGTAAAGTTAACACACTTTAAACTCTTTTACACACACACGCACACAAACATTAACACACAACACACACACACACACACACACACACACACACACACACACACACACACACACACACATTAGTGTACAATATACAACCCACACACACCACACACACACACACACACACACACACAACACACACACACACACAGTAGAGCAGTGGTTGGGAACCTGTGGCTCTCCAGCTGTCTTCTTTAATTAACATTAAAAAATAAACAAATAAATAAGAACGGTCACTAGAAATCATTTCCCTACAGAAAATACAGTTCCTTTGTTTTACAGCGAATCATCATTAATCCCAAGTCAGTTTACAATAAGATTATGTTGTTCCGGCCAATCGGCATAAACAGTGTTGTGTTTAAGATTCAGGGCACCAATAAAATGCAAACCACTTAGGTGTCTATGGCAACATCGCACGTGCACATTCAGTCAATGACAACCATGAGCAGTGATGGCAAAAACTAAACAAATGAATAAAATTCAGAAGAACATTATAAGTTTCAAAATGAATAACAGAAACATTTTTTTTATTGACAGCTCTGGTGCTCTGCTCTGTGTAGCTGTTTTGGGGCCTTATTAAAATTCTGTATTTTTATTTATATTATAATATATAATATAGTATATATATATATATATAGTATATATATATATATATATATATATATATATATATATATATATATATATATATATATTATATATATATATATATATATATATTAGTTGCTCTTGCATGCATTCACCAAAAAGTCAAAAATCCCTTTTCGGTGAAAAAAGATTCCCAACACCTGGTGTAGTGTAACATACACTATTGACAATAATGTGTAAACTATTGATGAATTACACTATACCTTATATAGTGATAGTGTGCTCATAAACCCATATACGTCTCGTTTTCCCTCAGTGTTTGATGACGAAGAGGAAAATAAATTATCGTACACAGAAATCCATCAGCAATACAAGCAACTGGTGAGTAGAGCAAGATTAACGCATCGGTCTCGAGAGAAGTGGTTGCACACACGTTTCGTTCAGAACATCGTGTGTTCAAATCCCAGCACCACGAGCTCTTTTAACCCTTGATTATAAATAAGATAAATGTAACTGTTGTCTTTGGACAATGTTTCAGATTTGCATTCCAAACATTCGTAAAAATGTACGTCATTTTTCCGAGATTCCCTGTTTCCTAATCATCTCTTTAATCCGTTGTCACGAATTCCTTTTCAGGTAGAAAAGTTGTTAGAAAACTACATGCAAGAAGTAGGTATCAGTGAACAGCAGTTTCTGGATGCCTGCTCGTCTCCTTTTGCCAAGTCCAAAACCTTGCAGGTGAGCGCGACCATACCCATTTATATATATATATATATATATATATATATATATATATATATATATATATATATATATATATATATATATATATATATATATTATATATACATACATACATACATACATACATACATACATACATACATACATACATACATACATACATACATACATACATACATACATACATATATATATATATATATATATATATATATATATATATATATATATACTACAGTAAGACCCAGAGATACGTTTTTAATCCGTTCCAGACACAGCATCGTAACATGATTTTGACGTATCTTGAACAATAGAACTTATGGGAATTAATTAATCCGTGCAACCACCCAGACAAAAGCATCAAAATTCCATATAACTTATTAAAAACAGGCTAGTTAGCAGATAAGAAACAAAGAGAAACACAACATGTTAGATATAAATAAAAAAACATAAATAATAACAATAAATGAAGGAAAAATGCAACTTTATTTACCTTGCAACTGACGCGACTTCAGCGGTGGCGAGCGGAGTGGTGGCGAGCGCAGGGGGAGGCATGACGAGGAGGCATGAGGCAGAGGCTGTACAGTTACTGTGCTCACTGCTGTACAATACGTACATTAAAATGTAATAAATTTAATAGTAAACACTTAAAATAATGATTTCTTTAAACTTACATAAACACTAGCACTTACATTCATTCATCGTAGTTGCGCCTATAGGCGTCTGCGTACACCTGCGAAATTTGAACAATCGCGAGAGATATCGATGACGTATCATGAGGAAAACAACGTATCATGGGACCGAAAAATCTTCATATTCCGTGTCGTATCATGAAAAAAACGTATCATGAAGCAATCGTATCCCGGGGCTCCTATTGTATATATAGGGTTCAAATCCTACCCCCAACAAGTTGCCACAAGTGGACCCTTGAGCAAGGCCCTTAACCCCTCAAGTGCTCAGCTGTAAGTCGTTCTGAATAAGGGCGTCTGCCAAATGCTATAAATGTAACATAAATGTAAATGTGATTAATTGCAGTTTAATCACACATGGGTATCTGTTCTGACTGTACCGCGAATGAATACTATTGAAGCGTTTAGTACTCTAATCAACGTGCGCATGAATAAATATGGATGCTTCCCGCAAATGTATGTTCATTATTTGTGAATCAGCACGCCAATGAGTTTCATACGGATTATATATTTGAAGAATATTTGTTTTAATGTATACATGTCAAGCTTTCTATTAATGTAGAGAATATAAGTATATCAGTGGGATTCGCGTTGTTTTACTTATGTGTCTGTGAAGAGAGATGACAGAGAAGGCAGAAAGCAGCCCTTTGTCTGTTTTTATTGTTTTACAAAAGCAGCGTTTTGTTGTTATTATGAAGAATTAAAAAAATGCAGTAATCACAGGTTAATAATGTGGTTAAATCGGGAGTCAGTAGCTCAGTGGTTAAGGCATTGGGCTCTGGACCAGAAGGTTGGTGGTTCAAATTTCAGCACCGCCAAGCTGCCACTAGTGGGCCTTTTGAGCAAAGTCCTTCACCCTCAACGCTTTTATAGAAATGGCATTCCCTGATGGCCGTAGTCTCGTTCAGCAGGTTAATGCACCCTGACACAAAGCAAATATGGTTCAGCACAACAAGAAATGGCCCTTGAGACCACAATCCAATTGAACATATATGGAGGCTCCACCTCACAACTTATAAGACTTGGGGGTTCCGCTGAGAAAATCTGCAGCAGATACCACAGCGCACACACAAACACACACGTGTATATATATATATATATGTATATATGTAGAGAGAATATGTGATAAATTTTTTTTTATCACATTGCTGCAGGGTGTGAAAAGAAACCCTCCTGGGTTTAATCAACACCTCATTTCTACCGGGTGATTGTAAAGTTCAAGTTATTTCTTATTTCTGTAGCGCTTTTCACAACGGACATAACGGTCTTAAAGGAGCTTTTCAGAATGAACGACTTCTAGAACAAATTTTTAATATGAACAATTTCTGTGTGGTGGTTTAGTGGTTACCATGTTCGCATCACACCGCCAGGGTCCGGGTTCGATTCCCTGTCGCGGCCATGTGTGTGTGGAGTTTGCATGTACTCCCCGTGCCTCAGGGGGTTTTTCTCCGGGTTCTCCGGTTTCCTCCCGGTCCAAAAACATGCACGGTAGGTTGATTGGCATCTTGGAAAATTGTCCCTAGTGTATGAATGTGTGTGTGAATGTGAGTGTGTGTGTGTGCCCTACGATGGGTTGGCATTCCATCCAGGGTGTATCCTGCCTTAATGCCCATAGATGCCTGAGATAGGCACAGACTCCCCGTGACCCGAGGGAAGATTGGATAAAAGCGGTAGAAGATGAATGAATGACTGATGGGGCGACTGTGGCCAAGAAAAACTGAAAACTGGTGGAATGAGGAAGAAACCTTGACTCAAAAATGGAACCCGTCCTCATTAGGGTGATATCGAGAGTGTGATTGTAAATAACGCAAACACCATAGAGTGAGGACTACCATGAGCACTGCAGTGTTTGATTGTGAGTTATGTGTCCTAGGCCAAAGTAGTCCAATGTCAAAACCCCATGAAGTGGGATCCAAAGGGAGGTTCTCTAGATGGTTTCGGGATGTTTGCCGAGTCTTGTTTCGGCGGCAGGTCCATAATCTGCATGGGATAGGACACAACTGGAGTTGGCGTAACCTCAGGAAGCCTCGAGGTGAGAAGAGAAAGGCAGCGGAATTAGCACAGCTGTTGCTCATACTATTAGCGAGGTCGTGGGAGTACATGGTTGCGTGTAAGGTGTAGGCCTTTCTAAAAAGATACGTCTTTAATCTGCATTTAAACTGAGCGAGGGCGTCTGAGCCCCTTACCCTGTCAGGGAGGCTATTCCACAGTTTTGGAGCTGAAGGTAATGCTTACGTAAAAAGATGTTCTTCCTGTAGCGTTTCACTCCAACTCCAAAAGATAAAGGAGTTAAACGTAAACCCAATCCACCAGCAGATTAA
>JACRUU010000019.1:23869006-23881506 GCA_030449085.1 Kryptopterus vitreolus
GGAATGGACGATATTCCTCTATTATTGGCACAACAAGGTGTGTGTGTGTGTGTGTGTGTGTGTGTGTGTGTGTGTGTGTGTGTGTGTGTGTGTAAAATGGTGAAAGTGAGTGCTGATTGAAGCCCAGGCCTCCTCACTTCTCCTACACCGGTATCTGACGTTACTAATGGAGCGAATGAGCACAAAATCTAGTAGAACATCTTCCCAGAAGAGTGGCGCTTATTATACATTTATAGCATTTGGCTGACGCCCTTATCCAGAGCCACTTACAACTGAAGGCTAAGGGCTTTGCTCAAGGGCCAACTAGTGGCATCTTGGTGGTGGTGGTGGTGGTGGGATTTGATCCTGCAATCTTCCAGTTCAGAGGGCAATGCTGAGCTACCACTTGTCCTAATGAAAAGAGTGAACTCGGCAGAATGAAATGTTCAGAGAGAGAAGCATGGTCGTTGTCCCACACCTGTATAAATTAGCATAAATATGTGTTTTTGCACTCTTTATCAGAGGGAAATAAGAACTAAATGGAGATAATGTGGTGGATTGTGTGTTTGCAGCTGGGAGAGACGTCAGTGATGGTCACCGCAGTCAGCAAGACCAAGCCTTCACCATCACAGTTCATGCCCCTGGTGGTGAGTTCTGAGTTCACTGTGTGTGTGTATGTGTGTGTGTGTGTGTTACTAGAAATATATCACCATACTTTTGAAAACCATACAATGCTTCATTGTATTATTACCGGTATATTAAAAATGACGCTTGTAGGTTAACGTGTTGGACAATAGGGGGCAGTGTGTGCACATTGTGTTTGTGCCGAATACCCCCCCCCCTCCCTCGAAGGCACTTTAATTCAGCAGACGGCAGATAATGTGTATTAAATAAATAAAAAGTTCCATTATTCATTAAATTTTTTTTGCTATGGTATTGATTTGGTACCATAATATTTAATCTAGGTATCATATTGAAGTAAAGAATTAGCTATCGTTACAACGTGTGTGTGTGTGTGTGTGTGGGTGTGTGTGTGTGTGTGTGTGTGTGTGTGTGTGTGTGTGTGTGTGTGTGTGTGTGTGTGTGACCGGTGGATCTGATGCTTGCAGGTGGATTACAGACAGAAAGCAGCAGCCGCTGGACGAATCCCCACCAACTACCTGAGGAGGGAACTGGGCACCAGTGACACGGAAATCCTCACCAGCAGACTCATAGGTGTGTTCCAGACACGGAACTCTTGACTGAATGCTCACACACACACACACACACACACCAAAATGTGCCAAGGTTTCTACGCCCCACAAGGGTTGCGAGTGAGATGTTTATCAAAACGTTTTTGGCAAGGATGGAAGAAAGAAATTAGATTTCATCCACAGTTTGTGTTCACCATTATGCCCCCCCCCTCTTTTTTTCTTTCATTATACTCCCTCACTCTCTGTTGATTTCTCTCTCTCTTTATTTCTGTCTGTTTCTTTCTCTGTCTCGACGTCTGTCACTTTAAAAAAAAGCAACTGAATTAATACAGTGTTCAATTACAATGTGGCCACCTACAGGTGAACTTCGGAACAGCAGCTTATGAAATAGCAAATTATATCATTCTGTTTGAAATATAATAGGCTGGTATTTTTCCAGTATCGGTATGCCGCTCTCTCTTTCTCTGTCTCTCTTACTCTTAAGTGATTTCTCCACCCATATCTCTCTATGCTGGTCTTGGTCTCTCACTCCCTCTCTGTTTATCTCTGAATCGCTCACACTCTCTGTCAGTCACTCTTTCTCTCTGTTTATACATCTAACTCAGTATATATCTATATATTATCTGCATGTCTCTCTATTTCCTTTTCTTTCTGTCTCTCTCACCGTTTGTCTTTTTCCTCTTTGTATTTCTCCTTTGCTCTCTTCCTGTGGCACTTACTTATGGAGGGCGCTGCCCCCTGTGACTGTGTACACAGCCTTGTCCTGCCACCTGTTGGTGGTCTCAACATTTTTATGCCACCCACCCATATCTCTTTCTTTCTTTCAGTTTATTTGTTGATAAATAGTACCGAATCACTGAGTTACAGCAACACACGTCCCCTGAATTCTGACTCGAATGAGATTATTTACATTCCGTCCCTGTTTATGTTCAGATCGTTCCATTAGGCCGCTGTTCCCTGCTGGATATTTCTACGACACACAGGTACGACTGTCCATCTCTTTTTTTTTTTTTTTTTTTTTTTTTTTTCTCCCTTCTTCTCTTTCCCCCCCCTCCGCAGTTTGATGCTAATGACAGACTTGTTTCTTGTCTTTATGAAGGTCCTGTGTAACATTTTATCCGCCGACGGCGTAAATGACCCTGACGTCCTCGCCATCAATGGAGGTGCAGTGTTTTTAAAAAAAAAATTTAATTATCGTTAATTATTCATTCATTCATTCATTCATCTTCTACTGCTATATCCGATCTACCCTCGGGTCACGGGGAGCCTGTGCCTATCTCAGGCGTTTTTGGGCATTAAGGCAGGAGACACCCGGGATGGAATGCCAACACATCACAGGGCACACACACACACTAGGGACAATTTTCCAAGGTGCCAACCTACCTACCGTGCATGTTTTTGGACCGGGGGAAACCGGAGAACCCGGGAGAAAAAAACCCCTGAGGCACGGGGAGAACATGCAAACTCCACACACACAGCATGTATGGCATTCGAGACGGCAATCGAACCCGGACCCTGGCGGTGTGAGGCGAACGTGCTAACCACTAACCATTTATTATTATTTTTCTAGTTTATTCGTAGCTCAAAGACTTTATTATGCATTATAATGCTTCATGAAGCTGATTGTAAATAAAGCAAGCCATATATAGCAAGCAATATAACATAATGAAAAAAGGGGATAATATCACATATGGCAGCTTAGAATGATCTAATAATACAACATGGGCAGGTGTTGGGGAAGTGGAAGCTCAGTGGTTAAGGCTCTGGCTTACTGACCTGAACATCAGGGTATCACCAAGGTGCTAGCCTTGTTACCACACATGTTGTTATCCTCATGTAACCTCCTACTCCTGTTTCCTTTCAGCATCTGCTGCTCTCGCTATCTCTGATATTCCTTGGAATGGACCTGTTGGTGAGCTGGGGGTTGTGTATTTGGTTTAACATGGTTACACATAGTGTGTGTATGAGAGAAGTTAAGTTGGGTGCCGATCTCACCCCCAGGTGCGGTTCGTATCGGACTGGTCGACGGAGAGTTCGTGGTGAACCCCACCCGGAAGGAGATGACCTCCAGCACGCTGAACCTGGTGGTAACAGGAGCTCCTTCCAGCCAAGTGGGTGAGTGTGTAAACCTTCACGCGCCACTTTGTTCTTGAGTCTTTGAAGAAAGCGAGTGATGGCCGTGTTTCACCTCGCAGTGATGCTGGAAGCCGCAGCCGAGAACATCCTCCAGCAGGACTTCTGTCACGCCGTTAAACTGGGAGTCAAGCACTCCCAGCAGATCATCCAGGCCATCCAGCAGCTGGCGCGAGAGCACAAGGTGGTGAAGCGCACGCCACAGAAGCTCTTCGGCGCCCTGCCCGAGATGGTCGAGTACACTCAACAGTACGAGCTCCAGCACTGGTTGCTGCTTATCAGTATGAGAGGGGTTATAAGGCCATTTCCAAATAATTCATTTAATGTCATTTTACAGTACAGAGATCGATTCCTTTTTTTTTTTTAAATAATGTATGACAATACCCCGGAGGAATGAGGTTATAAAAGCAATTGTTTGCTGCTTAACAGTCTTTGAACGGTTATAATTCGGTTTCTGTTTAAATCTCAGTGATGAATATTACACGGTGATTCATTTGGTCCATGAATCGATTCTTTAGTTAGTAATTAAGTCTATACAGTCATGTGGAAAAAAAAAGAAAGTACACCCGTGTATGGCTAAAATAGGATTTAAATGCTAAAGTTGCATCTGCTAATCTATTGGCCTTGATTAATGGACTCATCATATATTCCATGTCTATAAAAGCTTAAAAAAGTTTTAGCAGTGTGTGTGCAGGCAATATGCTTGTTAACTCGATGGCAAGTAGGAACGAGGTTGAAAAAGCAATTATTTTCTGCCTTTTAATCTATAAGGTGTTATAAGGCCATTTCCAAACAATTTAAGTTAAAAACGCCTAAGCTTTTTTTTCCTCTCTCTCTAAAGTTGCATCTGAAATTTAAATTTTATACCAAAACTGTTTGCAGGCTGGCCGGTGAGAAGATCTATGCCGTCTTTACAGACTTCTCACACGATAAGGTATTTATAGCGTGTGTTGTCATGTCAATGTTTGGAGTTGCTCGTGTTGTTCTCTAGAACGTTCTCCTTCTGGGTTCTGCAGATCTCCAGAGACGAAGCTGTGAACAAAATCCGTCTTGACACCGAGGAGCAAGTTAAAGGTGGATGCATTTTTTTCCCTATGAAGTTTTTACAAAACTTAAAAATAGATAGACATAGTCATGTTCTCGCAATCGAACCTTACCCAAATCATGTTCCTTTCTAATCATGCGAAGAGAAATTTCCTCAGGCCGAACCCTTTGAGGTGATCGAGGCCTTCAGCACGGTTTCCAAAGATGTTTTCCGCAATCTGGTCCTGACTGAATACAGGAGGTGACTTTTTTTCTCTCCTACTCAGCATATATATATATATATATATATATATATATATATATATATATATAAATGGTGTGCGTTTACTGTAATATATACAGCATACGTCTTGACATTATTTCAGGTGCGACGGGCGAGACCTCACGTCCTTGCGAGACATTTCGTGTGAAGTGGACGTCTTTAAACCTTTACACGGATCTGCGCTTTTCCAGAGAGGACAAACCCAGGTCTGGTGAAGTACTGACCAATGTAGAGCGTTTTTTATCTGTCGAATTTTTGTCAATCCTGATAATTAAATAAAATAAAATAAATGATTAATTATTATTAATAAATAAATAAAAAAGACACTACAAACAACCAGCGTGCATCAGGAGTTCGCCTCTAGAGGCAGCTCTCTTGCTACATATTGCAAGCCGGAAAAACTACTGATTTATTTGATTTGTTTTTAAATCAGTGTATATATATATATATATATATATATATATATATATATATATATATATATATATATATATATATAAATATATATATATTTATATATTATTTTATATATTTATTTATTTATTTATTTATTTAATTGATTTTTTTTCTTTTTAGGTCCTTAGCAGTGTGACTTTCGACTCTATAGAGTCGAGCGTGAAAACCGACATTATAACCACGGCTCTGAGGTAAAACGGCCTGGTAATTAAGATTAGTATTACAATGAAATAGTGTAGGGATCTGTGCATATATACTTTATAGTGTAGGCCTAATATGTGTCCACCAAATGCTCATTTTCTGACACGTTTTGATTGATTTCTAAGGAAATAATGTTATCGGATACGTGTTTGAGCTGTTTTCATTATTTTCTGTCCTGAATATTTTATTTTGTTTCCAATAGTGGGATCAAAGACAAAAATTTTATGCTCCATTATGAGGTAAGTTCAAAATGAATGATGTTCTCGTGGTTATCTGTGTGGGAATACTTTCTTCCATTTAGTAAAGTCAGGTACATATACATAGGTGAGTTATAAGCCTACGTTGGCATTCATTCCAAAGGTGTTCAGTAGGGTTGAGATTTTAAGATCTTCCTTGTCCATCCCAGATCCATCCCAAGCCAATTCATTCATTCATTTATCTTCTACCACCTTTATCCGATCTTCCCTCGGGTCACGGGGAGCCTGTGCCTATCTCAGGCGTCTATGGGCATTAAGGCAGGATACACCCTGGATGGAATGCCAACCCATAGCAGGGCACACACACACTCACATTCACACACATTCACACACTAGGGACAATTTTCCAAGGTGCCAATCAACCTACCGTGCATGTTTTTGGACCGGGAGGAAACCGGAGAACCCGGAGGAAAAACCCCCTGAGGCACGGGGAGAACATACAAACTCCACACACACACATGGCCGAGACGGGATTCGAACCCGGACCCTGGCGGTGTGAGGCGAGCGTGCTAGCCACTAAGCCACCGTGCCCCTTCCCAAGCCAATTGTCCCGGTTCATTTTATCCCATATACCGCGGATTTAAATTAGTGAATTGTTCATCTATTGTTCATCAAACCTATTTATATAGAATAAAAAGACACTGCTTTTTCTGTGAGATGATGATGTGCTTTCTTCCAGCCCATAAAACATTCCCCCCTTTCTGTGTCTCGCTCTCAGTTTCCTCCCTATGCGACGAATGAAATCGGGAGAATGGGTGGCATGAACAGACGAGAGCTCGGTCACGGTGAGTGACTTTTGGCTTGTGACGATTATATGCGCCTGTGTTTCTTTTGAACTCTTCTCTGAGCTCTTTACATCTTTTTTCTTATGTTCAGGTGCTCTGGCTGAGAAAGCTCTGAGACCCGTCATCCCTAAAGACTTCCCTTTTACAATCCGAGTCACCTCCGAAGTGCTGGAGTCCAATGGTGTGTGTGCTGAATCATATTGCCTCGGTTTTCACTCAGGCTGACATCGCGTTACTGACGCTGAGCTTGTTACTGATGTCAAGCTCACTACTGACACTGACCTTCTGATGGTGCCGTGTTACTGATTACTGATATTGAACTCTCTGCTGGTATTGACCTCGTTACTGACTATGACCGCTTTACTGGTACTGACCTCATTGCTGACACTGACCTTGTTACTAGAATTGACCTCGTTACTGGTATTGACCTCATTACTGACACTGACCTCGTCACTGGTATTGACCTTGTTTCTGACACTGATCTTGTTACTTGTTACTGTTACTTGACACTGTTACTGTTATTGACCTTGTTACTGACACTGACCTCTTTACTTGTCTTGACCTCGTTACTGACACTGATCTCGTTACTGGTATTGACCTCGTTACTGACACTGATCTCGTTACTGGTATTGACCTTGTTTCTGACACTGATCTTGTTACTGATGTTGACCCTGTTACTGGTATTGACTTCATTACTGACACTGACCTCATCACTGGTATTGACCTTGTTTCTGACACTGATCTTGTTACTTGTTACTGTTACTTGACACTGTTACTGTTATTGACCTTGTTACTGACACTGACCTCTTTACTTGTCTTGACCTCGTTACTGATATTGACCTCGTTACTGATATTGACCTTGTTACTGACACTGATCTCATTACTGGTATTGACCTTGTTTCTGACACTGATCTTGTTCCTGATGTTGACCCTGTTACTGGTATTGACCTTGTTATTGACACTGACCTCGTTACTGGTATTGACCTTGTTATTGACACTGACCTCGTTACTGGTATTGACCTCATTACTGACACTGACCTCATCACTGGTATTGACCTTGTTTCTGACAAAGATCTTGTGCCTGATATTGACCCTGTTACTGGTATTGACTTCATTACTGACACTGACCTCATCACTGGCATTGACCTTGTTTTGACACTGATCTTGTTACTTGTTACTGTTACTTGACACTGTTACTGTTATTGACCTTGTTACTGACACTGACCTCTTTACTTGTCTTGACCTCGTTACTGATATTGACCTTGTTACTGACACTGATCTGTTACTGGTATGACCTTGTATGACACTGACCTGTTACTGGTATTGTTACTGACACTGACACTGGTATTGACTTGTGACACTACTTGTTCCTTATTGACTGTTACTGGTATTGACTTCATTACTGACACTGACCTCTGGTATTGACCTTGTTTCTGACACTGATCTTGTTCCTGATGTTGACCCTGTTACTGGTATTGACTTCATTACTGACACTGACCTCATCACTGGCATTGACCTTGTTTCTGACACTGATCTTGTTACTTGTTACTGTTACTTGACACTCGTTACTCTTATTGACCTTGTTACTGACACTGACCTCTTTACTTGTCTTGACCTCGTTACTGATATTGACCTTGTTACTGACACTGATCTCGTTACTGGTATTGACCTTGTTTCTGACACTGATCTTGTTCCTGATATTGACCCTGTTACTGGTATTGACTTCATTACTGACACTGACCTCATCACTGGTATTGACCTTGTTTCTGACACTGATCTTGTTACTTGTTACTGTTACTTGACACTGTTACTCTTATTGACCTTGTTACTGACACTGACCTCTTTACTTGTCTTGACCTCGTTACTGATATTGACCTCGTTACTGATATTGACCTTGTTACTGACACTGATCTCATTACTGGTATTGACCTTGTTTCTGACACTGATCTTGTTCCTGATGTTGACCCTGTTACTGGTATTGACCTTGTATTGACCTTGTTATTGACACTGACCTCGTTACTGGTATTGACCTCATTACTGACACTGACCTCATCACTGGTATTGACCTTGTTTCTGACAAAGATCTTGTGCCTGATATTGACCCTGTTACTGGTATTGACTTCATTACTGACACTGACCTCATCACTGGCATTGACCTTGTTTCTGACACTGATCTTCTTACTTGTTACTGTTACTTGACACTGTTACTGTTATTGACCTTGTTACTGACACTGACCTCTTTACTTGTCTTGACCTCGTTACTGATATTGACCTTGTTACTGACACTGATCTCGTTACTGGTATTGGCCTTGTTACTGACACTGACCTCGTCACTGGTATTGACCTTGTTTCTGACACTGATCTTGTTCCTGATATTGACCCTGTTACTGGTATTGACTTCATTACTGACACTGACCTCATCACTGGTATTGACCTTGTTTCTGACACTGATCTTGTTACTTGTTACTGTTACTTGACACTGTTACTCTTATTGACCTTGTTACTGACACTGACCTCTTTACTTGTCTTGACCTCATTACTGATATTGACCTCGTTACTGATATTGACCTTGTTACTGACACTGATCTCATTACTGGTATTGACCTTGTTTCTGACACTGATCTTGTTCCTTGTTATGTTACTTGACCACTGTTACTGGTATTGACCTTGTTATTGACACTGACCTCGTTACTGGTATTGACCTCATTACTGACACTGACCTCATCACTGGTATTGACCTTGTTTCTGACAAAGATCTTGTGCCTGATATTGACCCTGTTACTGGTATTGACTTCATTACTGACACTGACCTCATCACTGGCATTGACCTTGTTTCTGACACTGATCTTGTTACTTGTTACTGTTACTGTTCTTATTGACTGTTGACACTGATACTGGTATTGACCTTGTTTCTGACACTGATCTTGTTCCTGATGTTGACCCTGTTACTGGTATTGACCTTGTTACTGACACTGATCTCGTTACTGGTATTGGCCTTGTTACTGGCACTGACCTCGTCACTGGTATTGACCTTGTTTCTGACACTGATCTTGTTCCTGATGTTGACCCTGTTACTGGTATTGACTTCATTACTGACACTGACCTCATCACTGGCATTGACCTTGTTTCTGACACTGATCTTGTTACTTGTTACTGTTACTTGACACTCGTTACTGTTATTGACCTTGTTACTGACACTGACCTCTTTACTTGTCTTGACCTCGTTACTGATATTGACCTCGTTACTGATATTGACCTTGTTACTGACACTGATCTCGTTACTGGTATTGACCTTGTATCTGACACTGATCTCGTTACTGGTATTGACCTTGTTTCTGACAGTGACCCCGTCACTGGTATTGACCAGACTGATCTTGTTACTGGTATTGACCTCATTGCTGACACTGTAATGCCATAATGTTTTGTGTGTTCATTGACTTGTGTTGTATCTTCCTGTGTGTTTATTATTCAGGCTCATCATCAATGGCATCAGCGTGTGGAGGCAGTTTGGCTTTAATGGATGCCGGTCAGGTTTCTTTCGTTCTGCATGTATTACTTGCTTTGCTTTTGCCTAATAATTACAATCATTTGGTTTAGTCATGTTTCGTTAGCGTTTTCTCGTGTGATGTGAGGTGAAATGATTAGAGCAGGCATTGATCAGCGGTGTGTGTGTTCTCAGGTGTGCCGATCTCCTCAGCAGTAGCAGGAGTGGCTATCGGTCTCATTTCCAAACCAAACCCAGAGAAAGTCTCAGAAATACAGGACTACAGAATTCTGACCGATATTTTAGTATGTCTGTCATCTCTACACTACTATACTACCTCTCTCCCCCTCTCTCCCCCTCTCTCCCTCCTGCAAAAAGCATTTTGCTTTTGTCAGCGCACCGCTTCTGAACTTCAATTTGTGTGTGTATGTGTGTGTGTGTGATCACAGGGGATTGAAGACTACAATGGAGACATGGACTTTAAAATGGCCGGGAACAAACAAAGGCATCACTGCTTTACAGGTAATACAGAGAACTTTCGATATAAAGGATCCAAAGAAACCAGTCTACCAAAAATATTGTCTACTGAAACCATGTACATTCCACATTTTCAATATAGAGAACCATTTTTATTGTATTTTATTTACTAGCGAACTCTGTTTATCAAGAAC
Source organism: Kryptopterus vitreolus (assembly GCA_030449085.1). Lineage (NCBI taxonomy): Eukaryota > Metazoa > Chordata > Actinopteri > Siluriformes > Siluridae > Kryptopterus > Kryptopterus vitreolus. Next base: position 23,879,472 of record JACRUU010000019.1, read on the forward strand.
ATTGACAATAGAGAGCACAGAGTACATACAACTTTATCTATATAGAAAACCTGTTTATGGGGAACCTTGACTTTACAGAAGCTTGACTATAGATACCCTTGTCTTTGAGGAACCTTGACTATGGAGAACCTTGATTATAGAGGACCATGTCAATGGAGAACCTTGTCTTTTTAGCAAACCTTGTGTATGGAGAACTTCAACAAGAGATAACTTGAATATAGAGAAAACCTGTCTATGGAAAACCTTGATTCTAGAGAAACCCTGTTTGTGTAGAACCTTGACTATAGAGATCCCTGTTGATGGAAAACCTTGACTTTGCAGAACATTGACTATAGATTAACCCTGCCTTTGAGGTACATTGGCAATAGACCTTATCTAACCTTATCTAAGACATAACCTTATCTTTGAAGTCCCTTGATTATAGAGAACCCTGTCTATGGAGATCCTCAACTAGATAGAACTTGACAATAGAAAACTTTCACTTTGGAGAACCTTGAATGTAGAGAAAACCTGTCTAAGGAAAACCTTGATTCTAGAGAAACCCTGTACATGTAGAACCTTGACTATAGAGAACCCTGTCGATGGAGATGACTATACATAAACCCTGCCTTTGAGAAACCTTGTCTATGGAGAACATTGACTATAGATAACCTTATCATTGAGGAACCTTGATTATAGAGAACCCTATCGATGGAGAACCTCGGCTAGAGAGAAGATGACTATAGAGAACCTTGACTACAGAGAACCCTGTCTATTAAAACTCTCGCTGTATTCTGTGTGGGTTCTTTCAGGCTGATATTAAGATCCCAGGTCTTCCTCTGAAGATCGTAATGGAGGCCATCCAGCAGGCAACAGGTGACCCTGGCATCTTACACACACACACACACACACACACACACACACACACTTACACACACACTTGTCTCTGCACTGTCTCATTCATTATTCCCTGTTTCAGTGGCTAAGTAAGAGAGAGATTTTAGGGATCATGAATAAAACCATTTCAAAGCCCAGAAGTTCAAGAAGAAAAGAGAATGGCCCTGTTGTTGGTATGGGAAAACACACTTCACACACACACACACACACACACACACACACACACACACGCAAACACACAAACACACATGCATCATGGGTTTTTTTTTTTTAAAGGTATAATATGAAATGTGTTTATGTTCTGAAGAAAACGTCCGTGTGCCGATCTCCAGAAGAGCTCGATTTATTGGTCCTGGTGGATACAACCTACGCCGACTACAGGCTCACACAGGTGGCACGTCTCTCTCTCTCTCTCTCTCTCACACACACACACCTGTCCTTTTATCTTCGTTTTGCCTCTTTCATTGATGCATTTATTCAGTGTATCATTTCCTTCTTTCTTTCTTTTCTCTCTTTTTTTTTCCCCAATACTATTTGTATTTATGATGTGTCCTGTGTATACGCAAAACACAAACGTAAAGAGGAACAAATATTCAGCACTGTTTAAAAAGTTCAAAATTCTTGTTTCTAAGGGCTTTCCATGAAACCTTGTGTGGTGTGTGTGGGGATATATATGTATATATATATATATTATTATATATATATATATATATATATATATATATATATATATATATATATATATAATATATGTATATTATATATATATATTTATGATATATGTATATGTATATAGCTATAGTATATAATGTATATATATCTATATCTATATATTCTATATATATATATATATATAGTATATATGTATGTATGTATATGTATGTGTATATGTATGTATGTATGTATGTATGTATGTATATATATATAATATTATTTGTATTTATATTTAATTTTTTTTCTATCTTTATCCTTTTTCTCTTTCTTTCTTTCTTTCTTTCTTTCTTTCTTTCTTTATTTCTCTCTGTCTCTGTCTGAATGTCTTGTTCACCCTCCCTTGATGCTTCCCTTCCTTTCTTCCCTCCCTTTCTTTTCTTTAACCTTTTTTTTTTAAACCTTTTTTTTCTCTTCTTTATGCCTTTTTGTGTGTGTGTGTATCTGA
>JACRUU010000019.1:23886506-23904006 GCA_030449085.1 Kryptopterus vitreolus
GATTTCCGCTTCCGAAGCACAATTAAACCGAATTAAGGACCAGGACACGTAATAAACATGTACATTTCGCCTTGTAAACACTTTCTGAACAGCCGGGCTAAGGACCCTTCTTTACGCCAGGACCTCAATATTCACCCTCATATATATATATATATATATATATATATATATATATAGATATATCTAGATATATATATATATCTATATCTATATATATATACCATATATCCCGAATTTCCCGGGGGGGGGATATATATATCCCCCCCCCCCCCCTCCTGTGTTTTTATTTACGTCTTGGGAAATATTTACCTTGGCTAACACAACAACAATAATAGCCTATAATTATTATATCGATTTGTAAATTCTATTGGATTAAGGTATTGGGACACCTGACTTTCCCCAACCACGTGTGATTTCCTCATCCAGAGGAAAAAAAAAATATCCCTGGATAAAGTTTTCCCTTCACTTAATCTAGGAGACCAAAACCTCTTCCAGCCGTATGAAGGAAGATCTTTATGAAGATCTGCTTTACATGGTTTGAAGAGGAAGATCTCCAGCTGTAGACCATCGAATCCTGAACCCTCAATGTTCATTAAGTTTTCACCTATTCGTTTACCTTTGCTATCTATCCATTGTTTATCTGTCTCTTTTATATACATGTCCATCGTTTATCTGTCTCTTTTATATACATGTCCATCATTTATCTGTCTCTTATACACCTTTCTTTCATTTATCTGTGTCTTCATACACTTTTCTTTCATTTATCTGTCTTTTATACACCTTTCTTTAATCTGTCTATTTTATACATCTGTCCATTGTTTATCTGTCTATTTTATATACATGCCCATCATTTATCTGTCTTTTATACACCTTTCTTTCATCTCTCTCTGTCTTTAATACTGCTGTCCTTCATCTCTCTACGTTGTACACCTTTCTTTCATTTGTCTCTCTTATACACCCTTCTTTCATCTAGCTGTATTTTATACACCTGTCCATCATTTTTCTGTCTTTTATATAAATGTCCATTAATTATCTGTTTTCTACACCTGTCTATCATCTATCTGTCTATTTTATACACCTGTCTGTCATCTGTTTATTTACACATATATCTATCCATTGTCTGTCTATATTTGTCTATATCCATCAATGTTTCTATAAATATTTATGTCTGTATGTGTGTGTGCCTATATATAGTCTCTAGTACATACATAGTTCATAATAATCTGGATAAAGGGTGGTGTAAGATGTGTTATTATTCTCTTACAAACACCACTCCAGAACCATCGTTGTATTTTGCAGGCCATGTTTTATGGCCGAAAGTGAAACCCACCCCGGCGGTCTTCTCCTCCCGCGCTTCTTATCTCGAAATCGCTCTCTGTACGCGGCAGCTTTTATTTTAAACCTTCTTTCTCGTGTTCCCCTGCCTCAGGATCTCTGTTACTGGAGTCCAAAATCAACCCGAACACGGCGTATCAGAAACAGCAGGTGAGTCACGGAGAATCGCGTCTGCATCTCGCTCCTGGTTTTGTGTGATTTTTAGAAGGATTGTGTCTCTTTTCATGCTGTTTCTCTGATGTTTGTTTGTGTGTGTTTTCCCCCAATATATAAAAAGGACACGCTTATTGTTTGGTCTGAGGCGGAGAATTACGATCTGGCATTGAGTTTCCAGGAGAAAGCAGGCTGTGATGAAATCTGGGAGAAGATCTGTCAGGTACCAGCTTTCTCCACTTGTGTTTTGTAATTCCTGTAGATCCTTTTGTAGGATGTGTGTGTGTGTGCGTGTGTTTCTAAACTGAGCTTGTCTATGTCCAGGTCCAAGGCAAAGACCCATCAGTAGAGATCACCCAGGATCCCATCGACGAGTCGGAGGAGGAGCGCTTCGAGGAGATCCCCGAGACGAGCCACGCGGTGGAGCTTCCGGCCTGCGAGCTGGCACGCCTGGAGGAGATCGCTGAAATGGTGACCTCTGTCCTATCGTCCCCGATCCGCAGGGAGAAGCTGTCGCTGGCGCTGGTGAGCGACGGTTACATGCAGAGGCTGCTGCAGCTGTTCAGGACGTGCGAGGAGCTGGGCGAGCATGAGGGTCTGCGCCACCTGTACGAGATCGTCCGCGGCGCGCTCTTCCTCAACAAGGCGGCGCTGTTCGAGGTCATGTTCTCGGACGAGTGCATCATGGACGTGGTGGGCTGCCTGGAGTACGACCCGGCACTCATCCAGCCCCGGCGGCACCGCGACTTCCTCACCAACACCGCACGCTTCAAGGAGGTGATCCCCATCACGGACTCGGAGCTCCGGCAGAAGATTCATCAGACCTACCGTGTGCAGTACATCCAGGACATCATCCTGCCCACGCCCTCTGTCTTTGAGGAGAACTTCCTTTCCACGCTCACCTCCTTCATTTTTTTCAACAAGGTTGAGATTGTGAGCATGCTGCAGGTGAGATTCTTTCCATCATCGTCTGTGTGTCTGCCTGTCTGTGTGTCTGCCTGTCTGTGTGTCTGCCTGCCTGTGTGTCTGCCTGCTGTGTGTCTGCCTGTCTGTCTGATACCCTGCCTGCCTGCCTGTCTGTGTGTCTGTTGCCCCGCCTGTCTGTGCGACTGCCTGCCTGTCTGTTCGCCTGCTTGCTTTCCTGTGCATCTGTGTGTGCCTGCCTGTGTGTCTGTTGCCCTGCCTGTCTGTGCGTCTGCCTGCCTGTCTCTCTCTGTCTGTGTGTCTGTCATAGTATCTATCTATCTATAACTCTCTCTCCTCTCAATCAGCTATATATCTGAATAACAGAAAATATGAATGTCAGGTGTATTTCTAATGGTTTGTGATGTCACTTATCTGATATATCTAGCTATCTATCTAATCTATCGATATCTATATATATATATCTATACTACTACATCGATCTATCTATACTAGATAGCTATATCATATCTATAATATATATCGATATATATATATATCTATATATAATATATATATATAGGTCATATCATACACATACGGATATATATATACATATACACACACATATATGTGTAGTATATCGCTATATATATATATATATATATATATATATATAATAATATATATATTATAGAGATATACAGACTACATATATATATACACACACATATATACATACATATATATATACACATACATATATACATACATATACACGTATATACATATATACATATACAGGTATTAACTAGGGTCATTATCTTTCCCGGTGTTTTCCAGGAGGATGAGAAGTTCCTGACTGAAGTGTTCGCTCAGCTCACAGATGAAGCCACAGAAGACGGGAAAAGAAGAGAACTGGTAGGATTGCAACCATTTCCATTAAAACAATCATCCTGTTGTATCTAGTGTATCTAAAGTGTGTGTGTGTGTGTGTGTTCAGGTCAACTTTTTCAAAGAGTTCTGCGCTTTCTCGCAAACGCTTCAGCCGCAGAACAGGGACGCGTTTTTCAAGACGCTGGCGAATTTAGGAATTTTACCCGCTCTGGAAATCATTATGGTGAGTTGGGGAGGTAGACGCGCACGGAGAGGAGTCATATTTCTGCTCCGGGTTTTAGATTAAAGTCCCCCCCCCCCCTGCTTTTTTTTTTTAAGGGCATGGATGACCTGCAGGTTCGAGCGGCAGCCACAGATATCTTCTCCTACCTGGTGGAGTTCAGTCCGTCCATGGTGCGAGAGTTTGTAATGCAGGAGCCGCAGCAGACTGAAGATGACGTGAGTACAGAAACAAATGCAGCGCACACACATCATGCATCGGTTTGTACCTCGGTTCTGTTACAATTCGGACAGTTAAGAGAGTGGAATCCATAAAACCCTTTTTTATTATTATATGAAGAACTATTGGAAATCAAAATGGAATAAATCCAATTAATGCAATGCACTTTTGAGAGTTACATTGGCTAATACTAAAATGATTTTGGTAAAACTGCCTAAAACTGCCTATATATATATATATATAGTATATATATATATATATATATATATATATATATATATATATATATGCTATATATATGGTATATATATCACACACCACACACGTATAATCACACAACAGTGATTAATATGGTATAGTAGTTAGTTGATCACTGATTGATTGCGACAACTGTCATTAAGTTCACAGTGCATCTGTTTGCAATTTGTTTTGTTTGTTTTCCTTCCAAATATGTGGAAATATTCAAACCAACGGTGCTCACAAGCTTCTTTTCCTATTTTGTAAAATATTAAACATAAACCAGAACATAATCAATAGATGTGTTTTTGTTTTTGTTTGTTTGGTGTCCACACACAGGATGTTCTTCTAATCAACCTGGTGATAAAGCAGATGATTTGTGACTCAGATCCCGAGCTGGGCGGAGCCGTGCAACTCATGGGGCTCCTCCGAACCCTCATCGACCCTGAGAACATGCTGGCTCCCACCAACGTGAGTCGTCGACCCCCTCCCCCAAGTCACAGAAATATTCCTGCGCACGAGTTTGAGAATGAATAAATAAATAATAACATTCTGTCTAGAAAACGGAAAAGACGGAGTTCCTGAGCTTCTTCTACAAGTACTGCATGCAGGTTCTCACCGCGCCGCTGCTGGCCAATACGGCCGAGGAGAGAAAAGGTGTTGTACCTTTTGCTGATCTGTACTCTTTGTTAGATGGGGAACTGTTATAAATATCGTACCTATTTGATTTTATATTATTTGTTTGATTGTGTTTTACAGATTTCCCCGAAGGATCTACGAAAGTAAAGCCGGTTTGTCCAGGTAACCTCACTACGTACCGTCACCGCTTTCAATCCGGGACTTTGTTTACGTTCTGCTTTAAATCCTCAACTCTCTTTTCCACAACAGACAATTTCCAGACTGCTCAGCTTCTGGCTCTGATCCTGGAGCTGCTGACGTTCTGCGTGGAGCATCACACGTACCACATCAAGAACTACATAATGAACAAGGACCTGCTGAGAAGAGTGCTGGTGCTCATGAACTCCAAACACACCTTCCTCGCCCTCTGTGAGTCCCCCGTCGAACGCCGCCACAAATCCCCGTGTCGCGTCACGCGTCGTGTTCTAACTGCGTTTTCCCGTGTTCGCGAAGGTGCCTTGCGTTTCATGAGGAGGATAATCGGGCTGAAGGACGAGTACTACAACCGTTACATCATCAAAGGGAACCTGTTCGAGCCAGTCATCAACGCTTTGCTGGACAACGGGACGAGGTACAACCTCCTCAACTCGGCCATCATCGAACTCTTCGAATTCATCAAAGTGGTGAGTTTTTGTTTGTTTGTTTTTTAAAGCAGTGGTGATTTTTTGTTTGTTTGTTTATTTATTTATTTATTTATTTTATTCATTTATGCACATTTCACATTTTCAGGAGGACATCAAGTCACTCATCGCTCACATCGTGGACAATTTCTACAAAGCACTCGAGTCCATTGAATACGTACAGACGTTCAAAGGTCTAAAGGGTCGCTATGAGCAGGAGAAGAACAGACAGAGCCGAGGGCTCAGCAGGTCACTCTTTCTTTCTTCTTTTTCTCTTTCTTTCTTCCCCCTTCTCTCCTCTTTCTTTCTCTTTCTCCTTTCAATTTCAATTCATGTGTGTTTTATTGGCATGACATACATTGTACATTTGTATTGCAAAGTAATTAAGTAAGTAATTGCAGATGGGCTGCATAAAAATATAATTCATATAATAGGGAGGTGATAGCCCAGTGGTTAAGGTGTTGGACTCTGGACCGGAAGATCATGGGTTCAAACCCCACCACCACAAAGCTGCCACTAGTGGGCCCTTGAGCAAGGCCCTTAACCCTCAATTGCTCAGTTGTAAGTCGCTCTGGATAAGGCGTCTGCTAAATGCCGCAAATATAAATGTAAATATAATACAAGTTCATGCTTTCATTCATCTTCTACCGCTATATCTGATCTTCCCTCGGGTCACGGGGAGCCTGTGCTGTCTATGGGCATTAAGGCAGGATACACCCTGAATGGAATGCCAACCCATCGCAGGGCACACACACATTCATACACTAGGGACAATTTTTACCAGGTGCCAATCAACCTACCGTGCATGTTTTTGGACCGGGGGAAACCGGAGAACCCGGAGAAAAAACCCCTGAGGCACGGGGAGAACATGCAAACTCCACACACACATGGCCGAGAAGGAACTCGAACCCGGATCCTGGGGGTGTGAAGCGAACGTGTTAACCACTAAACCACCCATGCCCCCTATAATACAAGTTAAAAGATGGAAAAATAAAAATAAGTTTTATATAAACAGGAATAAAATGGTTTAAACAGGATATTTACCAAAAGGAAAAAGACATGAAACTGCACAATAAAATAACAGAATAAAGTGTTATTACACTGTAATAAAATTTTTCTCTCTCTCTTCTGTCTTACTCCTCTTTCTTTTCTCTCTTTCTTCCTTAATTTTCGGATGTTCAATCAACGTTACTTCTAATGTTAGTTCCCAGAAATGCTCCCGCGGCATCTTTTTGTTCATTAGTTTCCGTCATGTTGTAATCCTTATTATGTATTATGACAAAACGAGACCGGCGTGCAACAGCCAATCAGCTTTTTATTATAGCGTTGAACCTCTGTCGGATTCATTACCCTCTAAATTTAATGTTGTGATGCTGGTTTAATTCCTAAATGTTTATAAATAGGTATTACAAAGTCTCTCATCTGACTTGGTGTAACCTGCAGAGACCGGGACTCTCTCTTTCTTTTTTTGTGGAAATATTAATGATTCTAATCTGCCATTGTTAATCGATTAGCTAAATATTAAACGTATAATTAACGAATGAAAGGTAAATTAGGTATCGCTTCTTTTCCATAACATTACGATCTCGTTGGCAGGTATCGCCGTGACGCCCGGTCGGTTGAGGATGACGAAGACATCTGGTTCAATGAGGAAGACGACGACGACGAGACCGACTCCGGAGTGGAAAAGCGAGTCGACGAAGACTTTCCGGAAAGCTACGGAAAGTTTATGGGCGCCAAAAAAGGTTTTTTTTTTTTTTTTTCTTCCTTCTTCTCTACCCCCCCCCCTCCCAAATAATCTACAATGCAGTTTAATCTCTCGTCGTAGTGAAAGAAAGCGAGGACAAGGAGAACCTCCCGAAGAGAACGCAGACGGGTAGCTTCAAGTTCACCTTCTCGCACTCCGCGGCCAACGGTGACAAACCGGCGCCGTCCACGTCCCCCACCAGTCCAAACAGCTCCTCAGCTAAGGGGACAACGGTCGCCTCTACACCGGTAGTCAAGGTGGGCGTGGCTTTTTTCCCCTTCTTACTTATAATAAGAAAGATTTTAGCTTACCTCTTAAATATCTTCACCATATCTAACCAATATCACCAATATCTTCACCAATATCTAACACCATCGATATTCTGCACACTGCACAAAAGAAGCGCTTCTGGATTTGATTTATTTTTATAAATCTTGTAAATAAATTAAGTGTCCTAAAGGACTGCTGCAGTTTATTTATTTCTAAATAAATCCTAACCTTGATTTAAACAAATATTCCGCCCCCTAATTTTACCACTCTAATTTTGTATTGATACGACGTCATTCTTAAAGCCTTTTGACTTTAATCTTGTAGAGATAAAAGAATAATCTTAAAATGCCGCCGTAACCATCTGATTTGTACGATATAACCTTTTGTCCACGAGGTTGACTTTTCTACTCCGTGAATTTGTATAAAAGCCAACGGACTGAAACGGAATCGTAGCTGTAACTCCAAATTATTTGCATATCCAAATAGTTCACTTGCACGCTTGTGTGTGTGTTGTGTGTGTGTGTGTTCAGTAACCTTTTGTGTGTGTGTGTGTGTCGCCGTTCAGACCGGACTGGTGGGTTTAGTGGACTACCCCGACGACGAGGACGAGGAAGGCGAGGACGAAGAGGACGAGGACGACGACCTGGCTCCCCGAAAGCGCCCTCGCCTGGGCTCGTAAAAAGAAAACGCACAAAAATTCACAAACAACAACAAAAAATAAATAAACGCGTCCGCAATTCCACGGTGCCGAAGAGTCCCGGATTTTAGGGGAGCTGCAGGATTAGGACACGGCCTGAACTCTCCTGCTTCAGCACAACCATCAGACACGAGCAGCCGAGCCACGCCGCGGTCACGCCATCCCTCCCTCCGTTTGCTTTTTGTTTTCCGGGGGATCCCCCCCCCCACCTCCCCCCCCCCCCCCCCCCTACACGTGACCCGGATGGGAGCAGGAACGCCAAAACAGCTTCTCCTACCGCCCCCCCCCCCCCCCATTATTTTATTATTATTATTATTTTTTATTTTTTTTTTTTTACACACACCAGAGAGCCGTTCAACCTAGCAGGACTAGCTAGCTACTTTAGAAATAGGAGACTGATTGGCTGAGCCTACTTATCTGCTGGTTGGGATGAGGGGGAGCACAAAGCATAAAATTGCTGAAGGGGGAGGGGTTTGGGGGGCAGGGGGCATAACCAAAAAACCAAACAACAACAAAACAAAATGAAGCTCAGAAAAGGTTCTGAGGTGCAGGACTTGAATGTCGTCCGTGTCCTTGACTTGAAACTAAAACCTCATGTCTTTTTTGATTTTATCGCCAGTAAGTTGTACAAGACAGCCGTATCATTTCCTCCCTCATTTAAACACTTCATTGTTTTGTTTTGATATATATATATATATATATATATATATATATATATATATATATATATATATATATATATATATATATATATATATATATATATATATATATATAGTAATTTTTAGTCCCATTGTATATTCTCTTCCTGTTTTGGCGCGCATTAACACGGACCCGTGGTTTATTCCCTTCCCTCCCCCCCCCCTCTTTTTTTTTTTTTTTTTTTTTTTTTTACCCTTTTAATCAAAAATTGTTTTATTCTTTTCGTTTTGAAGAACACTTCAGTTGAAAGAAGTTGTGATGCTGATTTTAACAACGTCTATTAAACACGTATTAAACCGCAGTCGAAGTTGTTTTGCAGACGAACGCAACACCTCTGTCGAAGCGCAGGCTTTCTCGGAGGAGCGCAGGCTCCGCTCCTCAGCCCGCGGACCTCTGCTCGGGCGGAACGTAATCACCAGCACACGCCGTTTTCTCTTTTTTATTATTCTATAAGGAAAAAAAAGACCTATCGATAAGCCATAGAAGGCAGTTCCTGGCGTCGTTTCCAGGCCGCAGCTCGGCGAGAGGTGTTTGTTTTTTTGTTTTTTTTTGGTTGCATGCGGATGAACTATCGCCAGCCGGAAACGGGTCAGAGTGCGCGTGTGGCCGGTAACCCAGGATGATTCTTGAGTATTAAAGGCTTTTGGTTTTCTTTCCATGCAAATAATTTTTTTTTCTTTCTTGTTTTTTTGTTCATCGTAACCTCCACAGGATTTGTGTACCGTTCGATTGTGATTTCTAATTAAATTGGCCTCAAAACAAGCGGATTGAGTTTAGAAGTGCGTTGTGTATCATGTAAGCAAAAAAAAAAAACGAAGGACAACGAAACTGTGAAACTCGTTTGAGACGTTTTTATTTCTATAGAGCAAAGTGAACGAGTGGAAGAAGGTCCAAATGTGATGATTTCATCTCTACCAAAAGACCTTGTGAGAGTGAGACTTGGTGAATGTTGAAACTTTAATGGTTTGGGGTTATTTGGACGAGGGAAGGTTGATGACTTAAATCAGCTGGTCTGAAAGGATGGATGGATAGATGGATAAAATCTCGCTTTTATGGGAAACGGATACAAAAGACAGATACTGTCTTATCTATTGGAAATGTCAGACCAAGCCGTCTTTACCACACCTAAACCCTATAATACAATCATTTGCAAGATGTATTTCAAAGTGTGTTTGATTATGGAGAACTGAACAGTCCAGGGTGCTGAGTGTTTAATGCGATCCTTCATACAAGGGGAGGGTTTTTCAATGTAAATGTGTGCAATTCTTTTGATCAAACCTTTGTATCCAGAACATACACACGTGACCCCAAAACTATAGTCTAGTTTGTGTCCGCCCACAACCCTTTCTCTCAAAGTATGAATGCACATGGGTTTGTCTGCTTTTAATCTGATTTACATTTATCTTTCATTCAGCAGATGGATGTTTGATGGAGTGGGGGGGTGGCGGTGAAGGAGATCCCTTGTATTATGGGATCGAGCAGTATGTGGGATTCCATGTGATGGTAGTATGTTGTTTGTACACTCGGGACAATAAAAACTGAACACTTCAGGTATATATATATATATATATATATATATCTATAATATATATAATATCTATATATATATATATATATATATGTATATGTATATGTATATGTATATGTATATGGATGGTCACCACTTTGAGCACCTCTTGCAATTGTAGAGGCCTGAAGTAACTTGTGTCGGTCTTGTGGCGTCTCGTTAAAACTAGTCTTAGAATGGTTTTCTTTTCCTGAAGTGTGTGTGTTTTATATACACGTTGTTTTGTCTGGTCATCTACTAATACTGGCCTGGCCAAACCGTGGCTCCCGAGCCTCATGCGGCTCTTTAGGAGCTTTCACATAACGTGTCAATGGGAATGGGATGATGTTCATGTGTACCCATGTGTATGATGGCTCTTAGCCTCTTACAAGCCTCTTCTCTTGGCCACCCCTGTGCTAGTACATATCCGTATACCGGAAAATACTATAGTATAAGTGTGTGTGGATGGATAGAAAATTCGATGGAGGGATGTAAGGAAAGAAAATGGATGGATGGATAGAAAGAAATGGAGGATGGATGGATGGATGGATGGAAAGAAAACATGGATGAAGGGAAAGACAGGCAGAGAGACGGATTGTGTGTGATATATATGTATGTATAAAAATAGGAAAAGAGGGAGACGGACAGAGAGAGAGATACACTGAATATAGTACTGTACGATAGAGAGAGGAGAGTTTTTTTTTCCAAATATACATCTTATTAAGAATGATACAGAGTGAGCCTAAAGGGCCGAGGGCCTTGCTCAAGAGCCCGATAGTGACAGCATAAAGCTTGTTATGGAACAGAAGTACTAATTACTGTTAAAACTCTTCAAACTCGTAGCTTCTGTAACCGGTATGTAACATTTGAAAACACTGTGTGGTCGACATTAGGCTTACAGTGGGAACCCTCACTATTCTAACTATATATTATACAGTGTGATCGGAACGATGGTGCAGAAGTCATTCCTTTCTTAGTGCATTGAAAAGCAAAATCTGATTTAAAGAAACGACTGCGTCCACACCTTTTAGGAAAACTATTGATCCTGTCAAAATTTCATTCTGCTCCTCACCAAATACAGTGTGTGCAGTGGTGGGGGTCTGTTGTTGGTATGGCAACACTCGTTTCCCAAAATGGAAATTGCGGATGACAGTCACTGTGGCAGCTCGGCGTTAATCGCGCGCGGATCGATTTTACGCCCAATGGAGATGTCCGAATTCGAGATGTCGGCGTCATTGTCATCCCTGAACAGTTACAACCAACGGCAACATCGAATTTTCTGCTTTAATGCCTGAATAACTTGACACAGTCCTTGGTGCTTTGTTTACCCTCTATTACTTATTAAACATTCATTCATTCATTCATCTGTGCCTATGAGTCTGAGACTGTGCCTATCTCAGGCGTCTATGGGCATTAAGGCAAGATACACCCTGGATGGAATGACAACCCATCGCAGGGCACACACACACATTCATACACTAGGGACAATTTTTCCAAGGTGCCAATCAACCTACCGTGCATGTTTTTGGACCGGGAGGAAACCGGAGAACCTGGAGAAAAAACCCCTGAGACACAGGGAGAACATGCAAACTCCACACACACATGGCCGAGACGGGAATCGAACCCGGACCCTGACGATGTGAGGCGAATGTGCTAACCACTAAGCCATGTCTCTGAGGGTAAAATAGAACGCATAGATTGTACTGTTTTTCACCAAATCCAACCTCAAAAATATAACAAACTATTTGAATGTTATTATTATTATTATTATTATTATTATTATTGAAGTACAATACCTTTCCTCACCACCAGGGGTCAATGATCACCAGGTTTGGAGCGTTTCTAACGGAAAGAGGGTGTGTCTGCTGCATTAGTGCCTAAATAATAGCTATTAAAAAAAATCAGTATAAACCCGTAAATAAATAAAATGATGAGATTTACTGCAGCCACGGAAACAAAGGAATGGCGCCAATATGGCTACTGATGATCGGTGAGCGATGGATGGATAGAAAAAGTATTATGATTGTACAATGAAAGTAAGTTTCCTTTCCATAAAAATGAAATAGTATTAATTAATAGTATAAATTTTTAATAAAGTATTAAAAATGTAAACATAAATGAGTCGCTATAATATTAATGCATTGCACTATCAAAGATTAATGTGATATATTACATCATTCACACACCTACCATACACAACTAAGGGAATATACATATATGTTTTTTGAGGCACGGGGAGAACCCCCTGAGGCACAGAACATGCACAACATTATTATTATTCTTTTTTATTATTATTATTACTACTACTATTAGTATTATAAAAAAAAAAAACTTAGCTAACAGGGCTTTATATCAGGTTACCATTTAACCAGTATTTGCTTAACTGGAAATCAATATAAGTAATGGTTTGAATAGTTGATACAATTATTTTATTCTTTTTATTGGTTGTTTAACGATTTCATGGTTTTATTTCTTATCACTTCAAATTTTACATTTTACTTTTTTACTAAAAGTTTGAGCTGTTGGATTTTTCATTGCGAATAAAGTTTGCATAATAAATTCAATTCGTGTATTTTTCCAAAAGACAAACACGTTTTAAACTCTAAAAGGCGTGTGTGAGTGGGCGGGGCCCAAATCCTACAACGCTGCAGAGGCGGAGCCTGTGTTAGTAAATGGGCGTGGTTTGGTGGAGAGGCTGTTGGAGGGGGAGGTGGGCGTGGATTATCCCGGTCTCCCCTTGCACACTGCAGTGGTTTGAGTGCGTGTGTGTGTGTGTGTGTGTGTGTGTGTGGGTTCTTTTTTTTTGAGGAGCGGCATCATGGAAACGCAGGCAGGAAACCAGCGTTGCCCGAATCCACATTCCTGGGATACTCATTAAATATATATATATATTTTTTTTTTCCTTCCATGAAACGTCTTGGTGGAAACCTGGGATCACTGGAGACACGCAAGATTGGGATCATTGATTTGTATTTCACCTGGTGGATTTTTTTAATTTTTTACATTTTTATTATTTAAAAAAATGGTCGCTGGTGGATCTATTGCTTTCTCCTAAGGACGTTTGCAAGCTGCACAGGCTTTTGTGTGCTCCTCAAGCGGCTCTTGGGCAATACCTAGGACGTGCTTCAATCATACAATATTTAGACAAAGAAAGCTAAAAAAAAAAAAAAAGAAGAAGGAAGAAACAAAGAAACCCTTTTCTCCTTCTTTACTCATTCATTCCACACAATATGCGCCGCGGAATCGCATCCAGAAGATATTCGGCTCTGATTTGCGGTTATTTATGGAATAGACTTCAATCCGAAGCGAAATGAGTCCATTTATTTGATCTTTTATATTTATTTTGCGTCCAGTCAATATTTTTTGATTTATTATTATTATTGTTATTATTATTATTCATGGAGATCATGGACAGTGAGGTGTTCACACCACAGCTGGAGCAGTTTTTGCTCACTCCTCTGGTGGCATGGGTAAGCACAACCTTTTTACTCTAGTTTATTGAAAAAAAATCATTTTCACCTGCATGTAAATATAAAAAAAAAACAAACACCGATTCCTGGTTCTAACGCAGGTCCGAGCTGTTCTCCACCCGAACCCGAGCGACCAAAGCAGCCTTTCCCTGTACATGGAGTTAGTGGACGGCTCCTACCTCAACGAGGTCATGATGAGGATGTGAGTATTTCCTTTGCATCGCTTCCTGCCTGCACTCGTAGTGTTTGTGCCGTCCATTCCCAAACGCCGTCGGTAGGTTGGGTTGTGGATTATGGAAGTTCCTCTCCTCGTCTTTGTGTGGTCTGTGAATGTTCACGATGCGCCCAGATCGAGCACGTGTTCGGTCCCTTCAAGGTGAGAAGGTGTGGGCGTGCGCCAAGAAGGCCATCCTTTCTTTGTTGCGGTTCGAAGGGATGCTCTTGAGAAAGTGTCCGGTTTGAGGACGCAGCTTTGTAAGGTCCGAATACTGATCACGACTCTGAACACGTGGTGTGGATTTCAGACCTTCTTGTGTGCTTCAAGAATGGCGCGCTTTGTTAAGGCCTACCGTGAAGGTTTCCAAAGAGGAAATTGTGAGGTCCGAATGGCGAAAATCGAAGATGTTTGTTCTTCAAACCACCTTGTGAAGTTGACGCGTGGCTGTGGTTTAAGAATGGCGTACTTTGTTGTGAATACATTAAAGTATTCTCGAGAACATCTCCCCCAGGGTGCTTATGGAACGGCATGTTTTGTGAGGACGTCATGTTTGAAGGTTTCCAAAAACTGCTAGGTGAGGAAATCCTTTTGTTGTGAGGGCTGAACACCAATCATGCATACCTAACCAGTGTCTGGTCTTCAGACCTTCTCGGCTGATTGGGGAGAAGATATGGTTATTGTGTTTGAAGAGATCCTTCTGAGAAAGTGTGCAATTTCAGGATGGTGCGTTGTGAGGTCCGAATGACGATTGCGAATCGAAGATGTTTGTTCTTCAGATCCTGATGTTCGGCTGTGATTTAAGAATGCCATACTTTGTTGCGAAGATGTTAAAGTATCCTCGAGAAGTTTCCCAGATTATGGAGAACATCTACCCCTGGGTGTTTATGGAACACCATGCTTTGTGAAGACATTATGTGTGAAGGGGTCCTCCTGAGAAGGATCTGCTATATGAGGAAACCGTGAGGAAATCCTTGTTGTTGTTGTTGTTGTTGTTGTTGTGAGGGTTGATCACCAATCATACAAACCCAACCAGTGTCTGGTCTTCAGACCTTCTCGGCTGATTGGTGAGAAGATGTGCTTCAAGAGTGTCCTTATTGTAAAGGCATCCTTCTGAGAAAGTGTTGCATTTTAAGGACGGCGCGTTGCGAGGTCCGAACACTGATCACGACTTATACTAACCGAACACCTGGTCTGGTTTTCAGACCTTCTCATCTGTGTGTGCTCCAAGAGTGCCATGCTTTGTTAAGGGCTGAGAGTCTCCAACAGAGAAGGTTCCCAAAGAGCAAAAATCATGAGGAAATCGTGTTGTGAGGTCCGAATGGCGATCACAAAATCTTCAGGACCTTCTCGTTAAAGTTGACATGTGGCTGTGATTTGTAAAGACGTTAAAATATCCTCGAGAAGTTTCCCAGATTTTGGAGGACCCACCCCCCTTTGTGACGCTTTGTGAGGACATTGCGTTTAAAGGGTTTCCAAAACTGCTAGTTGAGGAAATCCTCTTGTTGTTGTTGTTGTTGTTGTTGTGAGGACCGATCACGAATCCTACAAACCAAACCACTGTCTGACCTTCTCAGCTGATTGGTGAAGAAGATGTGCTTCAGGAGAGTGCTTATTGTGTTTGCAAGGATCCTTCTTACTCTGGTCTGGTCTTCAGATTCTCTCACCATCAAGTTTCAAGGATGCCGTGGTTAAAGGGATCCTCGTGAGAAGGTTTCTTGAGGGCTTGAGGGGAAAAAAAAACATGGCTTTGACTGCTTTCTGAGGATTTCTTCGCAAGTGTAGGACAATGTAGTGTAGGATAGTAAAGTGTAGGATAGTAGAGGACAATGTTTATGTTGTAGGTACGAATGAAACACTGAACCGAGACTCATGTCCAGATGATTCTTCAGCCAGATCTTATTGTGTGCTTTGGCATTGGATGCTATTTAAATTGTAGATAAATAAAATTTTATCGACCGTGGCGTTGATTTGTCATTCTTTTGACTTTTCGAATGTGTTTATACATTTCCCATAACCACAGTGTAGTCACAAAAATTACTTAAAAAAAAAAAATAAAAAAATTGCTGTTTTCTGAAAAGTTTATTGTTGAATGTACAGAAAAGTTCACCACACACAATTTTAGAATTTTGTTTCTTTGTATTTTTTTAGATAAATATATATAATATATATTATAACTTCTGTGTGAGTTTTAGGGCCTTTTTGCCTTGTCAGCTACTTTTTAAGCTTGTCCTCCTGCCTTTATAGACCCCCAGCACCCCCCCCTCAGTGACTTAGCCACATGTGGGACTCTCGTTTTAGAACACGATCCTAAAATTAATTTCACATCATCCGGATGAGGATTTGGATCTGGACTTGATCCCAAAACGACCGCGGAAAGAAACCTTAATAAGACCTCAATCGGAATCACTTTAGTGATCTCGTGGGGAAAATGTTTTGAACGCTTGAAGTAAAAGATAAAAGTAAAAACAATTAAAAAAAAATTAATGTGTATGGATTTAAATCTAGTTATATATTAAGTAAAACGAAAAGTATTGCAGCGGTGGAAAAAAAACCCGACTGTGATAAGTTATAAAAAGCATCGTTCATGTAACTATTATTATGATGTATTTAAAAGACGTCCAAAAATCGTTGCTTCTATTTTGAGCTCTCGGAAGGTCCTCAGCGGTCGGGGTGTGTGTGTGTGTGTGTGTGTGCTGTGCTGTGCTGTGGGCAGGACGTTAGTCCTGGATGAGACTCCTTGCTTCGGGGCAGCTGTTGGTGTTCGTCCTCACAGCGTGGCGCTCGGACAGAAGGCACATTGTCTCGCCGAGGCTAGTGAAGCGGCCCTTTGTTAAAGCGGCGCTCGTGTTGAGCGGACGCTGAATCGCTTCCCGAACTTCACTTTATAAAAACCCATCAGGTGAAGAGGAAACGTTGTGCCCATCACGTTGAGATTCGAGGCAGGATCCTGTCGTTTCACAAGCTCGAACTTTGCCTTGAGAAATGAGCGTCGTGGCATTGCGTCCATCACGCGGCGAAACGCTGAGGTACATTAACGGCTAGGAATCAATACCCGCTCAAGAAAAAGGCTTTTATTGGCGTGCTGATGCTGAGACTCGTTATCTAGACGAATGGCTGCAGGGGCTTCGATCTCCACATCCATCTCACCAACTCTCACCAAGTGCTGTCACGCCGCAGCCCCGAGCCGAGAGCAGAGAGCGTGTTCTCCTCTCCTCCTCCTCCTCCTCCTGCTGATGCTGCTGCTTCTCCACCGCACAGCATGATGCTCTTGGTCAATAACAATAGCGGGAAGTACATCAGTACATCAAACCGTCCAATCAAACACTGATCAGCCAAAAGTTTCTGGTCACCTGATCCTAATCACCTCCACTCTCTCTCTCTCTCTCTCTCTCTCTCTCTCTCTCTCTCTCTCTCAGATATATATATATATATATATATATATATATATATATATATGTGTCTTTATCTTATTTAGCGCTGTCTCTATCTATCTGTCTATCCATCTTTCCTTGTGTACTGTCAGTGTGTCTCCTTTCCTTCTTTCTCTTTTTATGTTCTCTGTGTTTTTTTCTTTCATTCTTTCTTTTTT
>JACRUU010000019.1:23906506-23969006 GCA_030449085.1 Kryptopterus vitreolus
ATATATATATATGGATTTAGATTTTCATTGTTTTTTTGTCTTTCTTTCTAGTTCTTTCTTTTGTTTCTTTCTCCTTTTGCTTATTTTCTATTATCTCATTCCTTCTTTCTTTTTATTGCTTTGTTTATTTAATATACTGATATACAATGCATGTAAAAAAAAAAAAGGATCATGCGGATTAAGGGTGTTGTGGCCAAAAGTTTGTGGACACCTGAGCATATTCTCCCTCCTTTTTGAACACCCTGTTAAACATTGAGTCCCCAATCGCTCGTTTAATTCCCCCCATTCTTCTGGGGAAAACGTATGCCTGGAGATTTCTGCTCATTCGCACAGTTAGTGATGAAGGTGAGGTGGCTGATTTTCCAGGTCATCCTAACATGTTTAACAGGTTTGGAAATCTATAGCAGGAGATCTTCCAACCCATGATCTGGTTCATGCTGGAACAGGGTCTTCTAGTTTAGGCAAAACTTGTGGTGACTCTTTCAGGAAGAATCCCACACGGCGGGAAAAGTCAGGTGTCCCAATACCATGGCCAGTCCAGTTTTAGGAGGGAGCACTCCATTCTTTGAACAGGTTGAATTCTGGACGTCGGATCGAGACATCATTAAGGCGTCGTGTGGGCTTTGCTTCCGACGTTTGTGAGATCAAAAACTTGTCGGACGAATTAAACGGAGCCATGCATACAAGATTTGAATACACTTTCGTTTCTGTTTTTACAAAATAGAAATTGGTGTAGGAAGATCCTTCAGCCCCCTGGTATCGAACAAGCTTGGGGCCCTTGAGCAAGGCCCTTAAATCTTTGTTCTCCAGGGACGCTGTATCGTGCCTGAGCCTAGAAACATTCCTTTTATGTTGAGGGAAGAAAAAAAATCAATGAATTGTGGTGTAGAGGGGAAAAAATCTTTGCTTTTGGGAAGGAAGTAATGAATTCCTAAAATCAATATTTGAATTTTACTGTGCGTTAAATCATCGATCATAACTCTGATTGGTCCGATGTAGGTCGTCTAAAAAAGGGCTGACAAATGGGATTGTTTGCCCCCTGGTCATGTGATGAATCCTATTCAGAGTGTCACATCTTACTGCTGGCTAAAAAGGGTGATAATTGAAGGTGTGTGTGTCTGTGTGTGTGTGTCTTGGTTTTGCTGTGATGTAAATGACTTTCCTGAATGATGACTGTTTAACCAGTATTACTGCTCCCACTACTGGGTTTAATTACTGGGGGGGGGGGGCGGGGGGGGGGGGGGGGGGGGGGGGGGGGGGGGGGGGGGGGGGGGGGGGGGGGGGGGGGGGGGGGGGGGGGGGGCCTTCCTGAATGCCCTCCTGTGCTCAGGGGTCATGTGATAGATGTTGCAAAAAAAAAAAAACAACAACCCTGTTCTATAATTTGCAAGACAGAGAGGCGGTGTGTGTGTGTGTGTGTGTGTGTGTGTGTGTGCTCGTGTTGATTAGCGTTCTCGCTGTTTGTGTTCATTTATGACTCCGATAAAACAAGCCTGTACGCTGCAGGGGAGTTTCTGAGTCACATGACCCTCTGAGTGACACGGTTGAATGGATGAGTTTGTGTGTTAGCCATAAGGATAAGACAAGAAAGTGTGTGTGTGTGTGTGTGTGTGTGTGTGTGAAATAAATCAAATGTGTACAAAAAAAAAAATGTCTGCACTCTGAGTTGCATCATCAATATTGTTTTGGTTTGTTCGGGAAAGGTGTGTGTGTATGTCATCTGTTTTCCCCTGGCTCAGGAATTCAAGGCTACCGTGGAAACGGATTTGTAAACACAACAAATGTTGTTTTCTAAACATTTGTGTTTGTGTGATCCTTTGCGAGTAGCAAGCAAGTAAAAAAAAGAGAGATTAAATAAAAAGCTGCTCTTTACAGATTTGGTGAGTATCTCAAAGCCTTGAGGGCATCCAGGATAAGGAAACTGAAATTCCATACTGGTAGATCTCTTGCCTCTTGGAATTGGATAAACTGGATATCAGCCTGTTGGTGCGAGTTATGAATTGTTATATAACAATTCCATGTCTTTAGATCACGTGGACGGTCAAATATATACACCTTTAAAGTAAAGCGCTCCCTTTAAACATTCACTTGAGGAAAAGTACAAAAGTATTTGCCTTCAAATGCACTTAAATATCCCGAGTACTATGATTTTATTACGCCACCGATGATCATTTTTCTCACAAGACTGGTCTCTTTGTAAAATCCTGTCCTGATCTTCAGTATTGGGTTCTTTCTTTTGTTTTTCTTTTGCTTTCTTTCATTCCTCACTCATTTGTTCTTATTTTTTTCTTTTGCTTTCTATTTTTTTCTCTCTTTTGTTCGTTTGTTTCTTTACGTTTTCTTTCTTCCTACCAACCAAACAGCCCAACCAACCAACAAAACATACCAACAAACAAAACAAACCAACACAACAAACCAACAAACCAAAACCAAACATACCAACAAACAAAACAAACCAACCAACAAACAAAAAACAAACAAACCAACCAGCCCAACCAACAAATAAACAAACAAACCAACAAACAAAACTGGTCTCTTTGTAAAATCTTCAGTGTCTGCTGCCAAAGGTTTTATCCCCATATTACTCGGGTGTTTCACAGCTCAGCCTCACTCGCGATGGCGTGATAATTAAGACAAAATGGTAGAACATCCTGAGGGGATTTTTTTCCTCCTTCACACCTGAACCCCCTGTTATTTTTCTCCACAGAAACTCAATGTAACATTGTACCAAGGGAAAAAAAAGCATATATAATGAGATTTAGACCGAAACAAAACGAGATTTTGGTTTCATAAGAAGGATTGGTGCGGGATTAGAAACCATTTCAACACTGATCATGTTTGGTGTCCATGAAGTGAAAGGTTATTGAAAGTACGTCAAATTCCAAATGTAGTCTCTGTTTGCTCTTATAATAGTTTCCCCCCCGATAGGTAGATGTTCCATTATATTTTATGCAGAGATATGGCCTGGGGTTCAATTAGTTCTCATCCTAAGAGTGTTCAGTAAGGTTGGAGCTCTATACCAGGAGATCTTCCACTTCAACTCATGAAACGCAGATCTTCATGGACCTTGCTTTGTGTACTGTTGGAACGGGGGTCTGGGTCTCCTAGTTCTCTTTATAGTGAAGGGAAAATGTTATACTTCGGCGTCTGAAGACGTCTTAACCAATCGCGTGCCTCCAACTTGTAACAGTATTGAAAAAGTCAATCACACTAAAATGTATTTCGATTACTAGTTATAGTGCTTTTAAACAAACCTTTTGTTACAAACTCTTAATTAATTGCTAATTAAAGACTATTATGAGTACCACTACAAAATGATTCAATTGAATAAATAAATATTTTATTTAAAATAACTAAGTAAATAAAATAAAAAATGTTGATAAGTAATAAATAACATAGGTGTATTTAATTAATTGTCTAATTAATTTATAGATATTCATATATACATTTGTAGTCTATTACTATGCATATACTATTTATAAAAAAAATGCTTAGTTCTAATATTTAAGTTTTATATATTCAGTATTTAACACGTAATAGGAAAAAGGTTTCTGTTATAAAGCTGTCAGTATTATGTTGTTGCATCACATGACATCATTCCATTACCCCACAATAAACCAACACACACACACACACACACACACACACACTGTCATGAGTATTTTAAGAAATCACACATCGCTGTTGTTGCATGTTTGTTTTTCAAGAGCATGCAAAGTCACGTCATGTAATAACACTATATTACCCATAATGCAACTTCCCCAATGCTGACCTGAGATCCTTGAGGCATCACGTTTGTTTACATTTACAGCATTTGGCAGACATCCTTATCCAGAGCGACTTGCAATCGTTAAACCTGCAATCTTCCGGTCCAGGGGCCAATGCCTTATGTGAATTTTGTTTTCCCATAATGCCCTTCTGCTTGTTGAGAGCTGCTCTTTTGGCATTTAATGATACTTTTTTGTTTGTTTGTTTTTATTTTTTATTTACAAAAAGAAATATGAATCCAACACTACAAAACTGATATTTGAATGGATATAATGCTATCAAGCGCTTGTTTCGTAAGCCACGCCCCAAATTCTTGTCCTTATTTTTATTTATTTATGTATTTACTAATTATTATATTATATTCTTGTCTGTATTTTTTTGTGTATATATATATATATATATAATTCATTATGTCATTGTGTGTGTGTGTGTGTGTGTACGCTATATCCGATCTGTCTCGTGGTCACGGGGAGTGTGTGCCTATGTCAGGTGTCTATGGGCATTAAAGGCAGGATACACCCTGGATAGAATGCCAACCCATCGCAGGGCATACACACACTCACATTCACACTCACATTCATACACTAGGGGCAATTTTCCAAGGTGCCAATCAACCTAACGTGCATGTTTTTGGACCAGGAGGAAATCGGAGAACCCGGAGAAAAACCCCCTGAGGCACGGGGAGAACATGCAAACTACACACACACATGTCCGAGACGGGAATCGAACCTGGATCCTGGCGGTGTGAGGCGAACGTGCTAACCACTAAGCCACCGTGCCCCCATATATATATATATATATATATATATATATATATATATATATATATAGGGATATATAGTATATATATATGATAATCCCATCTTGTAGTTTATTGCCATCTTCATTTCAGAGGCCTATAGAAGTCAATCTTCATAATGTTACTTAGAAGTCACGATCCAAGCTCTCTAGAAGGCCTTTGTCATGGTCCGAGCTCTATAGCTGGTCATTGTTACTATATATCTATAGTTCTATAAAATCTATAAAAGTTATCTATAAAATAACTATGTATTCTTTTATGTTGACCTGCCCTTCAATCTCTACTATATATTAAATCTCTACTCCGTTTGAGATCTAATTGTTTTTATTGCGTTCTGCAGAAATCCCAAAGCCTCCAGCCAGAGAGTGAACAAGAAAGTGAACAACGATGCGGCGGTATTGCGTGTTCAGAATCTCTCCATCCTCATACGCCACATCAAAACGTACTATCAGGTGAGTCTTTGCTCTTATAGTAAAAAAACGTCTACTTATATACATACATATTTACACACACACACACACACACACACACATACACACACACACACACACATATGGTGAATGACAGTGTGGTGAAGGAAAAACTAAAGTTTCATGAATGAAGTGTGTGCGTGTTTATACACACAGACTACACACACGTACACACACAACACACACACACCACCACACATATATATATATATATATATATATATATATATATATATATATATATACACATACATTCGTTAATACCAAACTTCCTTTACAGAGAGCTTGTGAAGTTGGAATGTAGACGTTTACTGCCTATTTGTTGGTTTGTTTGTTTTTTTGATCCCTAATGAATGAGTGTGTTAAAGGGGAAAAACTCAGAGGAAATCTTGAAAGGAACCTGACTCCAATAAAACCCATCTAGCTGTCTTAATCCAAGTAGATGGATGGAGGGAATATCATGGAATAGGCATTTGGTGATGAGGAGAAGAGTCTGGTTCCTCTCAAGGTTTTTTTTTTTTTCCATCACGAGGGTTTCAGGCAGTTGAATGACGTTAAAAGTGCTACACAAATAACGTTGAAAATAAATGAAATCCATGCTGTATGTAAAGATAACCAACCGGCGGCATTGTTTCGAGACTGTTAACTTCCATCCTTCCTGTTACACATCACGCAGCCGTAGCTTCAGTGGGTGACTGCAGCCTCATGTGATCTCATTAATCATCAAACCTTCAGTGAGCCCAGTTGCGCCGCTAATTCAATCACCCAAACATCAAACCTTCCCCCTGCGTCTAACATTTAATACACGCAACGACTTTAACCACATCTGTGTGTGTGTGTGTGTGTGATTGAGAGAGAGAGGGCAATCCGTTCCTGCTGTAACACAACGCCGGCTAGAGACATATGGAAAACAGGAGACATTCCCGCTTCGCTCTTCATCGCACCAGCTACCGGAATACGAGGGCATTTTCCACCCGTTTTTTTTCTTTTTCCTTTCTAAATAAGTTTCTGTGCTCTGATTTTTTTTCCATTCACTTTGTTTAGGGACTGCAGGTTATTATTCCAGGAAATGATTCCGACCTTACGGTCTTCATTTCAAACAATACAATCTGGTATTCAGGTTGTTCGGTACAAAATAGTTTCATTTATAAAGGACGTGACAAATACAATCTATAGTGGCGAAAAAAATCTGTCATTTATTTAGACTTGAGAACTCTTGAGAAAGGGGGCACGGTGGCTTAGTGGTTAGCACGTTCGCCTCACACCGCCAGGGTCCGGGTTCGATTCCTGTCTCGGCCATGTGGGTGTGGAGTTTGCATGTTCTCCCCGTGATTCTGGGTTTTTCTCCCTGTTCTCCGGTTTCCTCCCGGGTACAAAAACATGCACGGTAGGTTGATTGGCACCTTGGAAAATTGTCCTTAATGTATGAATGTGTGTGTGTGTGTGTGTGTGTGATTGTGAGTGTGTGTGTGTGTGTGTCCTGAGATGGGTTGGCATTCCATCCAGGGTGTATCCTGCCTTAATGCCCATAGACGCCTGAGATAGGCACAGTCTCCCCATGACCCGAGGGAAGATCGGATAAAGCGGTAGAAGATGAATGAATGTACTCCTGAGAATGAAAATGAAACTCGTCCATACCATCATTTATTCCCTTTACTGCTGAGGTTCTCATTTGTTTCCTGATGGACATAAACACATAAACCTGTTGAAGGTGATCGTCTCCCAAAATCCATTGTAGCAAACCGTTTCTGCTCATTCCAGTCCTGGAAAAACAAAAAGTCAGAAAATCAAAAGTTAAAGCATTGACACTGGAGACTCCTTCAATACAGGTCGACTTTCCAGAAAGAAATCCCCATGATAGTAAAATATACATCAATAATACGTTTTTGACCAATCGGGTTCAATTATTCCGCCAAGGTGGACCACGCCTACATATCGGCCGGTTTTAGAGATTTGTGCTTTAGGCCGGATGGAGAAATCGGACGCGACGCGACACGCCAGATGTGGACTCTGGAATGCGTGAAATGCGCGGGAGAAAGAAGACGGAGGAATGTTCGTAAATCTGTTCGGGTGCAGATGATAGAGCAGAGTCGGGTAATAACAGTTCCTGCAAATCTACACCTGGGGAATTTTACTGCCTCGACCGTTTTTAACCTCGGCGTCCGATCACAGCGAATCGAAACGAATCCTTGAATCTTATTGGCCGAAGAATCGCACCTATCTATGTCCGTCCGTCCATCTCGATACCTGTTTACTGGACACCGAGCTAAATGATAGATAGGTTCCATTTTAAATCTGGTTTCTTTCTCATGGTCCGTCTGCATAAATGATGGATAGATAGAGAGACAGACCGATAGAATACTGAACTATAATAAATGGACGTTCAGGGTTGAGGAAGAAAGCTGCTTCCCTTTTGAGCGTGGTTCCTCTCATGGCTTCTTCCTCATGTAGTTTAAAGGGAGCGTTTGATTCGCTCATTAGACTGCGTTCATTTTTCCGACATTTTTTCATTTCTTCACGCACAGATTCATAGTTCGGTTTCCGTATTCTTCGTTGTGAAACCTGATCCACGCGGCCCCGGATATCATATTTGCTCACGTTTAGCCTCACCTCGCAATCCGACTTACTGCTGACAGTGTGTTTTTAGTAATACGACCGAACTGCGATCACTCCGGCTGTTATAATCAGCTTCCTTCTCCGAGAAGCTTTGATGAATCCGAACTCAAGTAACTGTCGGGATTAATAATGAAGGGGCTCCTCGCTGCCTGAATCCGCAGAGGGATTAAAGTGAGCCGAGTCAGCACAAATCCCAAAAAAACGCCGGTCCCTCCTGTGTGACGCGATAAAGCCCGAACGCAGCTGAGACTCGACACCAATCACCTCGGCTGCCTTTGTCGCGCTACGGCTTTACCGTCTGCGTGACCGAGTGCCGGTAAATCGGAATAAGCTGAAGTGTATTTCCATCATAAAGGCTGGATAAAACCTGAGAGTCAGGTATCACGTCCGCTCCTGATGGGTTTTTAATGGCGGGGGAACTTGCCAGCGCGGGACGGTCTCGGTCTAGACACACACGGCTGCTAAAACCATCATATTTTCTGCCAAAGGCTCGGGTGTGGGAGTGGGTGATTTGAGGGAAAAGTTGAAGGGTGACTTCAGGATATTTCCAGGGATGCATTCATCTTCGATTTCCTTCTGACTTGTTATGGACAAGCCAGCTCCTTGGAGATATGGTTTATATGGGTTTGAGTCAATATAGTAACCCTATATAGATTTCAACAAACCTCAGCAACCCTTATCAGACTTCCGTAGACCTCAGCAAACCTTTACAGGACTTGAGCAAACCCTCGTTCAACAGACCTCAGCAAATCTCTACATACTGTACCTTTGCAAACATCTACAGACCCTCACCAAAAGCTGTGCAGACCTCTCCAAACCTCAATGCACCTTTGTAGACCTCAAAGAACCTCAAAGACATCTCCAGACCCCAACAAATGTCTCCAGATATCACTAAACATCTACAGACCCCAACAAATGTCTCCAGATATCACTAAACATCTACAGACCCCAACAAACCCCCTGCAAATCTGTCCAGACCTCTGCAAAACCTCAATCTCTGAGGACCTGAGCAATCCGACATCACCAACCTTTTCCAGACCCGAGGTCTCGTTTTTTTTTTTTATTATGAGATGAACAGAGCTTTTTTCATTACCCGGACCTTCTGGCTACCGAGCACGAGCAAAAACACACACACACACACACACACACACACACACACCACACCACCCCTCACTGCTTCCCCCCCACCCCCCCCCCCCCCCCCCCCCCACACCCCCCCCCACACACACACACTTTTTTTTTCTTTGGAGCTCTTTTTGGAAGCAATTACGCACATGTTGGCAACTTTTTTTTTCTTTTCCCCCTTCTACCCCATGCACTCTTAGCTGCAGTGACTCCAACATCAGTGAGTGTCGCTCAGTCCTAACTTTCAAAAACACAGCAGTTTGTTTTAAGGAGTTACATAGCAGTCGGAAAACACAAAGAGCCTCCTGTTAGACAGGGTTAAAAGGGGGGCGCATTTATTTGCCTTACCTCGTCCTGAAAGCTGCTTTTTGACTCCGCTGACGCCTTTTTCCCCTTTATACAGATTTATATCGTAAAATGTAAAGATATATATTATAGTTATATATATATATATATATATATATATATATATATATATATATATATATATATGACATACACAAATGGCAAAAGTATTCCAACACGCAAACCATAAGCGGTTGTTTATCGAACTGTAACCACGAACTTGGAGGCAATGTCATTGGTAGATGTCTTTCCCTCCATCGGAACCTAAAGACACAAACATTTATATGGGACAGAGTGGAAGATCTCCTGCTTATTGAGCTCTAACACTAGTTGGATTAGAGCATCACTCGGAGGTCTATTCACCTCACGTTACTACCTGACTTTACTAACACCATTGTGGCTGAAGGAATCTCTGAAAAACTCCACGAAATCCACAAACAATGGATCCACAAAATTAAAGTCCATAAACTTTTGGCCAGTATGGTTTTAAACTTTAATATTGGTGCATTGAATCATTATTATATATTTTTTTTCCTTCAATATTTTTTTACTCCGCAATTTACCTCAGCAACAAAGTTATATTTGTTGGCCAAAAGGAAAAAAAATGACATTTTTCACTTAACAGATTTCACTTATTTGGTGCATTTTGCCTAGTGTTTAATTTTATTATAATTTTTTCTTTTTTAATACATGTTCACACCTAATTTTTAATCATTAAACCCCTCCCCCATTAATTAGACATAACTGTCAATAATACACTTAATAATTAATATTCTTGGCCCTGTGACCCGACTCTAATTGTGTTGCATTTGTATTTTATTTGTTTGTTTTATTTACTAACATTCATGAGGAGAGAAGGTCATTTTTGGTTTAAATATACAACATTTTTATTATTCCTATTGTTTCATATTTTAAAAAATTAATTACTGGCCTCTTGACCTGTTTACGCACACTGTGTTTTCGAATTTTGTGCGAGTGTGCTTGTGTGTGTGTGTGTGTGTGTGTGTGTGTGTGTGTGTGTGTGTGTGTGTGTGTGTGTGTGTGTGTGTGTGTTGAAGCTCCGACTCCCCCACAGCACATCACATCAGTTTATTAGGGCATGTCCTGAATGTGGAATAGCTGAAGGCCAAATGTGTACACACACACACACACACACACACACACACACACAGGCCAGTGTGTCAAAAAAACACACGCCAACATCGATCTGCTTGCTCTGATCCTCAACCCTGAACAGAGTACTCACTGTGGCGATGACTAGCTGCTTTCTGTTCTAACTAGAGCCGTCTTACCTAATTCAATCCTTTCTATGCTATTTTGCACCTCAAATCAACTACGATTTCCTTCTATTTTTATTTATAGTTTTATGCTAACTAGTGGCTTCAAACTGATTTATCTCACTAGCACCGTCTTACTTTATTCTGACCTTCGATGCTAATTCAAATCAATGCAAACTAGCGCTTTCTATGCTAACCCAAAACCATTTCTATGCACCTTCTTTCCGAATTTGCACTGATTTCTATGCTAATAGGTGCCTCCCATGCTAGTTCCTGCCTACTGAACTGTATCGTATCATAAGGAAGAGGCGAATATCGATAATTAAATGAATATTATTTATTGGCGCAAGGTAAAACCATGTTTCCTTCTGTGTAGTGCCTCATCCTTCTCTGTAGCGTGTTATCAGAGACGCAGTGTGACTGAAAATTGGTGCGCCTGTGGGAAAGGCGAGAGCCCCAAACACAGACGCGGTGCAAAAAAAAAACCTGACTGTGTTGCCATGGCGACTGTTCCAGGTCCGCAGAATGGGTGTGATTCAGATTATTAGCGTTATTTCTTAAGGACGACACGCGATCAGTCGCCCCCTTGTTCATGCAGACAGAACCAAGAGGACGAGGGAAGGAAGTGCCCCCCCCCACTCCTTAGTCCCGCAATACACACACACACACACACACACACACAGCTGCAGCTGCAAGCCTCGGCTCCTCCCCGCTGCTTTGCCGTGCTGCCAAACAGCACTTAAACAACATATAATCCACATCCTTGGAGAATTTGGCCAGAGGTTCCGTAGCGGCGAGCTTCAGTTCGCGTCTTAATTCACCTCCCGTAGAAAGCCCCACAAACGATAATGACCAGATTACAACAGACTTCCGGCATTTATCCGAAATTGCAGCCGGTCCTCAAGGTCGTTAGGGCGGGAAATGAGGCAGGCAGGTCTTCGCCACGTGAGATCACAGTAGAACAAAACCTGACGTGCGCGCCACCACGAAGTGCCAAATGACTGTGCACGAGGCAGGAAAATAATAGCAGAGGAAGTCTGGTTGTCGGTGCCGGCTTTGATTAATTACAGTTTGCATTGTAGGAGACGCTGCCGAGTTCAGACCGCGTCACTATGGTGACTCGCAATGTGGGGTTATAACAGTACCGTAAAATCACAGCTCTCATTACAGATCGTTTATGTCATGGTAGATAAAGCGCTTCTCTATATTCCTATTAAATAATATAAATATCCTTATATGTAACAGTCCATACCTCTTTTACTGAGATACTTGACAGACAAGCCATGCCCCTTTTACTGACACACAGGTCACACGCCTTCTGTAATGAGACTGACAGAAATAGTCCATGCTACCTTCTCTCAGACTGAAACACATGTCATGCCTCATTTACCGATCTTGAAAGATATAGGCCACGCCTTCTCTCATTCCAAATAACAGATTACGTCTCCTCATTTTAGAGCACACAGGCTACACGTCTCTGTCGGACTGAAGCACACAAGCCACACCTCCTTTACTATGATTGAAGGACATGGGCCATTCCTCCTGTCATTCTAAAACTACAGGCCTGCCCCATTCCTGCATTCTGGCCAGACTGATCGTATTGAAGAGGCAAATAGCGATTAAATTATTCATTCATTCATTCATCTTCTACCGCTTTATCCGATCTTCCCTCGGGTCACGGGGAGCCTGTGCCTATCTCAGGCGTCTATGGGCATTAAGGCAGGATACACCCTGGATGGAATGCCAACCCATCGCAGGACACACACACACTCACACACACATTCATACACTAGGGACAATTTTCCAAGGTGCCAATCAACCTACCGTGCATGTTTTTGGAACCGGGGGAAACCGGAGAACCCGGAGAAAAACCCCCTGAGGCACGGGGAGAACATGCAAACTCCACACACACATGGCCGAGACAAAAAAGGGAAGAAGGGAATCGAACCCGGATCCTGGCGGTGTGAGGCGAACGTGCTAACCACTAAACCACCGTGCCCCCCCGATTAAATTATTGTTACAATTAAATTATTATTTATTTACGTCATTTAAAATAGTCTCGTTTGGTTAATGCTTCGACCTGAAGGCCTTGCCCCTTTGCTTCTGTCGTTGTGACGCACACAAGCCATGCCTCCTTGTCTTTTTCTAAAGCGCACAGGCCACGCTTCCATTACAATTTATCACCTTTAACTAAACTCGAATGCAAAATCGGAGAATCTGTCAACAGCAACACTGCACACACACACACACACACACACACACACACACACACATCACAACACACACATCTGCCACTATTGTAGCATCATTTACAACCTTCATCTCCCTGCACACACACCTGTCAGGTCATGTTTACAGCAAAACTCCTGTCTCATTGTCTCAGAAGCTTTATATTTACATAGAAACACTTTCACTCCTGCTCCTTTCTGTCGGATGAACAGGGGCTTTTCTTCTAATGTACACCTTTACACTTCACACCTCTGCTGTCAGGAGTTTTGTCACACTTTTTGTGTGCACTGATCTCGTTGTGAGCAAGAGACTATAAAAATCCCACCAGTTTCCTTTTTATTTCTTTTTTTTTATTTTTTTACTGAAATTTAGATTTTTTTTTAGATCTGAAAAATCAAGGTTTTTTCTCCTGGAAACAAAGCTGGCATTGGCATATATATATATATATATATATATATGAATATGTGTGTGTGTGTGTGTGTGTGTGTGTGTGTGTGTGTGTGTGTGTGTGGTGTGTGTGTGTGTGTGTGTGTATGTGTGTGTGTGTATATATATATATATATATATATATATATATATATATATATATATATATATATATATAATGAGTGATTATGATGATCCAATCAGTCAGACAGCATCAAGGAAGGTGTGGCTTGTGAGCATTAGTGTAAGGTGTGGCATGTACACTGCAGTTTCACTGAAGGAGGTGTGGTCTGTGTTCTTTAGTTTCAGTGCAGGAGGTGTGGCCTGTGTACTTTATGGTCAATTGAGGAGGCGTGGCCTGTTCATTAATGTCAGTGAAGGAGGCATGGCCTGTGCACTGTAGTGTCAATTGAGCAGGCGTGGCTTGTGTTCTTTAGAGTCGGTGAAGGAGGAGTGGCCTGTGTGCTTTTGTGTCAATTGAAGTGTGCTTTAGTGTTGCTAAAGGAGTTATGGCCTTGGTGATTTAGTGTTACTGGAGGAGGTGTGGCCTGTGTTCTTCAGTGTCTCTGACGGAGGTGTGACCTGTGTTCTTTAGTGTCTCTGAAGGAGGTGTGGCCTGTGAGCTTTAGTGTCAATTGAGGTGTGGTTTAGTGTTGCTGAAGGAGGTGTGGCCTGTGTTCTTTAGTGTTGGTGGAGGGGGTGTTGCCTGTGTGCTTTTAGGGTCGCTGAAAGGGGTCGCACTAAAGGAGTTGTGTATCTCTCCCAATCATTAAATAATAAGACTATATAACGATATGTCATAGCACAACGGCTTTAATTTGCCACTTTTGTGCCCCGAATCTGTATTTACATTATAAGACTTGTAATGTAAATATCGATTCCGTGCATAAAAGAGGCAAATACAGTACAAGTAGTCCCTGAATCAGAGACACTCATCATTGTTAAGTAGTAATGATTTCTCTATTTCTGAGAGATGGTAAACAAATAAGCATTTTTTTTTCAGGTCACATTTCAGCTTGAATATCCTTCTCCGTTTTCTATTTTCGCTCTTACAGTTGCGAGCTGATGGGAATGAAGCTGACTCACTGGCTGCTAGCAGACTCGCAATTCTCTTTCACTATCTGACTCACACGCACACACACACACACACACACACGCTATCCTCATTCTTTTGTCTTATTATCGGTTGAAATCCGATCAAATGGTGATTTCACTTTATCCCGCATTGTCTGAGATGATGCTATTTGCATTGTGTGAAATGAGGCTTGAAGGTTCATTAAATACGTGTGTGTGTGTGTGTGTGTGTGTGTGTGTGTGTGTGTGTGTGTGTGTGTGTGTGTGTGTGATTGTGTGTGATGTTTTTTTTTTTTTTTTTGCCTTATTTTGAGGAAGCTGTAAAAGAATGTCCTTGGTGGCCAAAAAAAACAAAACTGTTAGAAATTCTCAAAATTCACATGCTTTCAAAACGACTTTTTTGCAGTATAATCTGTATTGGATATAAAAAACGGATCAAATAAGCAGTGTGTAATCTCTAAAACTAGCACAGAACATCCATCAACCAACATACTCCTGCTTTTCTTGGCTCTTTTATTTCTTTCTGTGCATCGAACAAAGCAGAAGTCGGAGAACTTCGGAGACTTTAGAAAAAGCAATGATACCACACTAGAGTGCTTCTTAAAGTCTAGATGTGATCCAGAAACCCTGTGTTTGCTTGCCTCAGCCCATTTTTTTCAACCACTGGTGCTCGGGAGGAAAAAAATACGCTCTTCTATACTTAAAAAAAAAAGGAATCACGGAGGACACACTGACCGAGTCTTAAAAACATCATAATCCTGATGTGCATATACAGAGAATTTGCCAGGGTGTCCTGGTACCAGAGAAATATATAAACTAGGGAATAAATTGTCTTAAGGGGTACGGTGGTTTAGTGGTTAGCACGTTCGCCTCACACCAGGGTCCGGGTTCGATTCCCGTCTCGGCCATGTGTTTGTGGAGTTTACATGTTCTCCCCGTGCCTCAGGGGGTTTTTCTCCGGGTTCTCCGGTTTCCCCCCCCGGTCCCAAAAACATGCACGGTAGGTTGATTGGCACCTTGGAAAAATTGTCCCTAGTGTATATGTGTGTGAATGTGTGTGTGTGTGTGTGTGTGTGTGTGTGTGTGTGTGTGTGTGCCCATGCGATGGGTTGTCCTGCCTTAATGCCCATAGACACTGTGATATCCGCCTTGAACCGAGGGAATGCCCATCTGAGATAGGCAAGACTACCCGAGAAGCGGTAGAAGATGAATGAATGAATGAATGAATAAATTGTCTTACAAACATTCGGATTGGATCGGTCATTCTTTACAGTGGATATTGTCATTTCCGTAGTAACAGCACCCTCATCGTAAGGCTTTGAGCATTTGAGAAAAAGTATGATATTTCCAGGTTTGGATTTAGTATGATGGCGAGGGACACTCATTAATGATCTTATTTGTTTCCATTCTATTCCCCTGTTCGTTTTTCTCAAACATAAAACTAAGAATTTGTGAAAAACATTTTTCCTAGAAACCAAATGTTATGTCTAATCTGGATACATTTCCGCATTCACACTTTCGTTTTTGCTTTTTTTCTTTTCAATTGAAAAAAGACTCCTCCACACCAAACTTTCTAAAAACGCTCATGTCCTATGTAACGAGTAAACCGTAAAGCGCCGTTTACATCTGGCCATTTTTAAACTCTGCGGGTGATTTGGCCCTTATTTGACTGTGCTATCAAATATATATGACAAGACAAATATGATTATTTCTCTTTACTTGGACATATATTTTTTTTCCCAATATAATAAATGTTTGCCACTTTGTTTTTATTCATTTCAAATGTATGGGAAGAATTGTCTGTGTCGTTAGTGCGGCTCCTGAAAGCTTTTATGTCTCGCTGATGTACAATAAATGTATTGTCTAAACACCTTGTTAAAGCTCTTGTTATTCATCCAAGCTAATAGATCATACAGGTACAGAGAGCTGAGAGCAAGTAGGAGCCCTGGACTGCTAACTGATGAAGTGTGTGTGTGTGCGTGCGTGTGTGTGTGGTGTTCTCTTTGCGCTTAGGAGACCCTACAGCAGCTGGTAATGATGCCCCTGCCCAATGTGCTGGTGCTCGGCCGAAACCCACTCACTGGTAAGGGATTTAGATCTTCCACTTTTCCTCCTACTTTTCCTGTCACTATTCTACACATTGTATACATTTTGCTGATTGATTGAACCACCTTTCTGGATTTGTGTCATGGGCGATTTAGAATTTGGAGGCCATTCACCAGTTATATCTTTTATCAAGAAGTCTTTGGGAAATGCATTGAAACTGCCATTGGGTGACAATTTCGTCTCCAACCGGTCCATTATGATCTCGTCACTTTAATATCCCAGTGCCACAATAAACCCAGTAGCTAAAAGACTCATTGCACAAATACCTCTGTGTTTCGTGACTGCATTTCTTCAGTATCTCAGTATTCCAGCGTATCTGTCCCTCAGCATCCGAGTACTTTGTCTTAATATTAATATATATATATATATATATATATATCTATATATATATATATATATATATATATAGCTATATATACCTCAGTGCATCAATAACTCTGGCACCTTCCTCCTGGCAAACATGGTACATCAGTAAACCAGTGCCATACTAATCCAGTACACCTCAATGCCTCATTATACATTTACCTCAGTGTTCCATGACATCATTATCTTGAGTGTTTCAGTACCTGCACTTCACATTATAACAGCACTTTGTTGTATCAGTACCTCAAAACATTACCTCAGTGCCTCATTAACCCAGTACCTCAATACTTCATTACAAAATTGCCTTTGACATCATTACCTCAGTAAATCCTTCAGCAAGACAATACATTAGCATTCAGGCCATCAATATTCCAAAGCCTTAGTTTTATAGTGCATTTATGCCTCTCTATCTGCGTACACCAGTGACTTATTTCTCCGGTAATTGCGTACCTCAGTGCGTCGTTACACGATTACCGCATGACATCATTACTTCAGTAACACTGTAAATCAGTTGGTATCTATTGGTACACCCCATTATACATTATGCATCAATGTATTAGACATCAATATCCCATTCCTAGTGATTTTGTACATCTCTATCTTGGTACATGAATTGCCTTATTCCACAATTACCTTTGTGCCTCATTGTTTCAGCAACAGTCAATAAAATAACCCTAAAACATGACCGTAGGTGACAAAGCAACACACTAGCTACACACCCCATTATATCGGTACCTTATTGTATCAGTACTGATATGTTGGTTTCAGTATTGTGGTGCCTCATCGTCCCATTGTGTCTCTGTGCCGCAATAACACAGGGCCTTGGTCCTTCAACGCTTCATTACATCAGCACTTCAGTATCAAGTACCTAAAGGAAGTACCTGAGTTTTTCGCAATTCAGTACCATAGTAGGGCCACAGGAAAGCAGCGGTCGCTTCATGTGTAACCGCTCAGCCATGTGTTTTTTATTACGCAGTCATTAGACGTGGAAGGGGGGGATGGGGCCCGTTATCACTTCAACACCAATTCACCTCAGGGTACACAACCCCACTGCTCCCTCTCTCTCTCTCTCTCTCTCTCTCTCTCTCACTCACTCACTGTCTTTGACACGTTCTTTATCTCATTTCGAGTCTCTTGGTCATTTCAGTTCATGAAGTTCTTTGTGGTTCATTCATATCAGATGGACTTGTGTTCTCACTTAAGTCTCAAGGAGAGCAAGAAATTCACATAATGTGAATTACACTTCACCCAGGCGCTTTTGTGATGAAATATTCTAACCATAAAAAGAGAAAATTATTTAAACTTATTTTCTCAAGGTTTTTAAAATCGCACAAACACTAAATCTGATCAGTGTGATTAAAATGTCCATAATTTTTTATCATTCAACATTCACTACTAATCTGGAAGTAAAAGGGAATTACATTGATTGTCTTTATTTTTTATTTTATTTTTTTTTTTTTAAGTAAGAAGTATTCGTTCTGGCTCTGAAATGAGGATCTCCAAAAAAAAACAGTGTAAAAAAGAGGACACGTGTGGCTTCCTCGCTACTGTAGTGAGTTGTATGAGCTTCTCAGAGCGGAAAAATAAATCCGCCGATGGATTTTGCGCTAATGGTTGATCGTTTGTTTTGCATCTGGGTTGTTCAAGAATCCCACAAACCCCCAAAAATCAGTCGTACAGTGAAATGGCAAGAATGTGAAAAAAATTTTCCACATTTTTTTTTTTTTGGCATCTTTTCTCTCTCACACATTAATAGTAATACACTATTCCATTGCTCTCTTTTTTCAGAGTCCCTGTTTTCTCTATCTGGTTCCTTTCCAGCTTTATAAGAAAGACAGATATAAAGTCATTTTGTTTTTTCTTTTCAGTTGCCCTTGCTTGGGCCAGGTTTCACTGACCCCCTCACTGCTTAGATACGTCCCTGAGAGATGCACTGTATAGCCGTGGTAACGGAGGACAGCTGCGAGACAAGGCGGACGTGTCCGAACAGCTGTAGTTTAGCAGCAGGTTGTTCGGGTGTTAGCATAGTAGAGCATGAGCGAGAACGTTTATATTATTCTTCTTGAAACTCGAGATTGAGTTCGCAGGGGTCGATTGAGTTGAGTTGTATGTATATATAATGTTTGTGTATGTATATATGTATATCGTGTATAATAATATCATGCAGGGTATAGGCTAGCCATTTTGTGTCGCGTTGCAAAAAATAGACGTATAAATATTAGAAATAATTGAAGGATTTTTAAAAGATACAGACAAGCGACAAGACAAGATATTTTCACTTGGTAAGATTTCTTGAAGTGAGAAAACATATCGAGGCTTTAATCTCAAAATAAGCGTTAAAACACTTATTCCGAGCAATCGATTAGTCTTAAAACGCAGCTTTTGCGTTTGTGTTTTAAAGCTAATAAACAACAAAATTGTCAATTTGCGTATCATCCTCATTTTAAACTAAAATCAACACCACCCAAACATAAATATTGTCAGCAGTAATTTTTTTAAACAAAGTCTTGAAAATAATTGTTTACTTCTTCTCAGAAAGACATAAAACATAAAACGTTGTTGGTCAGAAACATTGAAAGATATTCAACATGAGTAACTGAAATCAAACTACAAAACAATGTAGCAAAAAGCCATTTGTACGGAATAAAGGACAAAATAAAAACATTTGGAATTAATCTTTTGTTATTATGCTATAAATGCTTTGACATAAAATAAGAATTTGGAATTTAGAATACTAATAAATAAGTGTGGTTATGGAGCATTTTTACAACCGTAAGACCTGCTATTAGAGCTAAAATGTCTTAAATGATACAAATGATGTCTCTGATTGTAATCAAGGTCACTTTGTAGGGAACATTTCTTACTTTTGGCTTTACTAAGTAAGAAAAACAATAAAGAACAATAATAATCGTAAACAGTCTGCTCTAGGATTTTATTCGCAAAATAATATCAATGCGTTTTTTATGGCTTGAAATAATTGTGCAGTGGTATAACGTTTATTTCTCATTTGGACTAAAGGAGACCAAACCGTTGGCTTGTCCATACCCCGGGTGGACAAGCCAACGATCACGGTTACGAGGGCATCGTAGCTTCGTTATTTAAACACTTAACGCAAATCTATAAATCGTCTGTGACATCACCAAGGACCTCGATAGGAAACCACTGTGAGTCAGTATGAAGCTTTGTCGTCCATCAGTAGACGATGTTTCCTCTTCCTGCACATACGACATTGTTCTCAGGAAGTGCTGGAGGTTTGGCAGGATTCCTGTGACCTTCAGTTTCCTATCAGGATGATGCTTAAAATGGTGTAATCCCGGATTTCGGGGTTAGGAGAGAGAGCCGATGTTTCCCCATCCTCTTTCTCCTTCACTCCATCCCTCCTCCAAATGGCCTTGAATAATTGATGTGCACAAACAGCGGATTAGAATCCAGTAGGGACTTCCATTTCAGGAGTTAGTTTGTAAGCGAGACCATGTGAATCTTTATATGTTTAAAGGAAAAGAAAAGCATTTGTGGATTCTTCAGCATGACTAACTAGCGTCACGTTTCTGTATAATAGTTGATCCGCCAGCAGTCATTCATACACTCTGTGAGCGTCTTCACTTAGAATTTCCATAATCATGTGGACAGAATTCTTAATTGGTTTAAGACATGCCCAATCCAGTTTGCACAATCGAGTAGATTGATTGTACAATCCCCCCCCCCTTCTTTGTACTAATCAGAGTGGTGCCCTGGAATTTTGTTAGTATGGAAAAATTGGAAAGCAGATTTTCTTTACAGGGCCTAATAATGGTCTATTTGCATTGATCAATCCTCCCTTAGCATGATCCCAGAGCCGTTCGATAGATTTTAGTGTGTTACAGGACAGGACATTCCATAGATTGATGGATAAAACTCTAGACGGAGTCTGATCGCATATTCTCTCCCGGTTTCCAGCTTACACAAGTCCTTCTGTTAGACAAAAAAAATGTCCCATTTGAACTTTCGTCCACTTATTCATGAGTTGATACGCTAGAAACAGAAGGAAGGAACAAGCATGTGTCACAAACACCATAAAAGACCAGGTGTTTCCACAGGTGGACTGATTCCTGTTTAACTTGGGGGGGGGGGGGGGGGGGGGGGGGGTATGCTAATATGCTAATGCTATGCTATAGATAAATAATGACAGACAATATGACTATAATATGTATGTATATATGACTGTATATGTGGGAAGGTGTAGCTCAGTGATTTAAGGCGCTGGACTACTGATCGGAAGGTCCGGAGGTTCGAGCCCTGTTGTATCGCCAAGCTGCCACCCTTGGGTCTTTGCGCAAGGCCCTTAACCCCTCTGTTCTCCTGGGGCGCTGTATCAAGTCTGACCCTGCTCTCTGACCCCAAGCTGGGATATGCGAAGAAAGAATTTCACTGTGCTGTAATGTATATATGACAAATAGAGGCTGTTCTATTCGAAATAAACAGTTGTAATTTCTCTAAAACTCCATTCAGGGAGATGATCATATGTGACCGCAAGCCCTTCACGGTCCTGTTAGCTAAATCTAGGCTCGAAGTGCACAAGAAGCTCAGCAAATATCAGCACACCAATACACCACCAGTTTTATTTTGTGTTCAACACCACTGGGCGATGGCGTCCAGGCCCGACTCCTCGCAGTTGTCTTTTTCACGCTAGTTAAACAGCCCGTATGTTTGTTTGTCTGCGATTCAGCCCCTCCCCTCGTCTGGTTCAGCGGGAACATCGGTGCCAAGCAGCCCAGTTGGACGAACCACCTGCTTTTCCCTTCTTAATTCCGCCGTGTTAACAGTTCATCTCCTCCGAACAGCTGCGTTGCATTTCGTATCTGCCTCCTGCGGTCTTGGGCGGCTTGGGGGGGCGGGGCTTGGGGGGGCTTGGGGGGGCGGGGTCTCGGGGTTGTGCTGAGTGGCTGAGGGTTACAGGATTTATTATTTTTTTAAATTGCATCAAAGTCTTCCTGTTCAACAGGTGTACATGTTTCATGACGATGTGATTTCTTTTTCTTTCTTCGCTTTCAGAACAAGGGCTGGCTGAGGTGAAGAAGCTGCTCTTGCTGTTGCTCGGATGTGCTGTTCAGGTATATATACACACACATACACACACATACACACACACATTTTATATGCATATACATGCACACACGCCCCTGTCATTATTTGCAGTAACTGTGCAGCTGCTAGAGACACCAGATTGTGAAAAAGAGAAGTAGGTGATAATGCCATGAGACTGACAGGTGGCCCCCACTGGCCAGGAGCCAAAAAATGAGCGCTGGGCAAAGAGCTGTCTGCTCTGGAGGAGGGCAGGGCTAATCCTGCCAACACACAGCAGACACAAGCCAAGGGGTACCAATACTTCCATTTAATCCCTAGTAGTATTACCATAAAAAAACCATACCGTAATATATACCATAAAAACTATATATATATATATATATATATATATATATATATATATATATATATATATATATATATATATATATATATATATATATATATATGTATATATATGTCTGTCCCAAGCCCGGATAAAATGGGGAGGGTTGCATAAGGAGGGCATCCAGTGTAAAACATGCGCCAAACCAAATACTAATTTACGGTGATTATCTGTGGCGCGATCGCCATGAGTTTTTCTGGTCACGTAAGTATATTTTTCTGTTCTTTATATACCAAAAATGAATAATTATCATGTTTAACTAATTGTAACAGATGTTACAATTGTATATATTTCACTCAAAATCGTTCCCTTTAATAAAATTAAAGCAACCTTTAAGAATTTGGTTGCTCTCAATAGAAACTGGTCATATGTTTAGGTTCCATATGGTAATATAGTGAGCAGCTCATACATGTTGTGAATGCAGTAAGGGTAATTTTTGGAAGAACGATGGGATGCACTTTGCTTTTGTTATTAGTGCCGTGAAGGCATGTATGTATGTATATCTATGTATGCGCACATCTTTTTCCTTTTATTATCTTTGTATTATCCTTTTATGTCCATTGTTTAAAGCTCTATATACAAAAAAGAAGGAATTGAATTGAAGTGAAAAGTAGTTAGAGGCAGGGTGGCTTAATGGTTAGCACGTTCGCCTCACACTGCCAGGGTCCAGGTTCAATTCCCGTCTCGGCCATGTGTGTGTGGAGTTTGCATGTTCTGGTGGAGTTTGCATGTTCTCCCCGTGCCTCAGGGGTTTTTTTTTCGTTTCTCCGGGTTCTCCGGTTTCCTCCCCGGTCCAAAAACATGCACGGTAGGTTGATTGGCACCTTGGAAAATTGTCCCTAGTGTATGAATGTGTGTGAGTGTGAGTGTGTGTGTGCCCTGCGATGGGTTGGCATTCCATCCAGGGTGTATCCTGCCTTAATGCCCAAAAACGGCTGAGATAGGCACAGGCCCCCCGTGACCCGAGGGAAGATCGGATATAGCGGTAGAAGATGAATGAATGAATGAAAAGTCATCCAAGGAAGGAACAGTGGTGAACCAGTGACAGGCCCAAGACCCTTGAACAAGGTCCTTAACTGTGCTTCTGTGCTCCATGGGTCAACATGGCTGACCCAGTGCTCTGACCCCAGCTTCCAAACAACCTGGGATATGCAAAGAAAGAATTTCACTGTGCTGTAATGTATATGTAACAAATAAAGGCTATTCTTAATGTTGAGGACTGTTTTGGGGGACCAACACAATATTAGCCATGTCTGATTGGTGTAATATGCATCCGGATCGCATTGAATTCTCTCTTTTCTTTCCAGTGTGAGGAAAAGGAGGAGCACATCGACAGGATCCAGACGCTGGATTTTGACACCAAAGCTGCCATCGCATCTCACATTCAAGAGGTTCGATGCAAACACTGATGAACGGCTATACTTTGGAAAAGGCTGAGAAATTAACCCCGTTTAATTTGCAGGTCACTCACAATCAGGAGAACGTTTTGGACCTGCAGTGGCTC
The DNA here is from genome assembly GCA_030449085.1 of Kryptopterus vitreolus. NCBI lineage: Eukaryota > Metazoa > Chordata > Actinopteri > Siluriformes > Siluridae > Kryptopterus > Kryptopterus vitreolus. Next base: position 23,930,058 of record JACRUU010000019.1, read on the forward strand.
GAGGGGGGCGATTCTCCTCCCGAGGACCTAGACTCGCTCTCCAGAAACATGGCTTTCCATCTTAGACGCCTGGTGGACGAGAGGGATGAGCAGTTAGAGGTACGGGACGCTCTTCTTTCAGCAATTCTTCTCTGATTGCTTATTGACCTGTGCAGTGTACTAATCCTGGATGATGATTGGCTGAGCTGAGCACTTAAATCTTGAAACGAGGTTATCGTAATTCCGATTTCTGGTTGCGCTTAGTCCGGCCGCTGTAGATCATCAGACATTACAGGGATCCTCCTCTATTAATGAAAACATTATTTACACTCATTTTCTTCATCCACACACACACGCACACACGCACGCACACACGCACACACACACACACACACAACACACACACACGAACAGGTAGTTCTATAAATGTGTTCTACATGGTTATGAAGGTCAAATCCAGGCAAACGAAGCTCATGTGACCTTATTTGGCGAGCGCTCTCATCTGTCGGCGGTTTCTATTTAATGAAATCATCACGGTCGGCCGCTCAGCAGTGTCGTCGTAGACCTGACCTTAATCTGGTTGCTCTCTCCGGAGCCGACTGAACGACATTCCGCAGTACTATTAACAGCTCCGGCTTTGTGCTTCTTCTCCTGACACGGCCGCATTCTCGATATTTAAATAAATGACATCATATAGTAAACACAAATGCCTCGTAAAACCCACCCGGAATCCCGTTTTCTTGCGTGTTGACTTGTTGCCATCTCTCTCCGTTCCGCAGACCATTGTGGAGCTGACCCAGGAGCGAGACTGCGGCCAGTGCCCACCTCTGCCGCCCCCGCCCTGCACTCAGTCTCCCAGCGACTCGCCCAGCATGCGGCGCACCGAGAGCAGGCAGCACCTCAGCGTCGAGCTGGCGGACGCCAAAGCCAAGATCCGACGCCTCCGTCAGGAACTGTGAGTCCCGGACCCCGTGTTTGAGCAATCCCATAATTTCTCCTTCGTAGGAATCGCATAACAATCTCAAGCTCACGAGTCATTTTGCCAGACCTTTAGAAGTTTGAACTCATTTTCATGCCAGAAGACTCAACTCCTTCTCCCATTAGAGTATAAAGATAAAAACAAAACAAGTGTTGTTTATTGCCTCTAGCTGCAGTTAATTCACAAACATAATTCTATTCAGAATACAACTTGAGCTCCATGAAGATTTGGGTCACATGCGTTAGAGAGAAAGATCTCCTGCTATAGAGCTCTGATCTCGTCCCTACTGAACCCCTTTTGGGATGAACGTGAGCCTCACACCAGGCCTCCGCACAGGCCTTCCCTCCATCACTACCTGACTATATGAACACTCCTGTAGCGGATGAACACAAATGTCCACAAGCACACTCCAGTGTAATCCAGTGGGACGTCTTCCCAGAAGTATAGACGGAATTGGGACAGCATGTGGAATTCGATGCTGAAAAAACACATCCTATACTCGCCTTTCAGCAAATAAAGTGTGTATTATCTGAATGTGTGAAAGAAATGCACACTGTAGAGTCCCACTTGGACACCTACTAGAAAAACTTGTGTAAGACGGGGACCCGGCGAGAAAACTTCCTCACCCCCACAGACAAGCATGGGTACTCGCCTTTGGGAAGGCCTTGGCAAATAAAGACCTGCGGAAAACTCCTTAGATGAACACAAAGTCCACAAGAACCAGTGTAACCAGGGGACGGTCCCAGAAGTCTACGACGGAATTGGGAAGCGTCAGGGAATTCATGGAAAAAAAACCCACAGACATCACTTTCCAAATAAAGTAGAGTGATTGAAAGAAATGCACACTTAGACCACTTGACCTACTAGAAAAACTTGTGTAAGACGGGGACCCGGCGAGAAAACTTCCTCACCCCCACAGACAAGCATGGGTTCTTTGGAGGCGGAAAAAGGAAGCGAACCTTTCCATAATCACCATTACACCATGCAATTCTGCCTCACTTTACACAGTACACTTTGTTATAGTGTGTGGGAATGGAAACCAGTTGGTCCCTGATTGTTCCTTGTTGAGCAAGCCGAGGTGACGGTGGCAAGGAAAGACTCCCTGTGATGGTAACGGGATGAAACCTTGAGACTCAACAGAGAACCCCATCCTCATTTAGGTGTAAGGTTTTGTTTGTTGTGTGTGTGTGTAGGGTGTCTCCATGGCAGTGTGTAGGTGTCCCCAGGCTTCGAAGTGTGTGGAGGCGTCATTAAGGCTGGTTATGAGGACGGGGTCAGATTGTAAACTTGCAATAAATATGGCATATTTAGCTCAACAAACAGAGAGAGAGAGAAAGAAGAACGAAAGAACAGTTAGGCATAGTTTATAATAACAGTGTGTGGCGTGAGTGTACATTCAGCGAAGACTACAGGCATGGACTCCGGCAGGATTACCCACAACACCATAGTGCTAAATCTAGTCTAATGAAAACAGAGAAACAAACTTCAAATGTGCTCTTTATTCTTTTATATTTCTTATTCTTATTTATTTAAATTCAATTTCAAGTCTGTACATTTCTATATTTGTTTGGTCACCATTAAAAACAAACCAAGTCCATTATGACGAACGGACCGTGGATGCGTCTATCATAAAACCATGCATTTGTCATGCATGTTTAATTCTGGGTTTATGCGTAGAGATGTGAAAACAGCACCCATTTTATTGGAGTTTGGTTATAAGTGTCTTTAAAAAGGACAAAACGGGGGGAAAAAAACATGTGTTTTTGAGGTCCATGTGGTTACATAAGATATTCTAAATATTTTTGTGGTCATGGAGTTCTTTTTGTTGTTGCTTTTGTTTTGTTGAATGGGACAGAAATGCTGTTAAATTGTTCATTGAAAGGGCTGGGAGGATTTGGAAAGATGTTCATGGATGACTACCATACACAGTTTCTCCCATTCTCTATTTAAAAAAAAAAAAAACAAAAAAAAAAAAAACGATAAAACAATTCATGCACTCGTCCTCAAAATCATTATACTTCGTCCTGACTCACGACTTCTCCTACCGAGTTCTTCTGAACTTCCTGTGAACGCCAAAAGACTGACTAATGACTTTTTAATGCACTTCCTCTCCAATGAGTCCTGGCCAGAATCCATACATATATATATATATATAACTGTTTTTGTTTTTGTTTTTTTTTCCCCTCAACCTTGTAAATAATTGAACTTCCTCCTTAAAAGCATTTTAACCTCTAGAGACAATGCACAGCTGGATGGGGGGGGGGGTGTTTGGAAGTAGCGGCCGCTCGTATGGAGAAGCAGGTTTGAGGAAGTTCGAGTGATGTGCAGCCGATCAGTAAGTTTTTAATACAGCGCGTGTGAGAGACGCAGCAGTTATCACATGAGGCCAGGCGCAGCTTGTTTTTCTCCGCATAAGACAGCGGGACGGTGAAAAAAGCGGCGGACAGGCGGCGGGTCAGATGCCTCTGGGATTCGACCTAGATCACGATAATCTCGCATCGCCTGATATTCTTGAAATGTCTTTGGCCTACTTACAAGAGCCTGTGCGATTTAACCAGCTGGTTTAGCACTGCATATCCACCCCCCCAGTGCTGTGTTTTTTGGATATCTGGCAACCCACAAAATATAATATTCCCATCAGATTGCTGGGGGAAAAACACTTATTTAATGTTTATTTATTCACATTAGTCAAATGTTTGTGGACACTTATCATATGAATGTTTTTGAACATCCCGTTCCTTATCAAGTCCCACATCTAAAATCGGTGAGGTTTCTGGAGTGCAGCTAGTGTGAAAACTCATCCCAAAGGTCCTCAGTAGGGTTGGAGGGTCTACAGCAGGAGATCTTCCCAATCATCCAATCCATGTCTTTCGTGAATCTTGTTTTTGTGGCTTTATACTGAAATCAGTTTGTATCTTCTTGGAGGGAGAATTCAAAGATTGTCTATTCAAATGGGTGTCGCATATAGCCTGAAATGTCCCAATTATGGTTGGGTATCCTTTTAATTGTATCGATTCCAAACGGTGAACCTCCGCAGATTCCTGGTCATGTTGGTCGTGACACCTCGCTTGCAACATATTAGCGTATTACAGTCATTACACTTCGCTTTGTCTTCGGTTTTGACAAAGTGTAGCCACACTTTTGAGCTTACAAACTATTTACTGTTTAGTTTACCACATAAGGTCCTGGCAGATTGGACTCTGGAAGGTCCTGGCAGGTTGCTAGGTGAACAAAATTGCACCCAGGAATTGATGAGGAATCGAAAATTCTAATTTTATAACAATTATCCTGATCCCATAATTATCCCATTCCAGAATCGGTATAAATTTTCAATTCCCAATTTCCAAGTCCCAATATTTTATTGTCCGTACAATGTATTTCAGTCATTTGCAGGGACTAGTTTACTCACACCAGCACCATCTTTAAAACCATCTGAAAGTTTCCTGCAGGTTCATTTACTATCACAGTAAGCACACAGACCGCATAGCAACTCGTTATTATTACGTTCTTCCTCATTCAAATGTCGTGGGCAGGATGGCTCGGGGAGAAGAAGCGGTTATGTGATAAGTGTGTGTTCATTCTGTTCGTTTCAGATTTGCATTACCATCAGAGAGCTTCTTTTTTTTTTGCTCTTCCAGGAAAAAAAAAACTAACCTCAGTCGGAGCGAATATTAAATAGCAATCTTTTCCTAATTGTTACACAATGAGGACGAGAACATTTATATGCTAAACACGTTCATTTCTTCACAGGAAGTCATGTTCTTGTGATTGGTTTTAAGACGGGGGTTTTTTTTATTATGCCTTGTGTGCTGAGATGGAACTGCTGGTAAATGATAATTGTCTAAGTGTGTGTGTATGTGTGTGTGCGTGTGTGTTGCAGCGAAGAGAAAAGCGAGCAGTTGCTAGACTGCAGGCAGGAGCTGGAGAACCTGGAGAAAGAGCTGAAGAGGTTTCAGCAGGAGGTAAAAACATTACCTGCATGTGCTCTATTAAATTGAGACCCCAAACATCAGCTTGAGTAGTTTTTCAGGCACTAACGTTTCATTATCTAGAATTTTTCCACTTTCCTAAGCAGATTTGAACACCATTATGGGTAACTCTGGTACTTTAAAACTGCAAAATAGATTTGAACACATTAACATGAACAAATATTACACTATATTTATCGTAATGGCTGAACCACCATCTGTGAATGCCTTTAAAGACACTGTTTTGACTTCTTTTTCAGCCATTTTGTGGATCTTCCCCAAATAGATTTAAATGTATAGGAGGTCTTCAGATGTGGTAGCATGAAACCAAACCTGTCCCAGCATGACTGTGCTGCTGAAGATCTGCGTTCCATGGGTTGGCCTATGAGAGATTCTCACACAAAATCTTGTGGAACATCTAGTATAAGAGAGTGGAGGATATGGTCATGTGTCCACAAACTTTTGCCAGCATTCCAATTCATTCCAAAGATCTCTAAAGCAGGAGATTGCTTTGTGTACAGGGATTCAGGGGTCCGAGTACATATGTCCCTGTAATGTAGGTATACTGTGTGTGTGTTTAGAACCTCCAATTGCTATCTGATGCGCGCTCTGCACGGGCCTACCGCGACGAACTGGACGCTCTGAGAGAGAAGGCGATCCGAGTGGACAAGCTGGAGAGCGAAGTGGGACGATATAAAGAGCGCCTTCATGATATCGAGTTTTACAAAGCCAGGGTCGAGGTACGGGGCAGGGGGAAACCCCGGACGACGCCATCCGTTCGTTCAGTTTCAGTTGTTCGCCCCTGGGTTCTTAACATGCACATATGTCACCCCTACAGGAGCTCAAAGAGGACAATCAGATTCTGCTGGAGACGAAGAGCATGCTGGAGGACCAGCTGGAAGGCTCGCGGGCTCGTTCGGACAAATTGCACGAGCTCGAGAAGGAAAATCTGCAGTTCAAAGCCAAAATCCATGACATGGAGATGGTACATTTTTTTTCAATTTTATAATAACAAGGGTTAGAGCTGAATTAAATAGGGGTTGTGCTTGTGTGTTAGGAGCGAGACATGGACCGGAGGCGCATAGAGGAGTTGCTGGAGGAGAACCTGACGCTGGAGATGGCTCAGAAACAGAGCATGGACGAGTCTCTGCACCTTGGATGGGAGCTAGAGCAGCTTTCCAAAACCACGCCGGAGGTCGCCGAGGGTACGTTTTTCCGCTGATCGATTATGACCTAGACGAGGTCTATGAGTAGCCATGCAGAGGTTACTTTACGACTGCTAGGTGAACGCCAACTCTAAATCTGATTGGTTACTTTGAACTGCTGGCTTTAGTACTGTTCATTCAGATCTTTGAATCGGATCTGAAATGTGATTGGATAGAAAGTCAAACCTGTGTGTACACTATGAATCGCTTTGAAATGAAAAGAATGGTCTATTGGGGAAAAAATACATTCATTCATTCATTCATTCATTCATCTTCTACCGCTTTATCCGATCTTCCCTCGGGTCACGGGGAGTCTGTGCCTATCTCAGGCGTCTATGGGCATTAAGGCAGGATTCACCCTGGATGGAATGCCAACCCATCGCAGGACACACACACACATTCATACACTAGGGACAATTTTCCAAGGTGCCAATCAAACTACCGTGCATGTTTTTGGACCGGGAGGAAACCGGAGAACCCGGAGAAAAACCCCTCGAGGCACGGGGAGAACATGCAAACTCCACACACACATGGCCGAGACCGGCAATCGAACCCAAACGTGTTAACCACTAAGACACCGTGCCCCTTAACAACACATTCACAGACAGTAATATATTACTACTGAACTGCCGAACTCGAACTCAGGTAATAACATGGCACTCTCATGATGGCACTCTCAACTCGACGATGAAACTTATGAGCTTCTTCAGTCTCGCGCATGCATGAAGAGTCTCACTTTAGCTCGAGAACACAAGTTTGTTCTCTTTGGAGCGCTTTGTGCATTTTAAGCGCAAGTCATGGATTTTCAAATGGTCCATAATGTTGCCACCTACCTTTTCATGGCACACTTTAGTGGGTATATAGTAGGAAACAAAATTTTGTCCTCAAAGTTGACGTGTTCAAAGCAGGACTAATGGGCAAGCTTAAGGGTCTCCAAAACTGCACCAGTTGTGGGGTGTTCTTAGTCAAAAGTGGTCCATGGTAGGAACAATGGTGTCATGGGCAGCCATGGATCATTGATCCACAAGGGGAGTGAAGGTTAGCCCGTGTTACGTTTATAGCATTTGGCAGACGCCCTTATCCAGAGCGTCTTACATCTGAGCAATTGAGGGTTAAGGGCTTTGCTCAAGGGCATGCACAGTGGTATGCACTAGTGGCATCTTGGTGGTGGTGGGGTTTGAACCCGTGAACTAACAAACCAACACCTTAACCACTGGGCTACCACCTCCCAGACGAGCTCCTGTAGCTCATATTGCTGAAGAGGTTAATGCTCGATGGGTCAGAACTGGTTTTTGGGGATAAACACATTATTAGACAGGTGGTCATAATGTTATGCCTAATTAATTGTCTGATAAGAGGAAAAAAAGTATGAACTAGTTTTGTTGTGAGAATTTCAGTGTTTCTTTGCAAATTGATTAACCATTTGAAAGAAGAAACGTTTATCCGCCCTAGTACCATTATCAATATTTAATAACTTCCATGATAAGGACTATAAAGCCTCCCTCAAACAAACCCTGTCTGAAGATACACCGGGAAAAATCGATGTTTACACTTTTAATGCTTGCTTTTCCTCTGCAGTTCCCCAGAAGTCCCTGGGCCACGAGGTGAACGAGCTGACCTCCAGCCGCCTCCTGAAGCTGGAGATGGAGAACCAGGCGCTCCTGAAGACCGTGGAGGAGCTGAAGGGCCGCGGCGAGGCCAGCACCCGCCTCTTCAAGGCTGAAAAGGAGAACCTGAGGCTCAGTCAGAAGGTTAGAGCTGGTGGGTTAGTGGTTGAAATTGAAATAGGAGCCCCCGCAAAGTCTGGGTTTTGGACACGTAGGACGGGAGTTTGGCCGTAGAGTGCCTGCGTAATTGCGAAACTTAAAGCTAAACATGTGCCTGGAGACGTATTTAAGTGCCTGCGTTTGTCACTTGAGCGGCAACGCAGACGCACTCGGTCCCACCCAATCCTGTCCCAAATACACGAGTGGAAGGGTGCAAAGGGGTTTATTATCCCTGTCGGATTCGTCCCCCTTTTCAAAATGCCCTCAGCTGCACTCCTGTTTACAGACGTAACACAATAGACTTAACTAGACGTGTGTGTGTGTGTGTGTGTGTGTGTGTGTGCACAGCTGGAGCAGCTGGAGAATGAAGTGCAGGGAGACAGGGAGAGTCTGCGCAGCGCTGAGAACCTGAGCTCGGACCTGATGAAAGAAAAGGCGCAGCTGCAGAAAACGCTGGAGACTCTGACGGAGAACTCGGAGAGACAGGTACACAGGATTAAAACTCTAGAGACTCTAGTTACACATAACGACTAGTTTTCCAAGAATGTGACGCAAAAACATTTTACTATAGTACACCGTTATTTTTTATTATTATAAGGTCCTCGCAAATGTATACAGCACGGGTCTCGTCTGCTTGCGGCAAATTATTTTCAATTCGTTAATAAGTTCGTTCCTAAGCGAAATTTCCATAAGCTGTAGTGAATTTGCAGTGTTGTTGTGGAGATTTTATTATGATTTCAGATGTATTTATTACACCTCCTATTTTATTACACAAGATTAGTTTAGTATATTGTTCCGGACCGTTCTGAAAATTTAGGCACGTTTTAAGACACGAGTTTTCAAATAGGGATCTCTGACCCCTAGGGGTTTTGAGGTGGTACTGCAAGGGGTCCGGTAAATTAATGTTGGATATATATATATATATATATATATATATATATATATATATATTATATATTATTATTATTAATTATTATTATATAATAAGATTAAAAAAAAACAAAGAAAGATAAATAATTATTTTTTAATATAATTGTTATATAAAAGTTCTATTAAACTTAAAGCTAAAGTTCATGTAAATGGATAAAAAGCCAACTGATAGAAAAAGAAAAGTGTATTAAAATCTATTAATAAATAGAGATTTTAATTGCAAAAAATTGTTTTATAAAACTTTTTTGTGAAACTGATTTGACAATATACAGACAATGATGCATCAACAACAACATAATTCTAATTGTTTTAATATGACAAATATATCAGTGTCTATTTTATTTTTGTCTATTCAGACATTTTGTATCAGGTATCTCCTAAGGGGTCCCTGCCTTGAAAAAGTTGAAGATGCCTGTTTTAAGAGATTATTAAGGTCATAATTAAACATTTTTCCATATTCATATCACTATTGCATTCAAAAGTTAGTGGATTTTATTGATAGCTAGGTTGAAACGTATATAGGTTGAAACTCGCCCATAACCGACTAATCAAAATGGATAAAAAAGACAAACAAACAAACAAACAAAATACCCCATGTAAAATAGTATTGAACTGTGTAAATGTGCTAAAGAAAATAAATGTATATATACATTGATAAATAATGTATATAATATAGCACTCTTCGTGCAGCGTAGTCTTGTGTTTAAAAACAATCGTCACGTGCAGACAATATTTTGCCTCTAGAGGTCGCTCTCATAAATGTGGACTGTGAGATGGAAATATTAATACTACGGATTTTTCCTGACCATCATTGCCTCAACCTTTACTAAAAACTTGGTGGCATTTTAGTTTAAACGATTTAATAGCAAATAATAAACCTTTAATATCAAATGCATTAGCATTTACATTTTCATTATTATTATTATTAGTATTATTATTATTACATATTTACATAATTACGGGGGCACGGTGGTTTAGTGGTTAGCACGTTCGCCTCACACCGCCAGGGTCCGGGTTCGATTCCCATCTCGGCCATGTGTGTGTGGAGTTTGCATGTTGTCCCCGTGCCTCAGGGGGTTTTTATCCGGGTTCTCCGGTTTCCTCCCGGTCCAAAAACATACACAGTAGATTGATTGGCAGCTTGGAAAATTGTCCCTAGTGTGTGTGTTTGTGTGTGTGTGTGTGTGTGTCCTGCGATGGGTTGGCATTCCATTCAGGGTGTATCCTGCCTTAATGCCCATCAACGCCTGAGATAGGGACAGGCTCCCCGTGACCCGAGAAAAGATCGGATAAAGCGGTAGAAGATGAATGAATGAATTTACGTAATTACATTTAAGATTTAAGCCAAATGTTTATTTTCCCCCCCAATTCTGTTTCTGAACGCTCAGGTGAAGTGGTTGGAGCAGGAGAAGGAGCACTTGAACCAGACCATCACGTCTCTCAGGCAGCGTTCCCAAATCAGCGCCGAAGCCAGGGTCAAAGACGTCGAGAAGGAGAACCGGGTCCTCCACGAGTCGATCAAAGAGACCAGCGGCAAGCTGAACAAGCTCGAGTTTGAGCGCAAGCAGCTCCGCAAAGACCTGGAGTGCTACAAGGAGAAAGGCGAGAAAGCAGAAGAGCTCGAAGCCGATGTCCAGCGCCTGGAGCGCGAGAACGAGGCGCTGCAGAAACGCCTCGCGAGCCTCGGGATCACCTGCGAAAAGGTGGACGCCCTGGAAAAGGAGAACACCGAGCTGGAGGCTGAGCGCCGAAGGTTAAAGAAGAAGATTGACGGGTTGAGGAACGTGTCCCTCCAGCTGGAAGCCTTGGAGAAAGAGAACGCCCAATTGGACGAGGAGAACCTGGAACTGCGGCGCACGGCAGAGACCCTGAGGTCCGCGGGAGCCAAAGTGGCTCGTCTGGAGCAGGAAAACCGCGAGCTGGAGAGCGAGAAGAGTCAGCTGCAGAGAAGCCTAGAGCTCCTGAAAGCCTCGTCCAAGAAAACCGAACGCCTGGAGCTCAGCTACCAAGGTCTGGACTCGGAGAACCAGCGTCTGCAGAAGGCCCTGGAGAACAGCGGGCGTAAAATACAGCAGCTGGAAGGAGAGCTCCGCGATGTGGAGAGCGAGAACCAGAGCCTCCAGAGAAACCTGGAGGAGTTGAAAATCTCCAGCAAGCATCTGGAGCAGCTGGAACAGGAGAATAAGGTGCTGGAGCAAGAGAGCTCGCAGCTGGAGAAGGACAAGAAGCAGCTGGAGAAGGAAAACAAGAGGCTACGGCAGCAGGCTGAGATCCGAGACTCCAAGCTGGACGACGACAGCCAGAGGATCTTGCAGCTGGAGAAGGAAAACCGCGCTCTGGGCAAGGAGGTCAGCACCCTGAGCGACTCCTACACCCGCGTCAAGGATCTCGAGAGGGACAACAAGGAGCTGGTGAAGCAGGCCAACCATTGACAAGAAGACGCTGGTCATGCTGAGAGAGGTATGGGAAGAAGTTCTCGTAGCTCGTGGATGGACGGAGTCTCTGGGGTTGTTCAAGTACACAATGCAATGCATGCATGGTGTACAAGTACACAACGCTATGCACGTTTGGTGTACAAGTGCACAACCAAATGCACATTTGGTGTACAAGTACACAACACAATGCAGACATGGTGTAAGAGTACACAACACGACACAGGCACAGAGTACAAGTATACATCACAGTGCACACACAATGTGCAAGTGCACAAGACAATACACGCATGGTGTACAAATGCACAATGCACATACAGTGTCAAGTACACTATGCAATGCATGCATGGTGTACAAGTGCACAACACTATGCACATTTGGTGTACAAGTGCACACCACTATACACATTTGGTGTACAAGTACACAACACAATGCAAGCATGTTGTACAAGTGCACAACACAATTCACATTTGGTGTACAAGTACACAACGCAATGTATGCATGGTGTACAAGTACACAATACAATGCAAGCATGTTGTACAAGTGTACAACACAATTCACATTTGGTGTACAATTGCACAACACAATGCACATTTGGTGTACAAGTGCACAACACAATGCACATTTGGTGTACAAGTACACAACGCAATGCATGCATGTTGTACAAGTGCACAACACAATTGCATACACAACGCATTTGGTGTACAAGTGCACAACACAATGCACATTTGGTGTACAAGTACATAACACAATGCACATTTGGTGTCAAGTACACAACACAATGCAGACATGGTGTAAGGGTACACATCGCAAAGCAGGCACGGCGTACAAGTACACATCGCAAAGCAGGCACGGCGTACAAGTACACAACACAATGCATGCTTGGTGTACAAGTGCACAACACAGTGCACACATAATGTACGAGTGCACAAGGCAATACACGCATGGTGTACAAATGCACAATGCACGTACAGTGTCAAGTACGCAACGCAATGCGCATCCTATACATGTGTGAGGGTGCGGGTTCGAGAACCTTTTTCTATTGCGTAAAACAACATTTGTTAATTTTTTTATTTCTGCTGGACAATAATGTGATCAGGAACTGGTGAGCGAGAAACTGAAGAACCAGCAGACGAACAACGATCTAGAGAAGCTGACTCATGAGCTGGAGAAAATGGGCCTGAATAAAGAAGGACTGCTGCATGACGAACAGAGCTCTGCTGCGAGGTGAGACACATGCAATACACACTCGGTGTACAGGTAGACAAGACCATACACGCAAATACACTCAGTGTACAGGTACACCACACAATGCACACACTGTGCACAAGTACACCACACAATGCCCACACTGTGCACAAGTACACCACACAATGCACACACTGTGCACAAGTGCATGCACACACAACACAATGCACACACTGTGCACAAGTGCACAACACAATGCACACACTGTGCACAAGTACACCACACAATGCACGCACACCACACAATGCACACACTGTGCACAAGTACACCACACAATGCACACACTGTGCACAAGTACACCACACAATGCACACACTGTGCACAAGTGCATAACACAATGCACACACTGTGCACAAGTGCACAACACAATGCACACACTGTGCACAAGTACACCACACAATGCACACACTGTGCACAAGTGCACCACACAATGCACGCACGGTGCACAAGTACACCACACAATGCACGCACGGTGCACAAGTACACAACACAATGCACACACGGTGTACAAGTACACAACACAATGCACACACACACTGTGCACAAGTACACACACAACACAATGCACACACTGTGCACACCACACAATGTGTACACACCACACAATGCACACACTGTGCACAAGTACACCACACAATGAACACTGTGTACAAGTACACCACACAATGCACGCACGGTGTACAAGTACACCACACAATGCACACACTGTGCACAAGTACACCACACAATGCACACACTGTGCACAAGTACACAACACAATGCACACATTGTTCATGTGCACAACAGAATGCTGACACTGTACAAGTACACAACACAATGAACATTCGGTGTACAAGTACACAACACAATGCACGCACGGTGTACAAGTACACATCACAGTGCACACATGGTGTACAAGTACACAACGCAATGGACACAATGTACAAGTACAAAACATAATGCACAACCTGTGTACAAGTGCACAACACAATGCACATATGATGTACAAGTACACACCACAATGCATACATACAGTACATAAGTACACAATAAACTACACATAAGCTACGCAAGACAATGCACACAAACACACATTTTATATATACAAATATTTAAATATATATAATATATAATAATATAATAATAATAATATATATACAAAAATATATAATACACAATTTTTTTCAGGTTTAAGCTGCTGGAGTCAAAGCTGGAGTCTACACTGAAGTCCTCACTGGAGATCAAAGAGGAGAAGATCGCCGCCCTGGAGGCCAGACTTCAGGAGTCCTCCAACCTCAACCAGCAGCTCCGACAGGAACTGAAAACGGTGCAGACTCCTTACATTTCACTTCAAATCGAAATCACATGAAGTCTTGGGTACGAACATAGTGAGCCCGACCCGAACCCTTCTTCATGTCCATCAGGTGAAGAAGAACTACGAGGCACTCCGGCAGAGGGAAGAAGAGGAGCGCATGGTGCACAGCTCGCCCTCTAGAGGCGGGGACGAGTCCCAGAGCGCCAGTAAGTGGGAGAAGGAGAGTCACGAGGCCACACGAGAGCTCCTGAAGGTCAAAGATCGACTCATCGAGGTCGAGAGGAACGTAAGTGATTACCTGCTAGGTGCGATTAAAGCTCAGGGTTAATCAGGGGGCATCGATAGAACCAAAACAATATTCAGGAACCCTGTAGGACGTCTCGCTAGCTACACACATCATGTGCTTTTTCAAGGATACATTTGTGTTCCTTCTCCCAGAATGCCACTCTTCAGGCAGAGAAGCAGGCGCTGCGTACCCAACTGAAGCAACTGGAGACTCAGAGCAGCAACCTCCAGGCTCAGATCCTCGCTCTGCAGAGACAGGCCGCCTCGCTCCAGGAGAACAACACTACTCTGCAGACTCAGAATGCCAAACTCCAGGTCAGTGAACGCACTCTGACGTACACAACATCACCAATTATTGTGTACACGGGGCCTCTAAGATTTCAGTGCTGTGCTCCCTGAATGAATCCACCTCCTAATGACACCACGACTATAGAAACCATCACTATTATAGTGAAATGAAGTATAACCGAGCTCTGAAATCTCCTATAAAAATAATAAATAATATTTAATATATATACACACACTCACACACACTCACATTCATACACTAGGGACAATTTTCCAAGGTGCCAATCAACCTATCGTGCATGTTTTTGGACCGGGGGAAACCGGAGAACCCGGAGAAAAACCCCCTGAGGCACGGGGAGAACATGCAAACTCCACACACACATGGCCGAGACGGAAATCGAACCCGGACCCTGGCAATGTTAGGCGAACGCGCTAACCACTACGCCACCGTGCCCCTATTATTTAATATATAATAAATAATATTAAAAAGTGACTCTTGGACCAGTGGAGAAAGCCTTGATGGCCCCACAATGTATTTGTGTGTAAATGTGTGTTTGTGTTAACTGATTTGAAAATAAAAGAGGACAAGGCATAGGATCGAGATCAGACAGGAGAATGAGTCAAACGGAGGCCACTCATACGTGACACTACATGGCTTTTCCAGGTCCTCACTTTTTTTTTCGGTCAATATCGGATTAGGTGACAGATGGTAACCCACAGGGGGCTCAGGGGTTTTCTGTCCATATGGATAATCGTTTCTAATGTGAACCGATTCAAAACATCCGGGCCTGGAACATATATACGATTACGCTGTTAAGTAATTCGAGGCATGTATTGAAGAATTTGAGGTAATTTGAATATAATTCCTCGTGCCTGCTGAACGATTTGTGGTATTTACCGAGTAGGGAAGCGTTGGCTCAGGGGACAAGATTTTGGGTTGAAATCTCTAACACATCATCTAACATTCTGCTGTATATCTGCGATAAAGTTGCTCTGGATAAGGGCGTCTGTCAAATACCGAATAATTTACATAAGGAATGAAATAAGTTGTTATGAAATAATGTCTGAAAAGGTGCTCTATTTACCACGTAAATTTGGTGGTTACCCGAATAATTTAGATTATTCACCATCTTTTCTCTTCTCCGGCTACAGGAAAACTCACTGTAGACAATGAATAATCCTGAATTACCTCACTGTAGCCTCTGAACTGTATCCACTGTACTGTAGCCACTGAAACCTCACTCTAGGCAATAAATAATCATGTATACCTCCTTGTAGGCACTGAATAATACCTCAATATCTCCCTGTAGGCAATAAATAATCCTGTATACCTCCTTGTAGGCACTGAATAATACCTCATATCTCCCTGTAGGCAATAAATAATCCTGTATACCTCCTTGTAGGCACTGAATAATACCTCATATCTCCCTGTAAACAATGAATAATCGTGTATTCCTCCTTGTAGGCACTGAATAATACCTCATATCTCCCTGTAGGCAATAAATAATCCTGTATACCTCCTTGTAGGCACTGAATAATACCTCATATCTCACTGTAGGCAATAAATAATCCTGTATACCTCCTTGTAGGCACTGAATAATACCTCATATCTCACTGTGGACAATGAATAATCCTGTATACCTCCTTGTAGGCACTGAATAATACCTCATATCTCACTGTGGTACAATGAATAATCCTGAATATCTGAATGAATAATCCTGAGTTACCTCATTATAGGCACTGAATACTCCCGAATAAATCACCGTAGGGAATGAAAAATACTGAATACCTCACTGTAGGCAATGAATTAGCCTCAATTACCTCATTGTGGGCATAGAACAATCCCAACTGCCTCACCATAGGCACCGAATAATCCCAACTACCTCGCTGTAGGCACCGAATAATACCGAATACCTCACGGTAGGCACCGAGTCATCCCTAATACATCGCTTTGTGGGCCAAATAATCCCGAATGCCTCTCTGTGGGCACTGAATAATCTCACTTCTATGTTTAGGCTATAGTCATATGCTAAGTGGAGACATTTCCATGCATTTCTCAGGTGGAGAACTCGACACTGAACTCGCAGAGCTCAGCGCTTGTAGCCCAGAATGCCCAGCTCCAGAGTCAGCAGTGCAGCGCCGAGACAGATAGGGACGGCGCTGTGCGGGACCGCGAGGAGCTCCGGTCAACGTACGAGCTGCTCCTGAGGGACCACGAGAAGCTAGCGGCTCTGCACGAGCGCCAGGCAGCCGAGTACGAGGCGCTGATTGGCAAGCATGGGGGGCTGAAGAGTGCTCACAAGAACCTGGAAGTGCAGCACCGAGACCTGGAGGACAGGTAAAAATAAATAAATAAAAAGGTGTACAGTATATGTTTCTTTGCTTTGTTTTTTGATTATACGGTATGATGCGTCTGCAGGTATAACCAGCTGCTGAAACAGAAGGCACAGCTGGAAGAGCTTGAAAAGGTTTTAAAATCCGAGCAGGAGAAAATGCTCTCCGAGAACCAGAGGCACCAGGCCACAGCAGCAGAGTATCACAAGATGAAGGAAGAAAACGACAAGTGGGTGATGTTTTATTTATTTATTTATTTTTAAGAGAGAAAATTACTCAATAATTCCCTGCTAAATAATTGTTAAAAATATCCTGGATTCTTGATAGTTTACGAATCATTTTACTCTTATTATTATTATTATTATTATTATTATTATTATGCTGATTTCTTTTATTCAGCGTGGGTTTAAAGAAATGGCTAGGCTAATGGTGCTTATTGGTGCTATTTAGACCACGTGTATTATCCCATCTGCGAGTTCATAAAAGACACAAAGAGCAAAGAATTGTTTGTGAAATTAGGCAAAAGTGTACTTGACGTATGTTTGACATTTGGCGAATAAGTCGTTCAAGTTATTTCCAGAAGCGTGTGTAATTGAAGAACAGGGGGGGGGGACATCAGAAGAGAAGAAGAATAACCTTTATTTGTCACATACACATTAGAGCCCAGTGAAATTCTTTTCACTGTGTAGCTGGGGTCAGAGCGCAGCCCTGATACGGCACATGATACGACCACTGAGCTTACCCCCTTCCTCATCACTGGTAGACGACAAGAGATCAGAAAGACCTATGGGAGGTGGTGGCTTAATGGTATGGTGTTGGCCTCAACCCATATCATCGTACCATGGACCCGGCTTTATAGTTTCATAGCTCAAGAAATACGTTTACAGTAGCACTTCCAGTGCCGTCCTTTACAATCAGTTGTCCAACTAAACAGCATATGGGTGGAAAAATTCAGGTCCCCTAAGTGCTTTCCATTAATGTTGTCCAGTAATGGTGATGCGTAAGCAATTGAAGGATGAGGGCCGTGTTCATGGGCCCAAGAGTGGCAGATCGGAAGTGCTGGGATTTGAACTAATGAACCTCTGATTCAATGACTATAAGGGAGGTGGTGGCCTACGGACCAGAAGATCGCAGGTTCAAACCCCACAACCACCAAGCTACCACTAGTGGGCCCTTGAGCAAGGCCCTTAACCCTCAATTGCTCAGTTGTAAGTTGCTCTGGATAAGGGCGTCTGGCAAATGCCATAAAAGTAAATGTAAGACCTTCAATGAGATCGACCCCTGAAAATGCCGAAACCCGCCCTAAGCACCGTATTTGGATCCTGTGCATTTCGTCCTCTTCCTGAAGATGAAGATTCAGTTGCCATTTTTGACACCATTGGACAGATCCAGAAGGTGCTTGATAGGCTTTAAAAAGAAAACGTTAAGGACACATTCCAAATGTGGTGCTACATTGCTGTTCAAGGGACTTATTTTGAGGGTAATAATGTGTACTCTGTGTGTCAACATCCCGCATTTCCTCGTATAGGATCTGATAATCATCCTTGGTTCTTTCTCCGTTCTCCTCCGAAGCAACTCCTCACAAGCTCTCTTTTTCCTTCTTCAAAGGTTGAACACTACCTACCAGCAGCTGCTGAAAGATAACGAGGGCCTTCAGGACCGACCACAAGAACCTAAAGAGCCAGCTGAACGCCGCCAAACTGGAGCAGACTCGCTTGGAGGCCGAGTTCTCCAAGCTGAAAGAGCAGTACCAACAGCTGGATATCACCTCCACCAAACTTACCAACCAGTGCGAGGTACGTCCCGTTACGCCCACACTCGGGTCGTATCGCTTACGTCTCCCGAGACCCCCTCCTACCCCCCTCCCGAGAGAAAATCTGTACTGATGTTAAATTGAAGCCGGCTGCTCGCTCCAGAGTCGTCTCTTTGTCTCGCGGTGTGATTTATTTCTCCCCAAGGGAGGTCGAGGAATGCACCAGCTCCCCGTTGCCTCCAGTATGGACATGTGCGTTAGAATTTCCCGTGTGTGATTACCGCCGTCTGTAATCTATTACCCGGTCCTTTCTCCAGTGGTCTTTCATCCCTGTTTTTGTGTTCAGCTTCTCAAAACTGTGGGCTGTAATTCGCGTCCTCCTTCTTTTAAACTCCAGTGCATTCGGGAAAGTATAGCGACGCCCTTCAATTTCGGACGCATCCATAGTGCAGTTGATCTCAGGTTCTTCTCTTGGTCGTCTCTGAGGTGTTTCGACATCCTGACCGGAGGCTGATCAAGAACCAGCCCTTAAAGTCAAAGCAATTGCTGACAGGGAATAGAAGAGTCTTTATTTGTCATTACAGAACAGTGAAATTGTTTCTTCTCATATCCCATCTGGTTTTTGGAAGCAGGGGTGAGAGAGCGTAGTGTCAGCCATGATACGCCACCTAGGGTTAAACTCTAAGTACCTCACTGTAGGCAGTGAATAATCCTGAATTACCTCACTGTAACCTCTGAACTGTAGCCACTGAAACCTCACTGTAAAAAATAAATAATCCTGTATACCTCCTTGTAGGCACTGAATAATACCTCATATCTCCCTGTAGTCACTGAATAATCCCAAATTCCATTAATGAGTAATCCTGAGTTACCTCATTATAGGCACGGAAAAATATTGAATACCTCACTGTAGTCATATAATAATCCCGAATACCTCATTGTAGGCACAAAGTAATCCTGACTACCTCACCATAGGCACCGAATAATCCCATATACCTCACTGTTGGCACTGAATAATACAGAATACCTCACCGTAGTCATCCCGAATACATCACTTTGTGGGCAAAATAATCCCAAATGCCTCTCTGTGGGCACTGAATAATCTCGGTTCTATGTTTAGGCTATGGTCATATGCTAAATGGACACATTTCTATGCGCGGGTGAAATAGTTTCTTCTCATATCCCAGTTGGTTTTTGGAAGCAGGGGTCAGAGCGTAGTGTCAGCCATGATACGCCGCCCCTGGAGGGTTAAGTGCCTTGCTCCAGGACACAAGAGTGGCAGCTTGGTGATCCCAGGGCTCGAACCACCGACCTTCCTCAGACACAGGATCTGCGGAAGGCTACAAAAAAATTCCCCCGGAGCCCAGTGGTCTTCTCAAATTATGTGGCACGACCAAGACACTTCTGAGCAACCAGAAGAGTGGGTTATTGGTAAGAGAGGTGGCACTGATGGTGGTCATGTATGGAGATTAGACTGAACCAATCTGGGCCACAGTGGAACTGGTCAAGGTTGAGGGACATCTGAATGGAACAAAATAGAATTCTCCATAATAAGAAACCTGTTCCACAAATCTCGTGACCTCTGGGATGAAGGTTTATCTGTTTTTTTTACATGACAACACTAGTAAACACACAACACAGGAGCGCCAGAGTCCTGACCTGAACCATATTGATGTCTGGAGAGACCTGAAACTGTCCACCTGCTTGAGAGGATTTGTCCTGAAGAATGGACGGAAAAAATCCCATAATCCAGGCGAAGGGGGTTGGAAGAGTAATGTGATAAGAATGCACTTTAAATCCTACTACAACGAATGTGCTGGGTGCTTTGTCTGGGTGCTTATTGTTTTTGGCGAAGCAAAAGCTCCCTGTGTGTGTGTGTGTGTGTGTTCATTTTTCTCAGAACGCCACCTTTCCATGCTCCCGGGACATCTTGCCGTGATCACCGGTGGAAATGGCGTACTCGTAAATATTGCCCTAAAAATAGATGCCTGGACGTTTTGCTTCCTTGTGTGCGCGCGTGAAGTTGTACACGAGTATAGTCGTGTCCCAGTAGACAAATTATTAGG
Source organism: Kryptopterus vitreolus (assembly GCA_030449085.1). Taxonomy (NCBI): domain Eukaryota; kingdom Metazoa; phylum Chordata; class Actinopteri; order Siluriformes; family Siluridae; genus Kryptopterus; species Kryptopterus vitreolus. Next base: position 23,950,585 of record JACRUU010000019.1, read on the forward strand.
GACATTATGGAATCCATACGAAATATAGAACGTGTGGCAAAAGTATTGTGACACCTGACAATCCACTCGCTCAGAATGTGAGGGTCTTCTACAAAGATGAAAACACACCAATTGTATTGGAGGTCTTTCGATGTGGTGGTGTGAAGTCGTTCCAGGTTCACCTGCGTCAGTCCCTGACTTTACCAGCCCCATTGTAGCTGAGTGAATCTCAATAAATCACAAACACCAACCACAAAGAGTGGTTCTTATTCGAGTAAATATGGACTCGGTGTGGAATCAGAAGCACATGCCAAGCTTATACACTGGTATCCAGTTTGTAAACACACACACACACACACTTGTTGCTATAAGAAACGTATTTTGGATCGTGTTTGGTTTTTCTCTGGATCTTGCCTACTATGTCCTTCCTTGTCTTACTCTTTTTTTTTTTTTTTTTGCTCTGTACGTAGTTGCTGAGCCAGCTGAAAGGGAATCTCGAGGAGGAAAACCGCCACTTGTTAGACCAGATTCAGACCCTGATGCTGCAGAACCGAACCCTGCTGGAGCAAACCATGGAGAGCAAAGACCTCTTCCACGTCGAGCAGAGACAGTACATGTGAGTCGTCACTGTTTAGAATATGGATATACTGGTTATTCATTCATTCATTCATCTTCTACCGCTATATCCGATCTTCCCTCGGGTCACGGGGAGTCTGTGCCTATCTCAGGCGTCTATGGGCATTAAGGCAGGATACACCCTGGATGGAATGTCAACCCATCGCAGGGCACATACACACACACATACACACACATTCATACACTAGGGACAATTTTCCAAGGTGTTCTAATCAACCTACCGTGCATGTTTTTGTACCGGGTGGAAACCAGAGAACCCGGAGGAAAAACCCCCTGAGGCACGGGGAGAACATGCAAACTCCACACAGACACATGGCCGAGACGGAATCGAACCCGGACCCTGGCGGTGTGAGGCGAACGTGCTAACCACTAAACCACCGTGCCCCCTATATTGGCTATTTTATCTGGAAATGTTGCTTCTGGAGTTCCCACTTGCTATATTTCCTGGAAATGAAAATGTCCCTCCACTGGAGATTCCTTTAATCGATATTAAATATTGATTTATCATTTCCTCATCGATGATTTTAACACAATAACCTTATGTATGTGCAAATGAAATGAATTGTGCCATTTTTCTCCCCTTTAGAGACAAACTAAACGAGCTGAGGAGACAGAAGGAGAAGTTGGAGGAGAAGATCATGGACCAGTACAAATTCTACGACCCCTCACCCCCCAGGAGGTTTGTATTCATCCTTATATCTGGAAGTCGCTTCTGACCGCTTCCGCTGTGAACCGACGAGCTCTTGTTCGCCAACAGAAGGGGAAACTGGATCACGCTGAAGATGAAGAAGCTGATCAAGCCGAAGAGCCGCGAGCGAATGCGCTCCCTGACGCTCACGCCCTGCCGCTCCGAGTCGAGCGACGGCTTCCTGGTGGCTCCTCAGGACAGTCAGGACAGCTCGTCCATGGGCTCGGGGTCACTCGACGACCCTCTGAGTCAAAAGAGGAGCGGAAGTGAGTCTGAGCTTTCTTTTTCATTTTTAATCTCAAATCTGGATCAGTGTACCTTCAGGGGGGTTTATTTGGTCTGGGTTTTATGCAATTTAGTCTGTTTTATTAGCATTGGACATTTCAGAACAGCTTTTTACACAGTTAACGCAGTAAAAATGAAAACGATTGCCAGTGGCAAGGAAAAAACTCCCTGAGAGAGGAGGCACATCCTCATCTGGGTGACACCGAATATCAGTTTATTACACCTAAATATCAGGTGTACAGTAACGGTGATCAAATGCAATAGAAGCTGTACGGTTCGGTCAGAGGCGCGGAGCGAGTCCCAATCAAAGCTCCTGTGTGGCTCCGTAGTTTTATGGATCCTGAGGTCGTAAGTGAGGAACCTCCCAGCAGAGTGGCCTCCAATCGAAGAGAACACCATCCAGAGTCAAGACCTCATATGGGCATATATAACTCAAACGGAATATTGACTCTCCGTAAAAGTTATTACACTATGTAGCAAGGAAAGGCTAAAAGGGAGAGCTGGAGGGTAAAACAGACATGAGGGATAAGATCTGGGATAAGAGCCGGCCCACCACACCACCGTCAATAAACCTGCAAGATCGTATGAGCCTTACAACTGTGTATAAACAAATATAAAGGAAAAAAGCAGAGGGCCTATGACGGACACTTGTGGAACACCAAAGTTTACCTCAGAGATTGTAGAGAACTCAACCATTTACACCTGAAAACTGATAAGGATAAGTGGAATAAGAGCAGGAAAGTGCTGTTCTCTTTCTTCCAACAATATTTTCTAGTCTAGCAAGTAGGATATAGTGATCAGTAGTGTCACAATGTGCCCTAAGATCAAGCAACACGTTTGATTTGATTAATCACACTGTGTTTTATTGGGGGAAAAAATATTAGTCTATTAGTATGTTACAGACGGATGGTTCAGACGGACTGTGTATTGTCAATTTGCGTTACAAGGTAGAAGGTACTTTAAACGCCATTGTAGTGCAAAAAAAGAGAGAAAAAGAATGAAATAATACCGGACGTTCTTTTCCTGTCGTGTCTCCAGGATACGCCACATTCACGTAGGATCAGCGGATCTGAGAGGACCTAAAATATTTCCGAATTACCTTAAATATTTCACACAGATTATCGGTCACTAATAATTCATAATTCATTATATAATAATAATAATTCATTATATTTATAATGTAATAATTCATTATATAATAATATATTAATAATTCATTATATAATAATTCTAATAATTCATTATTATAATTCATTATATAGTAATTATTAATTCTTAATAATAATTCATTATAATTCATTATATAATAATAATTCATTATATAATAATTCTATAGGAATAAATCACAGGTACATTTACAGCATTTGGCAGGCGCCCATATCCAGAACGACTTACAACTAAGCAATTGAAGACTAAGGGCCTTGCTCAAGGGCCCACTAGTGGCAGCTTGGTGGTGGTGGGGGGGTTTGAACCCATGATCTTCCGGTCCAGAGTCCAACACCTCCAAGACTGGGCTATCACCCTACATGAACACAAACTAGTATTTGATGCAAATCACTGAATCTTACTATAGCCTACTTTATAGGCGCTGTTCCAGATTTTCCCAGACCATTCCGTTTTCTCCTCTCCGAGCTTTTCCAAGAAGGTTTTTGATGCTTGTTGACGTTTTGTCTTGGTCGTGCGATTGTTGCCGCTTACTTGATTTGCCTTGTTTTGTTTCTTTCCCTCTCTCTTTTCCCTTGATGGGTGCTGAAAGGGAGGAGAGCACAGCACAGCAATGTGCAAGGTTCCTCCAACGGTATGCTTTAACAGCGGGTTTAGCAGAAGCCTCGTTTTTTGTTTTTTGGGGGGGGCGTCATCATCATCATGCGTTTTTATTAAACGGTGCAATGCAACCAATTAACAGGAAGAAATATAAACGCCACTAAATTGCACCTTTTAATATACATCTGTGTGTGATTGTGTTTGTGGTGTTGTGCTTTTGCTTTTAGTTGTTTTCCAGTGACCCTCTAGAAAACTCACCTCTGTCGTCTCACTGGTTTTGGAATTGGACATTTCACATATGCAAATGGGACGGAAGTGTGTGTGTGTGTGTGTGTGTGTATGTGTGTGTATCTGGTTGTATGTTAACATGTATGTTCTCTCCCTCATTTTTCCAACTCCATTGTTCGCTGACTCAGCACTGAAAAAGCTGCCCTTTATGAGGAACAGGTCCAAAGACAAGGACAAAGTGAAGGCCATTTACCGGCGTTCCATGTGTAAGAGTCGTGAAATCAGTCGCCTCTCTCTTTCCCGCCGTCTCTATCGCTGCCTCCCGCCATCCCCGTCCATTTTTCCCGTTGTTGTTGTTGTTGTTTTTGTTTTTTTTTCTATCTCTCGTCGTCTGTTAGTGTTTTAAATTTTAGTTTCTCTCCGTTCGCTTCATTACAGCCTCCTGATCGTATTATCCTGTATATTTTCATGTATTCACTTCATCTCTCTATCCCCTTTTCTCTCAGTCTCTCTTTCCATGTCTTTCTATCTGTTGTTTTCTTTCACACTCTTGTTCTTTTATCTTTTCTAGATCTTTCCATATTTTTAATATTTCTGTCGCTCTTCTTTTCTCTCGGTCTCTTTTTAAATGGCAGGTATGCAAACACACACACACCACACACATAGTACACCAAAAAGTTACAAAAACCAATTATTATGGAGAAATCTTTGTCGTTTTCTATTATTTAAGGGTATTATTGGCAAAAGTTTGCGGACACCTGATTATAAGATTGGTTCGTGTTAGGGGCGTGAATGAGTTGGGGGGGGGGGCCTGAAAACTTGGGGGGGGGGGGGGGGATTCACCCTGAAGGTGTTCGATATCATAGCCGGAGATCTTTCACCCCAACCCATGGAAAGTAGTTCTTCATGGAACAGGTTTGGGTCTCCAAAGTTCAAGTGATAGTCGAATTGTCCTTCATGGCTTTATGAGGGCTACCACTATCAGTTTTATTTTTCCCTCTTTCATTCGGTTTACGCACTTTGTTTGCTCTGAGCATGTCCTGTGTTTCGATGTCGAGCTGCATGCCGTCTCTGTCTACACAGAGAAGATCCTACTTTCCTCCTGCCCGCTCTGATAACGCTTTGATTTCCTTCTCAGCCATGAACGATCTCCTGCAGACTATGGCGCTGTCCGGTGCTGGTCCGTGGAGTGGAAGTACAGATCACCTGGAGGCCCCTGAGGACCCGGCGTGTGCAGGCGGGAGCCAGAGAATGAAGGAGCTCGCGTACTCCACCACGGCCATCGACTACACCACCCTACACCACCCTCAGCACCAAGCTCAAGAACACAAGCTCTTGAAAGCATCATACTTCACCCTCATGAATGGCTGAATCCACCTGTCAAACCACTTATTGCAGACGAACTCACCAGCACCACCTAGTGTAAGGATGGAACATAACATGTCAAGTCAAGTCAAGTCAAGAGGTGACGCAGTAAAGGGCACGTTTCATATCACCCCGGTGCTTACACAAAACAACTTACAACACAAACACAACACCAATGCTGAGGACGAGACTAAGTTTTGTCCTGAATGGCTGGTGCAAACAGCGCAAAGTTCACAACACAAACACTGTGTTCAAATCCACAAGACTGTACAAAAAACAAACCACTTATTGCAGACGAACAATTTGAGCACAGTGATAAAAAAGTAAGTGTGCAGCACAGTAACACCAGTGAGAGCAGTACAATACACATGTAAGGATGGTAATAATAATATAACAGTGGATGGTGTGAAAACAATGTCCAGTTCTATGTGTTGAGAAATCTATGATAATTCAATTTACAATTTAAATATGTATATATTTAAGAGTATATCATTTCAGCACACCTAATGGTTGGCTGAAAAACCATAGATTAGGTAAATCGGAGCATAAACGAAAAGTTTTTACGTTTTGCAGATAACATCTCCTGCGAGGACGTCACTCCTACATCTTCAGACGAGCAGAGTGCCATTCGCAGCCAAGGTAAGGAGTTCCTATGCATGCTGTAAAAACTCTAAGCGGTGCTTATTTTTACCTGGCTAAAGAGTGAGTGAGAAGATGTGATAAGTGGTAGAAGATGAATGAATGAATGAATGAATGAATCTCCTTCATCTATTCTATGGAAATTTTTGAAGATCCTCCATCTCGGGTACTGAGTTAAAAGCTTAATCAGTGGGGAAAAAAGGTCCGCCATGGCTGTGGGGACGACCTGTTGTCATTAGTGCGGAGGAAAATATCTTCTGTTTCACACAAATAGAGTTTCCACACTCCAGATAGTCTTAATGCACTTTGGTTTCGGAAGTCTGTGTAATGGATTTAATTTCGGGTTAAATGAATTTCCGGTCGCTTTTTGTACAAAATAACTAGACATGGACTTCCATTCTGTAGAAACACACATTTAGGGCTTTAATCAGCCATTCTACTTCTCTTTAATTATATTTGTAGCACTTTTAACAATGGACTTTGGACAGCTTTGTAGAGAGAAAAAAAGTGCTTATACAAAATATCTAGGTTTGTCCATAATGAGCCAGTGGTGAAGATTCTCCGAGACGTCACTGAGGAAGAATCCTTGAGAGGAATCGGATTTAAACGAGAACCGAATCCTCAACATTAAATACCTATTCATTACAGTTCCATCAGTGTTCAAATGTGCAGTGAAAAGAAATGAAATGTGGTCTTGAGCAGATTGCAGCAGACTGTTGATATCAATTACAGTCCAAAATCCAGTCTCTCCACAAAAAAAACTCCACGGATCCACAGGCCGCAGAACTGTTCCCCACATGCCCAATGTGGTCTCTATTGATTTGAAGAGAACTCCAGGAAAGGGGGACAGGAACGCTGGTCACCATTAGACCATCATTCAAGTCTAAGGGCAGGAGTTTGAATCGAGAATGAGAGCATCAAGAGCTGCTTCAACTGGTTGGCATCATTCCAGTAATAAATAAATAAATAAATAAATAAATAAATAAATAAATAAATAAAGTAAAGTAAAGTAAAAATGGCAAAGATAAGTCCTAGTGCAATATACAGGTAAAAACACGACAAGGCTGATTATGTGCATCTGAGGGATATACTCAAGTGCTTTCAGTTCTGTATCAGTCACATCAATGGCGTTGTGTGACGATTCGCATGGTGTTGTGTGTCAGGTGCACTGAACGGCAGTGTGAGCCGACCGCACAGCGAGAGCAGCGGAGAGTTTAGCCTCAGTCTGGATGCCGAGGTCTGGTCGAGCGAGAGCAGCCCAGTCCAGAGATCATCTCAGCACAATCACCAGAGGAGGAGGAGCTCTCATGCCAATGAGGTGTGTCACACTTCACTGGATCAAGAGACATACATATATATATATATATATATATATATATATATATATATATATATATATATATATATATATATATATATCTATATATATATTATATATATATATATAGACATTTTGATTTATTTTGATGAAATTAGATACATTTATAAATAAAATATATTTGCTGGTGTTAAAAAATTTTACTTTATTAATTAAATAAAAGAAGTATATCAGGGTTGCCAACAAGTGCATCTAGGTATTAATGATAAACATTTGAATTTGTTTTTGTTGATGAAATACATTTTTTTTTTTTTTATTTACTTTTTACATTTTTTTATCATCTTTACTATAATTCGATATTTAGTTCCCAGAAAATAATATTTACATTTTACTATTTATAATGTATTCGTGGATCTGTGCTTCCTCCAGTCCGGCAGCCAGGACAATCTGAGTGCAGAGTCTCCACGCGTTTCGAGGGCGTCCGATCCTGCGCCAAAGGAACGCCCCAAGGGGCGGGGCATTCTGCGATCTGCCAGCGGGAAGGCCACGCCCAGCGAGCCTCGAGCAGGCCGGCCAAGTCTGCGCAAGGCGGAGAGCACTCGGGTGAAGGGTCCGAGTCAGCCCCGGTTAGGCCTGAGTGCTCAGGCGAAAGCTGCGTCTGTGTGCGAGCGCCTCGATGCCTCGTCGTCCTCCGCCGGTCTCCCTCGCGCCAGCAGCGTCATCTCTACAGCCGAGGGCAGCACTCGGCGCTCCAGCGTCCACGACATGCTGGCCAAGGACGCCCGCGAGCCAGTCTCTGTGGATCCGTCGCCCTCGAGGACTCGGACCGCATCCAGTGAGTACCTAAAACCCCACCTGCCCAAATCGGCCAGCGTGCCCTGCACGGGCCGCGTCTCGAATGCGGACGACTCCGAGCTGTCCACTCTGCAGGAGTTCTTAGGCCCCTCCTTCACCGTAGATTCCGCTTTCCTGGAATCCATCTTTAGCGAGCCGGCGTTTTCCAGCAGCACCAGGAACCAGGCTTTCCTTTCGCTCAATACGTCTCTCGTTAGTAACATCAGCGGCCCGCCCCTTAAAGCCCAGCCCAATCACAATCAGCCGCAAGACGGCACGGTAGACACGCTGGGCCACGATAACAATCCTGACCAATCGGCTCCCGTGAGTTCAGAGGACAACCAATCGCTGTGGTACGAATACGGCTGTGTTTGACTGCGTGTGGGACTGCGTGACCTCATTCTGTTTGTCCGGCGATGGTTGAGCATCTGCATGAACTCTTCTTTATTTTGTTTTTGTTGGCTTTGTTTTGTTTCGTCGCTGCCTCATCACCTCACCTTAGCCCTCCCCCTCCCCCTCACCCTGCCTCTGTCCTTGGTCCTGATTATGTACAAATCCTTCTGTTGAATGTCTGCATGCGAATGATGTCTTACAATGACGTATCAATATGTACAATAATCATACTGCCATGATTATTATTCTTTATGGATCACAATGTTTCATTTGTATCATTTCATTTTCCCCCCTCCCTGCTAATTTATATTGTAAGCTCTGCCTCCGTTTTGCTTGTTTGAAAAGAATCCAAAAAAAAAAAAAAAAAGCCGAACAGATCAGACCTGATCTACTTTTAATATTTAAATAAAGCAATTAGGCTTGTGGAGCACGTCCCATGATGCTCTTGTCTTCTGGAGATGATTTAAAGCACTAACCCCATGATTTATTTCCTTCTAACCTGCTGGATTTCCTGGCTGTTCATTCGGGGTGGGAGGTGATTTTTGGGGAGCTTGGTATCTGGGACATACATAAACGGGGTCTCTCGCAATCATTGAGTCATCGTGTCACTCCCCCCAACCCCCCACATCAATCATGTGATCCCATTTTGATTGCTTCAGTCAAAATGAAGGAAATTCATTTTTGTGTTGTTTTTTTGTTCAGTGTGATTGAGATGCCACCTAATGTTTGCCCACAAGCAGGGGGTTTCACAGTCATTTTGTGGATCCTTAGATTTGCTGGGACACAAAAATCTCTTTTGAACCAATGTAAGGTTTTGGATAAATTATTCATCCCAGCGCCACAAAGCTGAAAGTTATCATCCCCTTAACTCTCACCAGCTCAGTCCGGTAATTTCCACACATCTAAATGGGAACGTGGTTGCATTGGTTCGGAAGGTCAGTAAGATTTTTTTTACGACTTGACGCCCTTGAACTTATAAGCTTCTGTCCTCATCTTCCTAACATCACTGAGATATGCGAAGGAAGAATTCCACTGTACTGTAATGTACATGTAGTAAGTATAAAGCACTGTTTTCCCTTTGGATTTCCTGTAACGGTAAGGGAACATTCCAGACTTTATTACTTTGGTTCAAACAGACACCAGATGCCGAGGCAATTTTACCATCCCTAGTCCTTATATGTTAATATGTTAATCCCCAATGAATGTGTCAGTAACAAGGAGGAAAAAGAACTAAATGATGGTGTGAGTTGGGGGGGGGGAGACTTTTGCTCGTTTTCTCTCATCTCATTTTCATGGGATTTTCATTTGCAGTCATTTACATTTTTGAGGTTAATCATCATAAGTGTTCATGGTGATTTGCAACCGTGATCAATTGTTTATCCAAATCCATCTTTGTGGTTCTTAAAGCGTTTACCATTCAAAGTAATTGTGTTGTGTGTGTGTGTGTGTGTGTGTGTGTATATATATATATATATATATATATATATATATATATATATATATATATATATATATATATATATATATATATATATATATATATATATAATATATATATGTATATGTATACATACATACATACATAACATATCATCCATCACACATATATATATATAGATATATATAGATATATATAGATATATATATATATACACACACATATATACATACATATACACACACACACACACATATATTTATATATATATATCACACAGTGGTACCTCGGTGTAATTCGTTCCTCAGAAAGCGACTTTGACTGAATCCGATGTTGATCCGATTCATTCAATCCGAATTGAATGAATCACATTCAACGTTAGCTGAAGGCAACGTACACTGAGAGTTACGCACACCGAGGTACCACTGTGTGTGTGTGTGTGTGTATAATATATACATACACACACACACACACACACACACACACACACACACACACACACACACACAACACACATATATATATATATATAATCCCCCCCCATGATAAAATCAGAGACCTAGCCATCCTCTCAAGTGTTGGACTCGCATATAAGTTGTCAATCAATGACAGACAAAGCCAGCGCAATCAGTCCAAAAGTAAAATGCAATCATTCGTCACGCCTCTAGAACATGTTCTTGTGCTGAATGGGCAGAAAAGTAAAGCACTGACTACGAGGGTAAAAAAAAAAGCCATGTCAAGATCTTGAGAAACAAGAAAGACTTCTGTAATGCTCCAGAGTTCACAAACATTTCTACAGTAATAATAATAATAATGGAAGCATTATGATGTAAAAATACAAGCAGCCAATCATGGCGTAGCATGCAAATTATACGCAAAACTCTACAGAGTACTTTTTTCTGAAAGTATATTTTGGAAATATTAACGTTTAATCCATAAAACAGAGCTTGTAGTTGTGTTATACAGTATATTTTCCTGAATGTGTTTAGTCGGTGAAGCTCCACCCATTTCCGTAGTGATTTATTGATGTTTGACAATTGACCTTTTTTTCCCCGCTTCCTGCAGATGTGGAAACACCTCGCGAATGCAGGAAATCTAAAAGCCGATCCGGAGAGCAGCAAATCTACTAAAGGTTGATTGTTTTCCTGAGCCGAAGGAAAGGAGCAGCGAGAGTCCGGGTGCATTGGGGGGTGGGGGGTGGGGGAACGAACAGGAATCCTAGCTGTACGCTTCATGGATCTCGCAAGAGTTGAAGATGTATCCCGAGATCCAACGAGGACGTCCAAGACGCTCCTGATTACACTTACATTCCTGTTTCTTTTTCTTCGGGTACTGCATGATGTTATGAGACAGTGTCTGGAAACTCCTCCAGTACATACACACACACACACACACACACACACACACACACATCTTCACTGCTTCATTCCACCTTTTACAAAGAGCTCTACAATGACAATTTTTTTTCCTTGAATCAAGGAAATACGAGTTTTGTTTTGCATCAAACTCGATCTGCTGGTGATAGAACGATATCTTTTGCAACCAGATTCCGTTCAAAGACATCTATGAGAAATGGAAAGCACAAGAACTGAAATATGTGTGAAATATGTGTGTGTGTGTGTGTGTGTGGAGGACTACTGCCATTATTGAAACCTGACTTTTGCCTAATGGTGCGTTTCACGTAAGAAAAACGAGAAGCGCCGTCTGCTTTATTATACATTTCCATCCTACACCTTTTACAACACAAAGCCTTCTGTACCTTTCATCACCACAGACCACATTCCCATGGTGTTACCTTTTTTTGTACTAATCAAATACGGTTCAAAAGAAGAAATTATGCTGAATTTTTTTCAGTCGTTTGAGAAATGTACTGTCACAATGTTCTGAATATATATATATAAAAAAATATTCGAGTCATATCAGAAATGATGCGTAGATGGCATTGTTCCTCATTCTCCACTGTTTTTCTTTCTTCTCGAAGATCAAAAATATCTCTCTTAAGCATTGTAGATACAGGGTTGTCCAAAAACATGTTACCACTTACTTTTATTGGAATGACAGAATAAGAGGTGTTGGGGAGTAACTAGTCACATGTAGCGACGCTGCGTAATTTCATTACAAAATAACAGTAATTCACAGTTACTGAGAAAAAATGTGTAATTAAATTAGTTACTTAGGAAAATGTTAAAGATTACAAATAAGGTTAAATCTGAACAATTTCATGTAAAACATGGCATGTCCAGTGTTCAAATGTCCCTCGGCCAGCAGTCTCTGTAATAAAGTCAATAATATGCGGCCCGCCAGCGCTGTTGACCACAGTATAAAATGCACTCATACAAAAAAAAGGATTAGATTATATTTCACCAGAAGATGGCAGTAGACCTGTGGTCACGCTCTCGCGTAAAAGTCAAAAAAGAAGGAGGCAAAGCTATAAAACTCCACCTTATTATTAAGTTCTCTATGCCGAACATCTGAAATATGATCATGTTATGAAAGCGGTGATAAAAGTTATTTATATTCGCTCCAAAGCCCTGTATCACCTCCAATTTCAGCAGTTTCTACTCCACATCCAGGCTGAATACGGAGATGTTGTGTCTCACAGCGATGTAAGTCGGGTTCTACACTGCAGAGCTTTTTTTCTTACTGCAGTTATTTGTTTAGTTTTCTGAGGTAAATAAATTCTAAAATCTCAGTGAATAGATTTTTTTTTTAAGTTTTGAATATGCACCTGAGTCTTTTCATCAGAATATCATTTGTACTTCTGAATAAGGCAAATGTTAGTGTTATTTTCCTGTGGATTCACAAGTTTACAGTTAGGATTTAAATAATTTTATTATATATATATATATATATATATATATATATATATATATATATATATATATATATATATATATATATATCATGTTTCAGATGAACCTTAATCTTCCCAAAGGTTTTCTTACTTTTATATGGACAAGTGAAAGTAATCGTAAAGTAATCAAATGTAACCAGTTTTTGAATAGGGTAATTTGTAATATATATATATACACACACACACACACACACACACACATATATATATATATATAGTCATTTTATTGCATAGGAGGTAATTGAAATGTGACGTTAATGTCATGCATAATGCATGCTGCAAATCGCCCAAAACCAGATGGTTTCATTCATTCATTCATCTTCTACCGCTTTATCGGGTCACTGGGATTTTGTGTCTATCTCAGGCGTCTATCTCAGGCGTCTATAGGCATTAAGGCAGGATACACCCTGGATGGAATGCCAACCCATCGCAGGGCACACACACACACACATTCACACACACTAGGAACAATTTTCCAAGGTGCCAATCAATCTACCGTGCATGTTTTTGGACCGGGAGGAAACTGGAGAACCCGGAGAAAAAAACCCTGAGGCACGGGGAGAACATGCAAACTCCACACACACACACACACACACACACACACACACACACACACACATGGCCGAGACGGGAATCGAACCCGGACCCTGGCGGTGTGAGGCGAATGTGCTAACCACTAAACCACCGTGCCCTCACCATTTGATTTGTGAGGTTTTATTTGTTTGAATAAAAATAATGATCCTTTATTCATCACTGAATCATTAACAGCCTCTTCAACATGCCCGGAATGAAACCAAGATCAAACAAGGAGGTAAAAAAAAAAGTCACATGTAGCAAAGAAATCTTTCAAAACTGGATTCAATTATTCAACTAACAAATAAAATCACAGTATCGGGTCACAATGTATTCGATATACAAATAATATTAAAGAAGATTTAATCTCTTCTGCAGAATACTGTAAGTATACTGTAAATATAATTAGTAACGCTCACGGTCAATTCAAATAAAGTGGAGTAAAAAGCACATATATTAAATCATAAATACACCTGAATAGAGTGTAAAACCTGCTTTAAACAAGGGGGGAAATTGGCAATATTACAGTGTGTATATTATTGGGACACGCATTGTATTATTTACAGGTACCACATTTGCATCATTTGCCAGCCTTTGTTTGTAAACAGACCTGAGGAAGATAGCGGCGTGTTCCGATTTCCCCAAGCGCTACACGTGATTGTACCTTGTATGTGTTCTTAAATGGTGTACAGCAGTGATCCAGTGTCCCTTCTCCTCTCGTTTACTACGTTCTCTCTTCTACTCCGAGTCGTTCACTTCTTTTCTCACTTCGAGTCAATTTCTTCAATCGAGTCACTAAAATGAACCGATCTATTTATCACTACTTCCGGGATGGCGCGCTGATCCTAGGAGCCACGGCCCCCCCCACGATGACGTCAGCTTCATTTACTGTTATTACTGTATTTTTAATAGCTATTTTTCTGTAATATCACCCCCAATATATGATCTATTTTATAGCATTGTCTGTCATGAGATTTAGTTTTATGTACAAAGTAGATTTTCATTGTTCGGTTATTTACAATATAATTTAATAATTTAACAATTTCATGTGCAGGATCATTCAACTATATCATGTACAACAGATTTACACTATCATGTATAATGTCTTTTACACTATAATGTGCAACACTATTCAATATATATATACACATACACACAGGCACGCACGCACGCACGGGGGCACGGTGACTTAGTGGTTAGCACATTCGCCTCACACCGCCAGGGTCCGGGTTCAATTCCTGTTTCGGACATGTGTGTGTGGAGTTTGCATGTTCTCCCCGTGCCTCAAGGAGGTTTTTCTCCGGGTTCTCCGGTTTCCTCCCGCTCCAAAAACATGCACGGTAGGTTGATTGGCACCTTGGAAAATTGTCCCTAGTGTATGAATGTGTGTGTGAATGTGTGGGTGTGTGTGTCCTGTGATGGGTTGGCATTCCATCCAGGGTGTATCCTGCCTTAATGCCCATAGACGTCTGAGATAGGCACAGGATCCCCGTGACCCGAGGGAAGATCAAATAAAGCGGTAGAAGATGAATGAATGAATGAATGAATACATGTTTGATTTAGTTGGATGTTGGTCAATCTTCTTTTCCCCCCTCTTTCATTCAGTCCATGGCAGAGACGTTTCTGAAAGAGTTCTTGAACAAGATCAAGGCAGAGAAAGGGTCTATAGGACATGACCTTCTGCAGTCTCTCTGCAGGGTTTATGTCGCCTTATGTCGACAGAGAGGCAACTCCCATAGAGCTCATGCCCTTGCATACAGGCTTCTTAGGGAAGGTGAGATTATATTGACAGTTCATTACATGTGTATTAAAATGATCCAGACAATGACACAAGAAGCCAATTATACCTTGTTAGGGCCCAAGCACTGCAGTGCACAGGACCCTCGTTTATGGTTTTGTACTTCTTTCTGTACAGTAAAGTTCATGTTTGTCGTATCATTTTCGTTCCCTTTGCAGACTTTTCACAAGCTCCAAAATTAATCCTGGCCATGGTGACGGCGTGGCCAAGGGTTTTTTCCGGCGGCAGCCTTCTGTGCTGAGCCGTCCAGATTGTGTGCAGAATGAAATATATACAGCACCATCAACAACACACTGAAGGCTTTTCTGGAAGACAGGAATCTGAGATATGGTGAATCTGAGGGCTGGATATGGACCCTCACCTTCGTTATACGGTACCGATTGCCTCATCACTTTTTTTAATCTCAGTTTTCTTTTTATTTGATAGATAAATGTCCCATGTTTGTTTGCATGAACTTAATACATCCACTTTTTTTAAATAGAAGGAGCTTGTGGCTCTTTTTAAACACCTGGATGGTGCAAAGGGAGCAAAACCCCGTTCAGAAACGTCTCTGCTGCAGTCATTTTCAGGCTTTTTGGTAAGTTTATTATAAATCCTGTTCTGGAACATTTCTCATATTATTTCTGGATTTTTCCACTTTTTCCACTCATGGTCTTTGTCTGACTCGAACAGGGCGACTCGGCCAGCAAGGCATTAAAGAGAACATGGCAGAATCGGTCAAGGAACTGGTAAAAAGCACATCTGAGTTTGGGAAAGAAAAACCTTCAAAAGGTATTACTGAAGAATCAAATAAACAAATCTATCAAGACTTTAGCATTATTATGTTTTTTTTAGTTCTCCCTTAATAAGAACGTGCTTCAGAAAATACCAATTTTGTGATGGATTTGTTTTGGGTGTAGATATGCCGTGGGAGGTGCTGCTCTCTATGTCCTACGCCATTCACGATCTGGCACCCTGCAACCCCGAAGAATCACTAAAGACATTGGAGTCGTGGAAGCAAGACCTCAGGAAGCTCGTTCCCCCAGCTGTCCCCAAGTGCCTTAAACAGACACGCTTTCTCTGTCGCCACAAAAAGAGAAACACTCTAATCTCCGTAATAGATCCCAGGATCTCTAGCATAGATTTTTTTTAATTACATTTTGTGTAAATATTTGTATATTAAAAAAATAAATAATCAATGTGCACAATGTTATTGGTTTTGTTTTATAGTTTATACAATGGCGGAGCGTGCATTTCACACACAATCCTGTGCTCACAGTACTGGCTTTAAGGCAAAATATAAAGTGACGTATTAAATCTGATGTGAACTTTCAGGCTGGGATTTGAACTCATGACCTCAGTTGATAAAGCTATCAACTTATAAACGCAGTCAGATCGAAATACATTTCTATTATAAATACTATAGCATACCATAGTATAATATTTTTAAACGCCACTATAAATCTAAAATATAAGTTTGAAGCCTTTCAGCTTGGGAATTTATTGATCACCCTGAAAACACTAATAAACTGCTGTTTGTTCAGTAAACGCATGCCGTGGCGTTGGTCTAATCAAAGCTGTGCAGGACGGGCTCATGTCCTGTCTCCTTCACAAACCGCAGGAGATCGTCCGGTTTTAGTCCTACTGTGGCTGCGTTGCTCATTGGGTGAAAGTAAACTCTCTCGTGGCCCCCTTGGATTAAATCGCTGTCCAGGACGAACCTGACGCTCCGGTCTTTATCGCAGAACAGAGCGAGAGCCGTGGCACAGCCCTGACCCACCTTGAGCTTGTCCAACATGGCCGCTTCGTCGGCGAAGCGCAGGTTCCCGCTGCCCACGCCCAGCTTCTTGGCCAAGTCGTTCAGGTTGACCTGGCGGTCGTGACGCGCCGAGATGAGCCACAGGCCTTTTTTCTTCTTGTCCTTTAGGAAGAGGTTTTTCGTCACCGCTCCATTCAGGTGCTGCACGTGAGGCATCATTTCCTCCACTGTGAAAACCTGGTGTGGAAAAAGATGCACAGTAAAGGAACTGTTTTTAACCAACCGACGCAGCAAAAAATCCCTCCTTGAAGCGAGCAAGACTGACTTATATCCAGTTAAAAGTTACAACTATAAGACACTGTTTACTCTTTGATGACGCCTCAAAACACAATACACGTTGTGCTTCAAGGAGAAAAAGCGCTAACATATTTTACTGTAAAAACATTGTATTTACTAACTTTCTTGGCAAGTGTCTTCCATCTGCATCAATTTTTCGCTTCCTGGGATGTTTAGGATCATTTGTAGAAATTTCTCGATTTCTGTCTATAATTGTAAATATCGCCCTCTGTAAACGCTGATGTGGGACATGCTGCACTCTAGTGGCGGGATGCAATCACTTGCGCGGGTAACACTCACCTCCAAGAAGATTTTTATTTATTATTCCGGTACGAATTTTATTATTCCGGTACGAATGGTGCTATTTTAAGAAAATCATACAGCTTTGAAGCTCTTGCAGGCCACATAACATGACGTGACGGGCCACATTTTGACACGTGTGGTGCAGAGAAAGAGAAGATGATTGGTTCCTGTAAGATCCTGAGAGAATCATTACCTCCTTGTGGGTTGCAAAAGCAACAGGAATTAACTTATTTAGCTCTAAGTGACGTCAACGTGGGAGATTCAATGGTGCATAATGTGAAACATCATAACGAGGTCAAAGAATGTCTTCCACTATACATTTCCATGGAGGCCAATGAGCAGTAGCACGGGGATGTAACGGGGTCTCTGGCGGAGAACAAGTCACGTTTGATAAATAGTATTAGTTGAGCATTCTTGAGAGTTGAGAGGTCCAAACATATTTACATTTCTATAATTTGCTAGAGACCCATATTCAGATAAGACCTAGAATTGAGGGGATGGGCCTTAATTAGGGACCCAGTGCTGGCAGATTAATGACACAGTGTTTTTGCTAAAACCTTCTGTCCAACATTTTATTCAGGACTTACAACTATGATGGGATGGAAGGGATGTTTTTACCATTAATTCTTAATTCTACCATTAACTTTTACTGATAAAGATGTATAAGTATTTAAACACTTCCAATTGCTATGAAAAGTCTATATAACTGCAGCAAAGATTATTCACGCCTCTTGATAAATTGCTCAATTCTGCCCTCTAGTGGAAAACCGACTTTAATTCAATTCGGTTCAATTTAATTAATGCTCAATAAAATGAATAAATTAATTTGTTTAGACAGTTTAGAATCTCCACTGGATTTTTCTTTTACATTTGAAGAATAAAGATATTCAGGTGAATAGGACTAAGTTTCTTTCTTTTCTTTTTTTTAAACAATTTATTTCATGACTTGAAGGATTTGTCGCACTCTAGCGGTCAGCGGTGGAACAGCACCCAGTTCCAATCCGAGTGTTTAATACTAATAGCTTCTTATAATATTAATATAATTTAATACAAATAAAGTTACAAACATGGTTCAGATTCAGCGCAAAACAATGAGGAATACACTGTTTTTGTATGTATAACCCTGAGACAGCATGCATATTTAATAGAAATCAGATTTAAGATATATTACCTCCGGATGTTCCACAGCCACAAAATCAATATTCAGACTTTTTAGGAGATTTTCTAATTCTGTCCGTAGTACTGCAGACCCC
>JACRUU010000019.1:23974006-24189006 GCA_030449085.1 Kryptopterus vitreolus
TAAGAACAATATCATTTTGCAAAACAAAATCACGCATCACGACAGTTTATCACGTGTAGCTATTGCGCGTGTTTAGGTATTGCAGGTGTTTTTTCCACCTGCGGCGTTGGCGGATATTAGCGCCCCCTGTTGGATCACCTTGTGTGTGGTGTTGGTGAGGGAAGCCAAGGAGGAGAGCAAACACTCGTTAGTTGTGCGCAGCTTCTGGGTGATGTTAGGCAGCTCCTGCTCAAGAGATACCTTCTGACTGTAGTGCACGGACAGTTCTACAAAAAGAAAGAGTAAAAATATCAGAATATATGCAAAACTACAGCATCTAAGTGCCCCCAAACACAGGATTTGGCTTATAGGTAATTAAGGGATAATCCAAGATCACCATACAGTGAATTATATTTGGACTAGCGAAAGAAAGAACTAAACCACCATAGAAACACAACCATAAAAGTGCTGCAGAAGCATTTCAATTAGCATTAGAGGTAGCGTTCGGACATCGGAAATTAAGACCTTTGATTGATCAAGACATCTGATCCAGACCTTTGAATGGCCTAAAATATAGATTAAAAAATTTTTTACTTTTAAAAACTTTAAGCCCACATAGGAACTATGTACTATATTTATATACCTTTTTGCCTCTAAACACATATAATCCATCCAGACAAGCAGAATCGAGCAATGTTCAACCTGTCTATCCATCAATCTATCCATCCATCCATCCATCCATCCAACCATCCCTCAACCGTTCCAACCCTTCACTCAGTTTAAGATTGGAATCACGAATCGAGCAAAACCAAACATCCATCCAGCCAATCAGAACTGAGCACGTAGACCGAAGAGATCACATTCATCATAGTGCATATAGAAGTCTGTGATCTGCTCTCACCCTTGGTGGCATCGTGAAGGCCGTGTAAACAGGCAGAGAGCTGGGTGAAGATGGCGCTGGAGCTGCTCTGAGGCATGGCATCCGTACGCACACCTGCATGGATGTCACATCGCATCAGCGCTGTTTAATAAGTGTATAAGCGCATACGAGTGAAGGTGCTGTTCTGAACTCACTAGGTAAGGCCAAGATACTGATGTAGTTCTGCAGCTTCTCAAATACAGCGGTCACTTTCTTCATGTCGCTCTGCAGATCGTGGTTTTTAGAGCCCAAAGACGCCGAGCAGAGAGGGACGTCACACTCTTCCTCCAAACTACAGAGAGAGAGAGAGAGAGAGAGAGAGAGCGCACAAAGGAGTGTATGGGTTAGATATGTGTGTTAATGGACTCATAGAATATATCAATAGAATTTAATTCGGGCACCTTTTGAGCTGATAGGGCAGGATCTTCTGCAGAAAGCTTGTGTACGTCGAGAACGATTTAGAAAAGTCCTGCAGTTTGCCTACTGTCTCCTTTACACATGAATGCATGAGGACAAGAACATTCAGCTTGAATTGGTTTAGCGGTGTAAACATGTGGAACATTTTCAGTAAATGTCTGGATATTTTCCATGAGAATTTGGGGAGATTTATAAAAAGTTTATCATATGCAAACCTAAATGTATGTACATTTTGTCATAAGATGACATGTGGGGCTGAAATAATTCCCCAAGTAATTTCAAAAAGCATTTTATAAAAGCGAATTATTTGCCTCAATGCTTCGTTTAGTTTGCATAACTACCGACAGAGCACTGCGTTTCCCCACGGACCACACCACCACCACCAAGCTGCCACTAGTGGGCCCTTGAGCAAGGCCCTTAACTCTCAATTGCTCAGTTGTAAGTCGCTCTATCTGCCAAATGCTGTACATTTAAAAGGCGTATTACTCTTTATAAAGGAATAATCTAATAATCCCTTCGTAATCCTAATATAGGAAAAGTCATTATTTAATTGATTAATCTCAAAGCAAAAAATTACAGTTTTGACTTTTAATAGCTCAATCTCAGCACAGGGGCGTTTTATACACGTTATAATATTTATATAATTTATGTGTATACTCTCCAACATTTTTCATGTGCAGGATTGTAGCTGTCGTGTGTGATGTTACGGAGGCAATGCAAAAAGGGGGTGTGGTCTCTGTGGCCCCGCAGTGTGTTGTGTAAGTGAAATTTACATCAGGTCCTTCTTTTAATCAAAATTATCAACTACATTCGAGTTCTCAATTCCTATTTATTCCCAGGGAAAGTTTCCAGCCTTAAATTCCCCGACGTTTGCAACCCTAGATCACTGTTTTAAACATTATATTATTATTATTATAAAATTTGTAACCTTTATGTTGATTGTACAGATACCAAACTCTCACCAGAACAGTAACAGTGTCTTCTGTGATGCCCTGATGGAGATGCAACATGGCGTCCTCTAGAGGGCGAACGTAAGCGGCGTTCTCGTGCAAATACTGAGAGAACTGAGCATAGGGGAAATAAATAAATAAATACATATCAATCATGAGCGCTGTATATCAGCGGTTCCTATCATCAACCAGCTTTGAAGCAATAAATTAATACATTTATCTCTGGTGAGCCACAAAGGTTATATGAAAAAACCTCACTGTAGCAATGATGAAGAACCATTAAAGGAGCCAGACTCATCCTCATCTGGGTGGAATTCATGCATTATATTACACAAAATTCTAAGTGTGTGTGTGTGTGTGTGTGCGTACCTTCTGATTGAGAGGTGAAACAGGTTCGATAGAGGAGTCCAGGGGATAAATGTGAATCCTCTGCTCTGTGTACGAGTGAAAGTTGAGGAGAGAAGAGACGAGATCTTGCACGAAGCCCACAGCTTGTCCTGCTGCATCGCGGGCTTTTAGCTGAAAACCAGAAAAATGAATATTAAATTAGTATTATTATTTGTATAATGATTATTAATAACAATTTGTGATCTGAAATAATGTTTAACGTCTGATAGACGTATAATTCACATCCTATTTACAATTACAAGCTTATTTTAGATTATGTACACCATCTGGTAACGGCACGGGTCGCAGTCACCACAGAAACCATAATGTATTAGATAGTGTACACTGATATTCACTGAAGTTCATGTTGCAGCCAAAAAAAACTTCGATAGAAAAAAAATGCATCTATGAACCAATCATATTTGAGAATTCAAACTGAAGCAGATAATAATAATAATAATAATAATAATAATAATAATACAGACAACGTTTTTGTACCTGATGTCGTCTATTGTGTGTGGGGACGTTCAAGCTGTTGTAGTCACCGTGTTCTTTAGTGGGGGGAGAAAAAAAAAGTGCTGTTTGTTTGCATACCTATGACCAGGCACTGAACAAGAAGCACTTATATTTATATTATATTATATTGTATATTATATTGTTTGATTATATTCTATATAACCTCATTATATAAATAATACATTATAATTAATAATAATTAATTTATATAATGAATGGAAGCCCGTTTCTGCCACACTACAATTCCTAAATAAGGTCAGGCACTGCGAAAAATCTGAATTGCACGATTAAAAAGTTGGAATTGGCAGAAATAAATTTAGAATATCAACAAACAAGTTGGCGTTTTTTTGTTGGAGAAATTCTGCCAAAATTGTAATAAAGAAAGAAATAAGTGTTTTAACGTTTTTATTTCTGTAATAAAGTTCTATGCTACTTTTTATGGGGAAGTGTCTTTTTTTTATCCATTACTCTTTAAAACCCATCAGTCCTTTTATTGGTTATTGGTAATTATGATCCAACCTAGATATCAATCGATCTCTGGTTTTAAAACATTTTTCTACTTTGCTTATTAATTTTTACACCACAAGTACAACCAATTGTGGATGAATATTTTTATATTTTTATGCAACGAGGAGTGTTTCGATACTAACTGGTGTCGTTGAAGGGCACTTTCTCCTGGATCACACTGCTGTTGTGTTTTAGCTGAGTGCTCAGCTCAGTCTGATATTTCCTCAACTGCTGCTGGCTGCAGATACAGAGAATGAAAAACAAAACAAAAAACACATTCAAAGTCATACAAAACAAAAAGAATTCGCCTGGAGGTCACATAATGTAAATAATATATGTAATATAAATAGTGGAGATATTCCAACCTGGAATTAGTTTGATATTTGGGGACAATTAAAATAAATGACAAAGCTTAAAAGATCTGGATTCAGTACCATTCCTCTGTCCTGAGTCGGCACTCCTTGGCCTCCCTGTCCAGCGTCTGAACCGTAATCTGCACAACACAAGCAGGTACGATATAAGAACTGCTACTGAAAGATCACAAAAAGCGCTTTTCCAAAAAAAGGCAAAACCTCTAGACGAGCTTTATCGCTCTGGAGCTTCTCGATGGTGTCCGTGTATTTGGAGGCCAGGCCGTCCAACACGGCCTGGTGCTGCTCGGCGTCCTTCTCCAGCTGCTCCAGTCTCTCTCGGAGCTGAGCCTCCTCCTGGCGGTGCAGCTTGTCCGCCTCGTAGAACTGCAACAGAAAAACCAACACAGGACAACCGTTCAATATCTGAAAATGCACAACTTTTACATCACCGTAGAAACATTTGGATATACAGCGCAATCCACAATTATTGGCAATCCTGGTTGAGATGTTCTATAATAAATTACCTTTTTTAAAAAACAAGATAAAACCACAATGCAAATAAAAGAGAAAAATCCAACTTTTTGTTGGAGTACAATTATTCAGTGGGGAAAATATCCCACATAAGGATTTTTTTTTTAATTTAATAATGTGCCATATGCCATAATTTTTGACACCCCTGATGATAATATTCCATATAATATCCCTTTGCCCACAAGCCCGCACTTTTTTCTTCTGCCCACTCCACAGGTTTTCAATAGGGTTGTGGTCGGGAACCAAGATGGCCATGGGAGGTTTTGTGTGTGTGCTGGATCATTTTTGGACCAAAATACTGCTCGAAAAGTCAAATGTCCCAAGAGTCCATATCTATTTTCACCCGTATGATTGCACAAACAATAATGTGTTAATCAACTTGCTTACTTATGATCATGATTATCAATATTTATATTAGATGACTGGGGGCACGGTGGCGTAGTGGTTAGCACGATCGCCTCACACCGCCAGGGTCCGGGTTCGATACCCGTCTCGGCCATGTGTGTGTGGAGTTTGCATGTTCTCCCCGTGCCTCAGGGGGTTTTTCTCCGGGTTCTCCGGTTTCCCCCGGTCCAAAAACATGCACGGTAGGTTGATTGTCACCTTGGAAAATTGTCCCTAGTGTATGAATGTGTGTGTGTGTGTGTGTGTGTGTGTGTGTGTGTGTGTGTGTGTGTGTGTGTCCTGCGATGGGTTGGCATTCCATCCAGGGTGTATCCTGCCTTAATGCCCATAGACTCCTGAGATAGGCACAGGCTCACCGAGACCCGAGGGAAGATCGGATAAAGCGGTAGAAGATGAATGAATGAATGAATGAATGAATATTAGATGACCTGGATGTGGAGTCTTTCATTCTCCTGAATCTTCTTCTGAAGGTCCTCGTCGAACACGCTCTGCGTCTGGTAACTGGGCTGGGATGGCGAATCTCCTTTGCTCTTCCAAAATAAATAAATAAAATAAAATATTTTTAAAAAGACAGTGATTGCTGAGTGTTCGAAATCTATTAGAAATGCAGAGATGCGTTCGATTGCAGTCCATACGTCATCAGGAGGAGCTGAATCTGTCTCTTGTGTTAGTTTCTAATACAAGAATCACTTCTCTCAGGTCAACCATGCAGGAGTTTAATAGACACTATTCTGTTTTATTATTACTAATAACTGTGGTATACCTTGCCCTTTTTACTCTTGGCCTCGCTGACCTGCAGCTCCTCCTGCAGCAGCTCGACTCTTTTGGCCAGCTGCTGGTTCCTGAAGGTCAGGCTGTCCATCTCCTGCTCTGCTTTACGAAGGCTCTGTTCACGCTGCTTCACCTCCTCCTGTAACCCAAAACTCATTTAAGTATACCTCTACGCACTTTAACATTAAATAAGACTTGATGATATTAATAGTGTTGCAAAACTGCAGGGATTTTCAAGACTGGAAAATGTTCCCCTTGGAATTAATGCGAATCACACATACACTTAGTTCTAGATAGGCCACACCCCCTATATTTACTGTGTGGGCACAATTTTTTCAAGGAGGGAGGGTGTAACTCAGTGGTTAAGGCCGGTCGAGGATTCAAGCCCTGGCATTGCCAAGATGCAACCCTTGGGTCCTTGAGCAAGGCCCTTAACCCTCTGTGCTCCAGGGGGTGCTGTATCATGGCTGACCCTGCGCTCTGACCCCAATTTCCAAACAAGCTGGGATATGCGAAGAAAGAATCTCACTGTTGCTGTAATGTATATGTGACAAATAAAGCCTATTCAAAAAGTATACATTTTCCACATTTTGTCTTCCTGTCTTCACACTGGTGCCTAAAGATCTTTAACAATAAATGCAAGTCTGACGTGTCAGCGTTAAGTATTTTGAATCATTTTTGTTCCCTGATGCAATGTTTAGTGAAAGGATATACAAAGTTTAATCATTAACTCTTTTCATAGAAATAAATACCTTCAAGGAGTTTGAGTTGGCTTGCTCGTCCACCACAGCCTTCTTTAGGACCTGATTCTGTGCTCTGAGCTGTTTACAAAAAAAAAAGAAAGAAAGATGACAGATTAATATCTGGCAATTAATAATCCTGTGAAGATACAGAGAACAGGAAGGAAGCAGAAATCTGCCAGTGCAACAACACCACCACCACCACCACCAGCAGCAGCAGCAGCAGCAGGACTAAGGAAATCTGCAGACTAAACATTTCTATCACATGACAAACAGCTCGGGTTTATCTATTAACCTGTCCAGGACTGAGATGACACACGGGGAACAAAAGCTGAACAAGATATACAGATGAAATTTATCATTTTTAACTTTTTAAGTTTTTTTGAAAAATTTTTAAAAGGATAGGACAGGAGAAAACTTGCTGAAAAACAATGAACATGAAGCAACATGTTCAATCCTCAGTCAGAATTATTTCACATCAGCTATTTATTGGTCTTGATAAATGTTTTTAATGGATTTATTAACTAAAGAAAATGCATTCTTATCACTAAAATGCTGAATTTACAACAAAAATAAGGTTTCCTGAATGCCTTAAAATAAGAAATAAAAACAAAAAAAACACACACACACACACACACACACACACATATATATCACACATACATATATGTATGCATAATATATATATATATACTATATAATATATATATATATATATATATATATATATATATATATATATATATATATATATATATATGCATATACATATATTATATTAATAATATAATTACAAATATATTTATTAATCTAATAATTGCATTTAGAGTGCATGATGACTGATTGCTAAAGAAAGTTTTAAGAGTTATTTTTAAAACATAGCATGCGATATTACATTTCTGGCATTATACAGTACCAAAACATATAAAAACATTATTGAATCCCGACCCAATAGCTCACTATATAACCATTAAGTAAATGTATTTTTCTTCTCCTTACCTTTGAGTACTCTTTGAGCAAGTTTGGAGTATTTGGCTTGAAGTTCTGCAGCCATGATGATGAAAAAACATATATATAAAGTAGAAATATATATAATATGACCTACACTAATACTAATGAAAGCCTAGAACTATTTTATATATATATATATATGCATGTATTATATACGCTGTAAGGTCCTGCGATGGCAAAATTCGAAGCTGACTCGCAGCTTTAGCCAAAAAAAAGTGTCTATATTGTACAAGAATACTATTAACAAGCCATTTTTGCTCAGAAAACAAAAATAAATACTTTTTCCTTATTTAAAGGAAAAAGAGAGCGCATGAGCTAGTCAGGACATATGACTAACCGGTATATGTGCTACGCATTAGCTAGCTAACGGTCACTATATATATACATTATATACGCTTTTTAAACATTTAAAATCAATGACATCCTCCTGAAAAATATCCCCAAATCCTCTTAAACCTCTCCGTACACTAATTTATCCTTTACCACCTCTAATTCTGTCATCTTTGTACATCAAGAACAGCCCGAAATCCTACCCAGAGAACTGTTGCTAGCAAAACCTGACTAGCCCTTCTGGCCTTTAGTGGGCGTTTACAAATAGAAAAGTGTTCCCTCGATAGGCAGCCTACTTTCCGAGTAGAATGAATGAGAGACCACGCCTTACAAAGCGCCCCTCAGGAAAATTTGGGATTCTGGCAGGTGAATGGGGAAGCTGAGGAGGAATGAATGGATTTCAGGATGACAGTGTTTAATACATACGCACATATAATTTATCGCAATGAAATCTAATTTGAACTAAATTATAAGGTTCACTGGATATACAATCAGTCAACAAAAACAAACAAACAAACAAAAAACAGTATAAATGGTTATACCTAAAGATGTGTGAATGATATTCCCTTATTTTCACTTATTATTTTATTATTTATTTATTTTTATACAAATTAATTTATTCATTAAAGCATATTTTCTTCAGTCACAACGGTCAGGGCAATACCTCGGGCCTTGGGGTGTCATTTATTTGAAGTCATTATCCTTGGTAAAAATTTGAAAGGAATGGATGGAAAGATGGATGGATGGATGGATAAATGGATGAAAGGAAGGAAAAAAGAGAATGAGGGATGGATGGATGGAGAGAAGAGAATGATGGACAGATGGAAGGAATTTGCCAGATTTTTAATGGTAGCATTTACATGTGAAAGAAACCTTCATCCAGAGCGCCTTACAAGTATGTTCTTCACATGGCTGAGCAGCTATGGGGTAATGGGTGTGGCTGGGATTTGAACTCACAACCTTCAGATCGAAGGTCCGATGCCTTAAGCAAAAAACTAGATCTTACAGAGACATTGGTACTGCCTTAAAACACACTTGTAGGAAGAACCACACAAGGGCATGAAGATTAGGACAAACTGTCGGCCATTACTGTAGGTATTAGAAGTGTCTAGAAGTTTTATATATTCTTATCAAAACGTGGTTTAGTGAAGCAACACTGGGGCCATATCACAGGTGACCATGACCTCAATATTTCTAAGCACATTGTAGGAAAGTCTTTTTAGTTAACTGTAATTCCACATTTAGCCACTAGGGAGAGATCGGCAGTATTTGTCAGGTTGAGCCTATCTGTGACGTCATAGTGCGATCGACACCTAAGAGCCAGAGTACCAGAAAGCTTCACGGCTCTTCATCGCTTGGACTCGGCCCGAACGAATACATCAACTGCGCACAAGCAACCCAGCTGCAGCAAGCAGAAGACTACATCAGATTCCTCAACGGATTCAAGTCTTCGTCAGCAGCACTCTTCAACATCAACGAAAGGCAGCAATGAACTCAATTTCTCATTAAAGTTTTGTGGAACAAACCCTCCGTGCCGTCACTCTCTAGCAAGAGTCACCTGTCTTCAAGGGCTATTAGAACTCAACCGAAGCTACACATGCCCAAGCTTCTTTTCACCCATTTATTGGACGGCCAGAGTGCACTAATCAGAGCTCGCAAACCTGCATCTGTAGCACGAGCTCAAATCTATTCATGTGGATATATAAGCTATTTTTTCCCCCCACAGCGGCCGAACATTGTGACATGTCTTCCAGGAAAACCGTAATGCACCGAAAACAAAATAATTGAACAGGGATATATTATGAGATTGATATTGATGCTAGTGTCTGAGATGTATGTGGGTGGTGCAGATGTGGCTCCAGTGCAAGGAGAGGTGTTAAATTGTGTTCATTGGTATGTTAATGACGTTAATGAGATTCCAGTCTGTGATGTAGTGCTCTGTTATACTGCGATTTATCTGCAGTATTCATGGCAACCAATCGCAGGGTACACACACACACACATTCATACACTAGGGACAATTTTCCAAGGTGCCAGTCAACCTACCGTGCATGTTTTTGGACCGGGAGGAAACCGGAGAACACGGAGAAAAACCCCCTGAGGCACGGGGAGAACATGCAAACTCTACACACTCCACATGGCCGGGACGGGAATCGAACCCGGACCCTGGCGGTGTGCCCCACTGTGCCCCTTCTCTGCAATATTGATGGAATATATACATTTTATAAAGGGAGGGTGTAGCTCAGTGGTTTAAGTCGGTCGGAAGGTCGGGGGGTTTGAGCCTCGGTATTGGCAAGCTGCTACCCATGGGTCCTTGAGCAAGACCCGTGATCCAGGGGCGCAGTATCACGGCTGACCCCAGCTTCCAAAGGCAAGCTGGGATATGCGAAGAAAGAATTTCCCCTCACGGTATCAATAAAGTATATAATATAAAGGTTTCTATAAACATAATTTTAGCATTAAAAGGTGATCATTAAAAATCTATCCAACTATCTGTCCATCTATATGTTTAATATTTATACATTTATCTAATGCTTTAAGTATACATTCATATATGTAAATTTTACACATTTGATATATTTCTCATTTAGAACGTTTCAATTTTGACAGATATTCTATCCAATCAAATGCTGCCAGAATCATGTCCCGCCCCAAAATCCACACCATCATAGCTAAACTCTGGCTGTGAGGCATGTTAAACCTGTAGGTTATTATAAAAGAGGGAGGAGCCACTCGACCTTATTTGAACTAACGCTGCTTTTGTGAGATCGTATGGACAGTGCAGAGGAAAAACAAAAACAATAAAAGCCTCAAACATTGAGAAGATTCGTCTAGAAGCTTTATTGGTGCTTGTTTTACATTTCACGATGCATTCCACAGATGTTCACCACAACCGTATGGAGGATCATTCACGATTACTTGCATAACAAACAATGTGTTAAAGTCATGTTATATAACGCTGCAAGCTTTAGGTATTGGGTCCACAAATAAACATTTTTTTTTTAATTATATTTTTTTCTCCGAGTCAAAGTTCTTGTAAACGTTCTTCCGTTCCAGAGAGATTTTTGCTAAATGAGTTGCGATGAGGTGAAACGATGATTCGTCTCGATCGTATGTGTTTATGATCTTATCTCTGCAAGTCTAAATTGGCCTAGTAATACTCAGAAGCATGAAGTGCCTATGGAGCGACTCAACACGAGAAGCGGTTTTGTTTTTTGTTTTTTTGTGAAAGTTTTTTTTTTTTTTTTTTTTTTTTTTTTTTTACACAGGTCATTGATAAAACAGTACAATTACAGGAACGCTAAATCATACACTCTGAAAGGAAAAAAAATTAACAGGTACCAAAATCTTCGCCTCAAAAAATTTGAATGAATTAGGACTTAGATGGTGGTGGTGATGAAGAGGCCAAACCAATTAATGGAACACGCTAGAATCGCTCTGTCAGGAAACGTGAGTCTTGTATCAGACCAGTCAGTGTGTCGAGATAAATAAGTAGTGGCTCAAGAAAAACACCCAAAAAAAAGGTACTTCATTGTAGCGACTGGTTGTGACGAGAGAAAGAGAAAAGAAAGGAAGAAAAATAAAGGCAGAGAGAAGAACGAGCAGGATTTCCACTGGGTGTGACGGTTTGGGAAGTGAGGATATTGTGTGAAAACGGGAGAAAGTGGATACGGAGGGAAGAGAACCCCGAAACCATACGACTTTCACTTTCACTCCGCCTTCTTCTTGGCTCCTGGGATTTTAGCCTGGATCCTGCAGATACATCAACATAGAAAGGTTAAGAGGAGATTTAAAGGAAAGCTAGAGTCACCTCCATTATGTTCTAAACATTTCTGTAGGTTAGTGTGTGTGTGTGTGTGTGTGTGTGTGTGTGTGTGTGTGTAACAAAAGAGTAGGATCTATAAAAATAAAAAGAAAGGAGATTCAATTAAAGAAAGGCCAAGAAAGAAAGGATTGTATAACAATAAAGAACAACAGAAAAAGTAAAAAAGAAAGTAAAAAGATTGAGAGGGGACTAAATAAAAAAAGAAAGGAAAAGACAGGACTATGAAGAAAGAAAGAAAGTGGGGATTATATGACAAATAAATATAGAGAATGAAAAGAGAAAGAAAGAAGATAGAAAAGGAAATAAAACTAGAAAGAGAGAGGACTAGAAAGGAAGAGAAAGGATTAAATAATAAATAAAGGGAGGAAAAGACAGGACTATAGAGAAAGAAAGGATAAGACAAGACTATAGAGAAAGTACGAAAGAAATCGGGACTGGAAAGAAAGAGGGGATTAATAGAAAGAAAAGAAAGAAAGAGGGGATTCAATAGAAAGAAAAGAGAGCACTGGAAAGAAAGAAGAAAAAAGGAGTAGAGAAAGCTAGAGACAAAGACAGAAAGCACGCAAGCACAAAAGACAGAAACAGACTTCAAAATATGAAAGCAAAAAAGGGAAAAAAAAGAAAGAGGGGACTAGGACAAAAGAGGACAAGGAATATAAAGGAAACAAACAAGAAAAAAAACAACTCAGAAATCAAAAGGTGAAGGTAAGAAAAAATAAAATATGAATGACGTATGAGAGAACGGATGAGAAATCTACGCAAATCTAATCTAATCCACATTTCAAAATATTAGCAATGTCGTACCAATTATCAAGTAAACAAATAAACAGAATAAAGAAATGAATCGACTCACTTTTCAACAACATCCTTGACCTGGTTCCTCACCAAGGCGATGTAATGGTCGATCTGCACCTGTCAGAAAACACAAGTTATAAATAAAGATGAGGATTTTGGCTGATTGGAATGAAAAACCCGGCAGGGCAGGATCCCGCTCGACTAGTCTTGCACCAATAACCACTGAAACCTTTACTAAAGAGCAAAAAGATCACTGGCACTGGAGACTCCTTCCATACATTCCTGCTTTCCTTAATTACACAATGCTTCTATTTTATAATCCGGATAAATGCAGGATTCGTTTTTAAAATAGAAAAGCAAAGCACATTCAAAACGCAAGCACATTCTTATAAGCTTTGTGTTCACATCAGCAATTTTTTCCCCCCTTTCTCAGCTCTGCTCAGACCCTGTAAATAAATCAAATCAAAATAATTTGTGGGGTCTTTAACACTGACCTGATGTTTTTCATACACGACTGGGCAGGTAAACAACGCGACCAGACCTGGAAACACACAAGAGACAGGAAACATTAATTGGATAGAAGTGTGTGTGAGTGTGTGTGTGGTGGATCCTCTCAAACCTCCGCTGGAACGTTTGAAAAGCAGAGTGGATTATGAGGTTAGTGCGAGAGTGAGGAACACTGACCCAGAATCAGAAGTGTGAGTCCATTGAACAAGGCACCAACGTATGTCAGGATCCACATGAGCACAGCGAACTGGAGGGGAAACAAGAAGAAAGAGAAATTAAAAAAAGAAAATAAAACTATTTAAAGACAAATATAGAATACAGAAAGAAAGAATGAAGTATGGACTATAAACAAAAAAAAAAAAAAAGAGTATAAAGAAATGACAGAGACTGAAAGAAAGGGAAAAAAAATTAAAAGTTGACTGATTTAATACAGATGGCAGCTTGATCACACTGTAGTTGCCGATAATCTATTAAATCAGCTGATCTTTAAAATGTACACTGGATTTAATTATACTGGGGGAGTCTTGGAACAAAAAAACAAAACAAACAAACAAATAAAAACCCCATAAAAGAAGCTAAAATATTGAATAGAGTGGAAAAGAGTTTTTTTACACTTATTTTGTGATAATCCCATTTTATTTAGTCACACTTCGTTTTGTTGCTCGTTATTGGATTTCGTTCGCATCAACGAGAACAGAAAGCATGAAGAGATCGTCTTGCGTGACCTTACTTATGTACATCCTGGCACACTATATGGACAAAAGTTTGTGGACACCTGTGCATAAGACTGTTTGTGTTTTGAAAAGAAAAAAAAAAGGGTGTGCCAATACTTTTGTCCATACAGTGAATTTGAAAATGTTCTTTGTCGGTGTACCATCGTGTCGTGGCGTCGGTCTTCCCTAGAGGTTTACCTTCAGGGAATCGACGAGGTCCTCGACCAGGAAGAGGCGGCGCAGCTCGTTGAGGACGATGTTGATCTGGCCGAGGACCGCGTCGCTGTATTTGCGGACCACTTCATCGGGCAGAGAGACGTCGTGCTCCAGGTACAGCCTGGGTAAACAAACCCACGTCAACATGCTGGAGGACCTATATTCATGTCTCAATCAAAAACGGCTGACATCCTTTAATATGTAGTATATTGTACTTTATTCTTTATATAGCATATTTTAAATATACTATAATATGTACTTTATTCTTAGATGGAGACCTAAAGCACTATTTGTACGTCGCTCTGGATAAGGGTGTCTGCTAAATGCTGTAAATGTATTGTATTGATAAATTACACGACAGTACACATTTTTGGTTTTCAGTTGTTTGTTTTATAAACGCCAGAAAAAGCACCTGGTTTGATATTAAATTTGTATATGGGCATTTTTTGTCATAAATCGTTCATTTATAGAATAATGATATTCAGTTAACAGTTACTTTTCTGGATTGCTCAAAACTAATTCCATGCATTTTATATATGGACTAAAAAAACTTTTTTTTTTAATGTACAGCACTCCAATGTCCAAGACAGTATTTTTGTAGAAAAATTAACTCGGGATGATTGAGAGAAGCCCAATGTGTCTTCTTTTTAAAAATACCTAAACTGTATGTATGCAAACTGTTGTCAGGAACTGTTAACAATGAAATTTCGGTAGGTCATTTTTCACCCGAGACACCCCAAAGGGAGGTGAACGAGAGGGATTTTA
This sequence comes from Kryptopterus vitreolus, assembly GCA_030449085.1. NCBI lineage: Eukaryota > Metazoa > Chordata > Actinopteri > Siluriformes > Siluridae > Kryptopterus > Kryptopterus vitreolus. Next base: position 23,988,645 of record JACRUU010000019.1, read on the forward strand.
TTTTCCACTAAAACTGCTTAGAAATCGTTCACGAAAATAAATATACAGAATATAAAGATGGTGATTATGGTCGTACTCTTCTTCCCTGATAATTCTTCTTGTTGTTTTTATGATCTGACTCTGTTTCTTAAACAGAACGAGAAGGAGGATGAGGATGGGTGGAGAAGACGACAACGACAGGGGGAGAAAGAGAAGGAGGAAAAAGTTAGATGTTGTAGATGGCAGAAAAAGAGATATGATAAGAAAAGGGAAGAAGGAAGAGGAGAAGAATAAGAACAGGAGAAAAATGGAGGAAAAGAAGCAGTAGCACATGGCAGAGGAAAAAGGGAAAAAGAGTAAATAAGGGCTAGAGCAGGAGAAAGACTGGAAGAAGGAGGAGAAAAAGGAGGGCATAAGAAGGGAGGAAAAGACAAAGAAGGATGTGGAGAAATAGGAAAAAGTATGAAAGAAGAAGGAGGCAGAGCTAAATGAGAAAAAGACGTAGCAAGAATCAGAAGAGCAAAAGAAGGACAAAGGGATGAAAGGAGGAAAGAAAAAGTGTAGGAGAAAGGATAGCACACTTTAGAGTCTTTATGGTGTTGAACTTATGATATGAAGGTTGAGATTAAATCCTAGCATCGCCAAACTCACAGTGCTGGGCCCCAGAGCAAGGCCCTCTAATGCTCTGTGTACGGTGAACAGGTAAACGATGATGGTGCAAGTGGCTCTATATTATATATAATTTAACTTATGAACTTGGATGAGGTCACTCACTTAAACGGGTGGCCTTCATCGCTCTTCTGGATGGCCTGCAGTACTCCCTTGTATATCCTGAAGCTGATGGTGACGGAGAGGAGTGCCAGGGCCACGTAGGACAGCACGCTGATGATGCTACATGCGCTGAGCGACAGCAGGAGCAGGAGACACGCACCTAACACGATGCCCGAGGACTTCACGTCGCGCCAGTACAGCAGCTCCACCACTGTGGGCGCGCACACATACACACAGAAACACACACACTGAGCAAAGCATCAGGAGCAGACACTTCTTGTTTTAAACCGGACCAAACTTGTAGCTGAGATGGCAGCAATGAAAACAAGTCCCATAATGAGAACAACGGAAGATATATATATATATATATATATATATATATATAAATAAAAAGAATTTATTTCTTCTTCTTTAACATATTGTAAAACTGAAAGTGTTTATGTTGTTAGATACACTAGGTGCCATCCAACATCCAAATTTGATCGTTCAGATTTCTTTACAATGAGGAAATGAGGACGAACCAGGGACTTGGATGGGTATTAAAACAACAAACAAACAAACAAACAGGGTGTGTTCTGGGGTTTAATGACGATGCAACATTCAAGTGACCCTCTTGTTATTAATGCTTTTAAAAGATATAGAGCACATCTTTGTTAAAGTCAGCTGCTGCATCTGTATTTATTTAGCAGTCTGGGTTAAGAGGCGTGGCTTGTGTGTTTGTCCCGATGCAAAGGCGTGGCCTCATCATGACACACTAAGAAGGCATGGCGTCTAGGCTCAATGGGTCTGCGTGCCAGCTAAACTAAAGAAGGTGTGGCCTCAGATAAGACTAGATTAGAAGGCGTGGCCTATTTGACATTAGCAAGGTGAAGGCGTGGCCATAGCCTCTGCATGTGATATCTGAAACAATACAATATTATTAATTAGAGGTCGACCGATTTATTGGCCAGGCGTTTAATCAGACTGATTTTTGCATTTTAAAAAATATCAGCATAGGCCGATTGTGCTGCAAATTAAACTGATTATTAGGCAAGAGTATCTGACACGCACTTGTGCGAACAAGTGCAATGATTGGAAAAGATTGTGTTCAATTAAGGTTTAATTTAAGAAATATTCTGTGTCTCAAATTCTTACTTAACAGTTTTATGAGATGAATGTGTGTGTGTGTGGCGTCATATCAGCCATTGGCTGATTTTGGTATATCGACATCAGACAGAGATAAACTAATCACTCTCAAACTCTCCAACATCCCAAAAAAAAAAAACACCCTCCCTGTTAGAGTTAAATATAAATGAATGAGTATCCAAAGTCCAGTATCCCCATGACAGTGTTAAATAAAACTGGGAAAAGCACAGTAAATTAGAACGGATTAGAACTAAAATGTAAAAAAATAATCAGTAAATGACCCCAAATCAGAGCCCCTGTCTCTCCGTCTGCTCCCCGCTGCCCCCCCCCAAACTTCAATTTAAACAGGAATTGCTTAATGGCAATAAACTGAAGTGGCGCCTGAACAAATGGTCACACCCTGATGTGTGTGTGTGTGTGTGTGTGTGTGTGTGTGTGTGTGTGTGTGTGTGTGTGTGTGTGTGTGTGTAAAAGAGTGAGCAAGTGTGTGCGAGCAAGAGTGATGTAATCTCCTTTATCTGTTACTGGGTCAGGAACGTGCTCAAAATCAAGAACGCTACACGCTCGAAAAACCCGCACCACTCCATTCCGTTACACCTCTTACAGATCGACTGGATTTTAAACAACAGGCCTGCGCTTCGAGTGGCAACGGTTCAAAACGAATCTGAATCCTCTCTTCCCTTCTGTGCTGGGAGATGGCGAAGTAAATCCAGCTCCCGGTGCGTGTCTGACATCGGGAGGACATTGGTCACTCGAGACGGGCCGTGTCTACATTTAGCCGTGAAAGCGGTTATTTTTTGATCTGCTGACTCAGAGACATGCTCGAAGGGGGACGCCGCAGCCCGGCTACAGAGTCAAAACGTACTGTACGGAACAATGTCGATGCACAAAGTGTAGGGAACACACGATCGAACGCGTGTGGGTTCAACAACCATTATTGATCCAACCTTTTGTGCATATTCTAGGTTTTGTGTAGTAGAAACGATATGTTGCACAAAAGATTTCATTATTTAAAAAAAAAAAAAAACAACATTTGCAACATTTAGCTTCAACTGTGAACAAATTTAACATGTAATCACAGATACACCACAACCCAGAGTGTTGTCATGATGATGATGTATCCGGTTCCCTCTGAATTTAACTGACCAGCTGAACCACATGGGTCCAAAATGATTACATTACAAATATTTGAAATTATTTAAACTGGATCACATCGGAATGTTATGTATCTGAATGGATCTACATGTTTCTATAGTTGGAGGTCACATTTATGGCATTTGGCAGATGCCCAGAGCGACCTTCAATTATCTCATTTGGCGTGGAGTGGTAGATTGGAGGTGATTCTGACAATCTAATGGCCTACGCAGTTCACTATGGAGCTACTTTTCGCTTCAAGTTGTTTGAATGCAATATCATCATCAGTTTTGTGGAGGCGGACCATTGGGCCAAGGGTTGGATCGGTGGGTACTTGGTCTGTACCGGAAACACTATTTGCATGTTTACTAACAATACAAATCGAGAAACCACTGGCCCCATACATACACATATACACACACACACTATATATATATATATATATATATATATATATATATATATATATATATATATATATATATATATATAGAAAGAGAGAGAGAGAGAAATAAAAACTTTCTAATCTTATCTGACTGCACAATTCAGACCCCTCACTACCAACACAAAACTTTCAGCATGATCTTGACATTCCAATGAACAATATACTCCTTCTCATTTGCAACTCGTTCATATAGCCCTTACAATGGAGCATAGTCCCTCCGATAACGGATTCATCATTTGGTTTACGGGGCTGGGAAAAAATTGCTTTGGGTTTGGATGCCCATTAAAACCATATTTGTGTTTTCATCATTTTTTTATGACCATGAAATTGTACTACCCTAATTGAAACCTGGAAGAAAAAAATATTAATGGGTATATGCGGGTCGGCTTACACTAATTAAGCCCAAACAATGGCTCAGATGCCCTTGCTTTGCTTACTAGCAGTGATTCCCAATTAGAAATAATTGTTTTTGCATGATTTTATTACCATTTGAAATACTTTTGTGCATATATAAAAGTATCGACTGGATACTTACATTATTTACATATAAATAAATCAATGAAGGTCTGCAATTGCAGGTCATTATTTAAATAAACTGTATAGCTGTAAAATGACATGCACGTGATTGGGATTAGTCAGACTCTAGGGTGTCCAGGGTAAACGATATAACTAAATAAAGCATGCAACTGGTCGTTGGTGCAAAAGTAAAAGTTGGAGGAAGCGATTGCTGATAAATACCATGTGTATTCACACTTGTACACGTCTGATCTACGTGTTGTAGCACCGGACTCGAGGATCCGTGTGATTGTATCGTCACGCACGTTCCACGCATTCACAAACCCCGGTGCACGTGGAGGTAAGTCAAGTCTTACCCGCTAGCAATAGGATTGCCTACATATGGTTAAAGCACCGGCCGGCCTGCGCGCTCTATAAATAGCGCGCAGCGCCGCAAGCAACCCGAGGGTGCGCGCCGTCACCGCTAACGCCGCATTTATTTTATCGTCATCTTTGCTCCAGACCCAGAGTTTCATACTATAAATATATCTACTTATAAACATTTACATCAACCACGCTGTCATTGCAACATGGATGCCCGACACGCGCACTGCGACCTTTCTCGCACGCCGAACAAAACTGCTTTTTTATTATTAGAATACCCAATTAATAAATAAAACCTCCATATCATCCTATAGATATACGTTAATACAAATACAACCAGATAAATTAAAGGAAAGAAAAAGAAAAGAGAAACACCGACCCCGTTTGGCGTCCATCTTGCGCCGCCCGCACCAACGCAACCGAGGGAATGGAGCGCGGGCACGAGGTGTGCGCGCTCACACGAGGCGCGCGCAGACTTCCTGCTGCTGATGCTCCACGCGCGGCCACGAGGCGCGCACTGGCTTCGTGCTGCTGATGCTTGGAGCGCGTTCACGTGGTTCAAGTCCCACAAACCAACCTAGCGCTAATACCAGAGGGCCAAAAATACACAGTTATCTACGAAGCTCCAAATATAAGAGAGGTTTCTCATTTTGTGGAATTCTGGAAGGATTTTTTCTAGTAGTAGTCTTTGAATAAATAATTTACAATGCACCCAAAACCAACACAAATGAAGTAATCAAGTCCTGCATTCCAGATATTTTGTCATTTTAAACCTAGACTCTCTACACGACATGTACTAGAAAAAAAATTAATAAAATACAGCATATGTACACACGCATTTATATATATATGTGACCGATTATTTGTACCGGGTTCGCCTATACTGGGAAGAATATAATAAATAAATGAAAATGCAGGAATGCAAGCGCGTTACCAGTCTCTTCTCTTTTATTAATAACCGAACACACAATCAATCCGGTTCACTCAGCATAAACTTCTACTTCTCATGTGGGCATGACTCTTACTCTAGTACGGCAAGCCCCCAGGGGAAAAATGCCTTATGCACATGAAATGTACATATGCTCGACCAGAAAATACAATCGGTCAATAAAGTCTGTTATATATATATATATATATATATATATATAGTATATATATATATATATATATATTATAATATTATATATATATATATTATATATATTATATATATATATATATAATATATATATATATATATATATATATATATATATATATATATATATATATATATATATATATATATATATTAATATAAAAAAAAAAAAAAAAAAACATTACTGAACTGAAGAAATATTCCGATTAGATTACATCTGAACTCTGCTACAGATACCTTCACACTACTTATGCAACTTCAGTAGTTAACTTCACCCCACCCGCGATCCAGTCCTTCACACAGACCTGTTGCACACTTTTCTGGCCACAAGTTTAAAGATCTACATGGCTCTCAATACAATCCTATCCTATCCCGATTTCCAGCTGGAAAATATTTGTTTTTGAATATATATATATATATTATATATATATATATATATATATATATATATATATATATATTGATATATGTATGTATGATATATGATATATATATATATATATATTAAAATATATAAACCCTACAATACAAATAGCTATTATGTAAGTGATGGGGATCACTCGACTAAAGCATGCAAACCAAAGCTTGGCAAAAATAAAAGCTGAAAGCAACACCAATTATGAACATACAATTAAACTCTTGTGTTAAAAACAATTATATTAAAAATGCTCATCAGGTTAATCTTTACACAATAGCTGTCTTTGGGTAACTTTGATTTGCTTTATCGCATAAAAGCAGATCTGTACGAATCGTTAAAGAGTTTAGCTGAAATTAGCGACGGCCACAAACGGTTGATTGGAAGGCGGAGAATATAAAAGGTAGCTCTTTAACGCTTCCTCCTTGGTGGTACTCTGATTTGTTCTAATTAACTAATAAGTGATAGGAAAAAAAACGATAGGCTTTATTTAGAACCAAAACGTAAATCTGTTTACAGTTCTGCTTCCATAATTAGATGTAACTGAAAACTCCTTAAAATATCATTAAGCTCTGGCAAGTCATTTAGCCAATATCACAACCCAAACAGGAACCTGTCTCTTACCCACTGACCAGTGTGCAGAAAGACTGTACTTTATAAGTCTGGTGACCTACATAACCTCATTTTACAAATTCCAAAACCTTTCCTTATGGGTAGAAATGGCTCACATGTAGCACAGCCAAACACCACAAGTTCCAATTTTTTTTTTGATGGAGAAAAAAAAAGCCTTGCGAGCCTGTTCAGGCATTATGACTGTGTGTTTTAGAATGAGTTGCCCCATTATGTCTACACACTTGATCATCACTTTCGGAGCTGACCCTGAGCACAATGCCCTCACTGTTGCGAATGTGAGTCTCGTCTGTCACCCATGGAAACGCTTGTGATCGCCGGCACACACGAAAACATGAAAAAGACGCCAGAGCCTGGAAAATCCGAATGACAGGCGGCAACTGCAATGTTAGACCTCAGCATGCACGCTGGACATTTTTGGAAACAGTAAGTTGAACTGTAGGCCTAGCCTGCCCATGGGGAAGCAGAAACAGCCTTCGTGAAAATAACGAGAGATCGCGGTTTAACAAAACGTGAAAGTAACGAGAGATCACAGTTTAACGTAATGCACCTTTGGACACAGACACACACAGTCCGACTCAGTTGTGATAGCAAAGCTATAAAGGGTCTAAAGGTCCACCTAGAACTCGAACACGTGTTCAGGCACGATCGAAATCACAATTTCGGCACAAAACGTGGTCTTTCATTCAGAAACGGCTTAAGAACAAGCTCAGAGTTTGTACCCTTGTCTCTCCAGTTTGGTGAAGGCTGGCACTCCTGTTTGTCCTGATTGTCCATGGTTCTTCCCCCAGTAGATGATTAGGGCAAGGTCTGCAGGGGATCAGCTTGGCATTCCAGGCTGGCTGAGGAGCGTGGAGCTGCAGTGGCGGGTGGGGCGAAATAACAGGTTGTAATGACTAGAAGAACCGCTGCCTCGGCTGTAGTGACTGCAGTGATCTCTCTTTCCCTCCCTCCCTTTACACCTCTCTCTCTCTCTCTCTCTCTCTCTGGTTGCAGGACTGAGGTCAGCTGACAGTCTGCTGGCTCGGGGGAACCTTCTAAACGCACTGACGCAGCAACTCCTTCCCCCCCCTCGCACTCGATCCGCCCACCCACGCACCGTACAGCATACCTTCTGCTTTAAATTCAACCTAAGCACTCGTACACTTCCGGCCATCCTTGTCGTTAGGGACCAGAACATTCTTAACGTTACCAGTGAAGCAGCCAATGAGATATATTTCTTTTAAAAAAATCAAATGCTCATCACCAGCGTAAAGCAGGAAATCCACTAGATGGCACCTCGGTTCAGGAAACCTGGACTTTTTTCTTTTGTTAGACAAGTAATCTGAAAAGATGATAGGCTATCATTTAAACTTTTCAAGAGCAAGATTTAACATGAGCAGTCCAGCACCATGTGCAATAACATTAAGCTCCATTAAGCCCTTTCAAAAATAAATTTAAATAAAATAAATAAGTACATAACCCTTTGGCACGGTTGCTCTCTCTTGTACCCGACTCGGGCATTCTATCTGCACTTGATAAGCTGGAGTGTCGCAATGCAGGAGCATAAATTTATAGCTCCCTGGCAACCTGTAACAGACCCCCCACCCCCCCCAAAAAAAACAAAATGAGGCACCTCGTCATGCTGATATTTTTGTACGGGTTTTTTTTTTTGGGACTCTTAAAAGATTGTATTTTAACAATATGATAACGTCTAAAGATGACCTTTAACACAAACTACACTGTCCTTACTCAAGAGTAACTTATTAACCAGTGAAGAACTTCCTTTAGGAAATATCCTCGACTTTGACTCAAACTTGGGTCATATATACAAACTATAGGGGCGATAAACATCTACCACAGAAATGAAAAAGTGTAGGAGTAATAATGGATAGGAAAGGATAGGTTTGGGGAAAAAATCAAAAAGGAAATGAAACCACAAACATGCATCATGACCGTGAGACCGTGCAGAACGAGGACAAAAGGGAAAACGACAAAGGGGAAACTGTAGGGATGACTAGAAGGTGAGGAGTTTATCCACAGATGGGAAAAGCAGTTACGCCGCCTGCCGAGTTACCTGCTCCTGCGTTCAGGTTCGGCAGCTTGAGGTCTTTAGGTTCTGCTTTCCTCACAGCCGCCGTCTCGGTTTTGACCGCAGGACTCGGTGCCGGAGGAGCCTGGGAGGGCACCTGGAAATCGGACAACTCCAGGCCTGCCTTACCTCTCGCCGGAGAGGCCTCGCTTGACGGCTCGGTGAGGAGGAAGTACGTTTGATCCTTTGCTTCTTGCCCAGCAGGGCGTACCTCCGCAACTTCCGCAAACTTGCCTGTATCCTCATAGTCGTCCACCAGTTCTCCTGCCTTGGCAAACTTGGAGTTTTCTAGGGTCTCCAGAAACTCGTCGACGGCACCCCGGGGCGGTTTCTCCACAAACTCAAACTCTTCGGACGACACCTCTTGCTCGGAGATCTCATCCGCAGCCTCCGCTTCCTCCACGTCCTGCTCGTCCAGCCGAACAACATTGTGCTCGGGTTCGATCTGGAAACTTAACGGGTTCTTTGCCATGGCCTCCAAGACTAGGGAGAGGGAGTCTGCGGATGGGCTTTCGGAGTCGGAGTGCATTTGGGCCTTGCCGCTCGGGAAAATGAGACATTCGAACTTGTCAACCATCTGAGCGGAATCCTGGCTCAAAGTCTTAAAGTCATCCTGGTCTTCCGTGGCTGGCTCGGCGGGCCTCTGCGTGATGTCCGCCTCCTTCACGAGATCAAATGTACCAAACATTTGCTCAGAGGCCTTTAATTCTTCTTCCGTTTCTTCTTCTACTTCTTCGATTTTTGCCCGTTCGGCAGCCCTCGCCTCGGTTTCCTCGGTCATCTCCTTTACCAACGGAACCTTAGCTTCAAAAGCGAACGGGTTGTTTGCAGACAGCGAGAAAGGAGCATTTGGGGAATCGTTCCCACGTCTGTGGACTGGGCTGAAATCAGGACTTCCCTCCGAAGATCCCGAGTCGACTTTCTCATGCTTGCGCGGCGACGACTTCAAAATATCTGGGAGAGATGGGGGCAAACCGGATTCCTCGTTGTCTTGCGGGGTGCCAAAAAAGTCAGACGAAGCCAGCTGTTGCCTCAGGGACTCGGTGGCCGCCTCTCTGGAATCAAAAGACTGCTCATACTCCTGCATGGGTGAATTGTCTTGCAGATCTCCATCATGGGCATTCTGGACCAGATCCGGAGATGGACTGTCGGACATCTTCGATGCTCTGATGTCCGCTGCGGTTTCTCCGAAAGGATCGGCTTTCTCGACGGGTGAAGAAGTCTTGGAAAGGATTCCTTTTCGTTTCAAACATTAAATCATCATCAGACTGGGTTAAGACGTCCTGGTCGTATCTGTTCCGGGAAGGGGAATCGCCGCCGAACGAATCCATGGTCACTTTAAAGCCGGGCTGCGTGCTAGATATTAACGAAGGGTCCTCGTATTCTGTTGAATTAGAAGTATGGATAAATTACAGATTAATTCTCACAGGAGGGCCTGGGATGGAAAAGGTCCGGTCGTTGAGGCCGAAAATCCTTGAATGGCACCAGAATCTAGTGACCTTTGGTGTCTGAAAATGATTCCTCGAGATCTAACAGAAGGATTACATTTTATCGCCTCGGAAATCAATTTATTTGCGAGGGGGGGGGGGGGGGGGGGGGACAAAACAAAACAACAAAAAAACAAACAAACGAAGGAACATTCTACTCAAGTGGACAGAATTGGAGAATAAATGTTAATCAGTACACATTACATTCTTTAATTTGTTGTTTCACAGGCCTTCGAACAGCTGCATGCAAATTCGACACGAACAGTTCCTTTTAATCCGACAAGGCACCGAAACATTTTGTGCTAATGTTTCTCGCCTGAGGTTTTGGAACCGTCAAATTAGCGTTTTAAAAAAATACAGCGTTAGTCAATAGTAAGCATATTTATTTCTGTTAGATTTCAACAGCTGCGTGTTGGTAGCAAACACTATACGGAGCCGGAGAAGTAAAAGGGGTGTTAGAACAGCAGGAAAGAGAGGACTTGCCTGAAGTAAATTGCATCAGAGTCGGAAAAGAAGCAACGGCAGCAGTAGAGGAAGGAAGACTGGGTTCATCTGAAGAAAGAAATAAGGAAGAAAATGTGAGAGGACGGCAGAAAACATAGTGACAGTGTGCGAGCAAAGAATATGATTAGTGTTGAACGCAAAGCTTGTAATATTGTGTCCTGTAGCGATGGAAGGAAAGTCATCCGGATGACTTTTCAATTTCGGACTGATCAAAAAGTATAACACCAATATGGCATTACGGACATGGATTTAATCCAAGACGAATCATGTGTCAAAGTTCCAAATCGCATATAATAGCTGAGTGAAGAGCAATAAATTAAACCCAGGCTGGTTTCTGGTTTCTGACTGGATGAAGTAAAAAGCATGAAGGTTCCTGAACCGAAAGAATACAATATTCTTGGTACAATCCTGTGTTCTCAATAATCCAATAATAATCTTTACCTCCTGCTCTATGGAAAATGTTTTTCTACTAATTGAAGTTATTGGATTTTAAAGAACTCAAACTTTTCATTCATCACTGAGACATGGCAAAGGGGTGGAGATTTATAGATGCATTTATAGAAATTTCATGGGAAATATTCCAAGAAATTCCTGGGAAACAAGTGGGAAATTTATATAAAACATTCAAACTAAATTGAATACAGATTTAAGAAAAAGTAAATGGGTCTGATTTAATTTTTTTGTATAATGTTAATATCTTAAACAAAGCACAGGGAAGTTTTGTGACTTCCCTGTGCTGTGTTTAAGATATTAACAGAAATCAATTACCAGAAATTCCTGCTATGCTCCAAATTGGAATATTTCCCCATCAAATTTCCAAAAATGTATCTATAAATTTCCACTCCTTTGCAACCCTATATATCACACATTACTTATTATGCAGGACTGTAGAAATGATGTGTGTGATATGGAGGTGATGTGTGTGTTATGGATCAATATACAGTGCGTTAATGTGATTAATATGCAGGGCAGACAGACGACTGAAGTTGCATTAAAATCAGGTTGTTTTAAACAAAATTACCCTGAAACTACATTTAAAGTTCATGTTATAAACTAACTGGGAATTTTGTACACTCCAGTTAATTCCCATGAAAATTATATTATATTTACAGCATGTAGCAGTGGCTTTAACTAAAGTGACTAACATTTGCACTACTTGGTGATGCTGGGATTTGAACCCATGACTTTCTGATCAAACGTGCACTGCCTTTGAGCTACCATGGCACGTCCAGAGTATGTGATCACTGCATGAAGACTGGCTCACAATTCCCAAATAGTCTAAAATTGAGCTTTTCTTAATCCTGACTCATATCATTTAACATTGTCTTTCAGTGTCTTTTTTGCTGTTATGAGTTTCTTGTTGAAAACATGCATATCAAGGTCAGCTGACTTTCATTAAGAAGGACCCCGCCCACAATCCATTCAAATTGAACATCCCATTTCTTATCTGGTGCCAATTTCTTCAGGGAAGATGTGCCATTAGATTTGGAAGAAGATTTGTGCTCATTCAGCCATGAGGGCATTATTAAAGTCAGGTAGTGATGTAGGTCAGGAGGCTTAGGGCGTTGTTCCATTTCATCCCGATGGTGTTCAATACGGAGCGGGTGAGGTCAAAATTCACTCAAGGCCTTTATGGAGCTGAATGTGCGCCATCATGCTGGAAAAGGCTTCTATTTTATGTAGAGAGAATTCAAGTCTAGAATTTCTAGATAAGTCCTGCACAAATGCATTCCTCTGATGCACATAAGGCTGGAAGCGTCGGGTGTTCCGATACTTTTGCTTAAAAATCATTAGGAGGCTGGTTTGTGTTTAATAATGCTTATATTTTATACTGTAGTTATACTTTTTTTACATTCTATTTCTACTTACATGCTGGACAGACGCACCGTGTGCTGTGTTTGCATGTCTACGGCAAATAAAAATTGCATTTGTTTCCGTTAAAAGTATCTATTTTTTTTTTTTAAACACGCTTGTTTCCGGACCAATGATTTTAAATGATGTACGTTTATAACCTCTGTACTGTCAAAATATCTTCATCTGTAGTACATTTTATGTTGCAAGTCTGTTACGGGAAATTTGAAACCACGGTTTGTAATAATTTCTGAATTTACACAGCGCGAGAAGCAAAGCCATGCTTTATTATACATTTAAGGTCACGTCCAGGTTCAGAACCTTCGCTCGACAAAACCGAGACAGAACAAAAGACGCTGACAGTCTAACTTTTAGCGACGAGACACTTGCACAAAGAGTCAGGAGGGAAAGGACACACCCAGGGCGCTGCTCCCCCCTCCACCCCTTCTGAAATGAATACCGGCAGCAGTAAGGACCACTCAGTCTATATATAGATGGTGTTTCAGATCAACACCCCTCCTTTATCGGACTACTACTGTAGATCCGTTTGGTGAAAGGGTGTGGTCCACGAAATCGAGCCAAAAGTTTGACATGGAACGAAATATATATATATATATATATATATATATATTTTACAAAAATCAAAATCAATCGCCGACGGTGCACTTGCTGAAATGTGCATCATCATCGCATTTGGCACTTGGTATGAAAGTGCACCAGGACTGTTTTTTTCAGGATGTGAGCTTAAAATATTATGAAGTTTGTCTGTAAACACATTTTATTTAGGATTCATTATAGGAGAACACAATAGGGACAAAATTACTAGGTTTTTATATTTCATCATTAAGATTACTGGCATCTTTGTCATTGTCAGTCATATATATATATATATATATATATATATATATATATATATATATATATATATATATATATATATATATATATATAAGCAAATATACACACACACAGAGACCTTGACCAATGTTCATGAATATAGTCTACCTTATATACCCATCTACCACCTTCTAAATAAAATTCTTCATGAAAATATGACTGAAGGATGACAAATTATTTCTTTAAAAAAATATATATATATATAAATAGAAATACTTAAGAAATCATTATATGTTAAGGTTTTTATTCCCTGAAACCACAAAACCAGACCTCCTATTGTTTGACTGGATGTACACACCCCACTAGCAATACCATGATTTAGCATCTTAACGGGGGAAAAAAAGATTAGACAAAACTGCTTGGTATTCCAGTTGTTTCCAAACTTATATCAAACGTTTTATAGTCATGTTAATTTTCCTTTTACATTGTCTTATTAAAATGGCTGCAATTCAGGCACAAATTAGCATTATTCTGCTAGTCATCTATGTCGGTGTCATTTATGCTAGCTCCTGAGTCGGTGAGGTGTCACTGCTCCATTTTATTTTATTTTTTTATATTTATTGGTTTTTCTCCTTTTTTGGAAATTGAATAACATTTCTATTATTAAAACAGTAAATACATAATACATAAATACATAAATTAGTGCTAGTAAGCGTGAAAGGTATTTATTTATTTATAACATTTCAGGATCCGCTAGATCCGACCGAGTCATTTTATTTTTATTATTCTTATGGCATTGTTTTATATGATTAACCCCAATATAGATTCAAATCCATTCGAAAAACAAACCTAACCTCCGAAATATCATTCCCGTAAATCGATGTAAAATGATGTACAGATCAAATGATAATTACAATATATATATAAAAGACACTCACCGGCTGATGGAGACGCAGAGGCTGCGGAAATCGACTCGGAGTCGATTCCGATGCTCTCCACCACCGGGTTCCACCTCTCCTCGTCTTTTTTCTCCTCCAGGTCCGATCTTAAATCTTTCTCGAGACTAACGGGAGCTTCAAATATCTCCTCTTTTAAACCGAATCCAAAGTCCTGATCTTGGACACCAAAGTCGGGTGTGAACGCGATCTCCTCTGCAGGTTTGCTGCTCTTCTGGATGTCTTCGTGATGATGTGCTGCAGTTGAAACCAGAAGGTCCTGGTCTTGGTTCGCGGGTACGGCTTGTGTGAACGCAACAGGAACCTCGTGCACGTCTTTGAGATCCACCAGGTTTACGGCTTCTTCTGCTTCTGCTTGCACTTCTTGCACTGGTGAAATCTCATCCAGCACCTGAGTGCTGTCAGGTTCCACAGGGCTTTCCAACTCCACAGGTTTAGAAATCGAATCAACAGATTTCTCCAGACATTCAGTCTCGGCTTTGTTCTCGGGGGTGTGCACCTCCGTCTCCTGCTGCTTTCTCACTTCTACTGCTTCTTCTTTTTTTTCTTCACGTTCCACATCAGCTTTCTGGACTTGAACCTCCTGGACACAATGTTCCCCACCGAATATACCTACATTTCCATCCTGAGCTGCTGTGTGCTCACTGAAACCTGACTCCTCAGTCCTTGGCTTGATCTCATCTTTTCCTTCCACTTCGCTCGGAGTTGTGGAGGAAACTTGTTCGGCGTCTGCCATCTTGGAAACGTGAATTCTAAATCTATTTCTTTTTTTTCCCCCTTTTTTTCTTTATATCCTTCTATTTTCCAACAACAGGCTTTGTAACAACCTCCTCTCACCTCCTGTGGGTTTTTCTCCTGCAAGCCGGCACCGTGTTCTTGTGCTATCTGCGTACGACGTTCTCCAGTGTGACGGTGGGGATATAAAAAAGTGAAGACCGCCGGCGCAGAAGAGCAGCAGCACACAAGCCCGGTCCTTCTCTGGCTGCGGAATATTGAAATAAATTCCGGCGATTGACACGCAGTTCAGCTAATCACCGAGCAGAGAAAATCGAGCTCCTCCTCCACTACCGCCCATATGTCCAGAAGACCACGCCTACCCTCTCCCAACGCCTTCTTAAGCACATGGCATTGCAATAAGGAAGCTCTTGAAATGGTTTCTATTATAAAAACATCATACGTAACATATTTACATATAAACTTCTTGCATTGATTGAGGAGTTCTGAAGCCACATTAGTCTCATCATTGATGTCATATTGGTCATGCTGGAAGGTATTTATTTCTTTTTTTTTACATTAATCGTCAACACATACAAATAAAGAAAGAACCCAGAATATTATTTCTTTCCGTTCCTCATGAGAGCTGGTTTCATCATAGCGTTTATTATATTGGACAAAAGATCAATATTGGTGTTTGACCATGACACTTTACATAGATGGACAGGCCATTCCCTTCCTTCCATCCATCAAAAGATCCCATTCAGGTCCCCGCATTCTATTCGATATTATAGAACAGCCTTTATTTGTCACATGTACATTACAGCTTGTTTAGAAGCTGGGGTCAGAGCACAGGGTCAGCCATGATACAACCCCGGAGCACAGAGGGTTAAGAAACCCAAGTGGCAGCTTGGCGATACCGGGGCTCGATCCCCCAACCTTCCCATCAGTAGTCCAGTGCTATAAGCACTGAGCTATCCCCTCTCTGTTTTTCGCATATACCAGTTTGTCAGAGCCCAGGTTCAGCCATGGTAGGGCACTCCTGTGCTGGGATTTGGACCTTTGGACCCCCTTAACCACTGGGTTTACCATGTATTATCATATTTAGGAAAACCACTTTGTTTCTTGTATTGCATATTGATGCATTATGAGATATATTTTGATGAACATGAACTGAAACTGAAATGTATATTTTGAAATTTGAAGATTTTGTTTTTGGGCTGTTTATTTTTTGTTAGGGTTGATTAAAACAGACCTGGCAACCACAAATGTAAGGCAAAGTTCAGAATGTTCAAACCAGAAAAGTGCTGTAGATGAAAAAATAATAATTCTATAGGCGGGAGGATTGTGGATTTACAAGGATTTATGGTTTAAATAAATGTAATTATTAAAGGTACATAAAAATATAATAATATAAAAAGGTATTAAAGGTAAAGGAAAAATGTTTATATATACATATATATATATATATATATATATATATATATATATATATATATATATATAAATATATATATATATTTCCTTTACCTTTAATACTTTTTCTATTGAGTTACATGACTGAAAATAAAGGCCGTTTTTCAGTCTTAGCCACCTGAGCTCCGTATGCTTAAAGATGCCCTTTAACACACTCAGGTCATGTATTGATCTTGTGTTCTGAAAGATATCGATTAGTCTTACATGTGCTGTAAGCAAAATGAGTTAAGCCCTTAATGTTCTTGCTATACGTCGTTCCAGAGGATAATAACAGGGAAAAGCCGTAACCGTATCTTGCCAGTTCCTCCTGCACGTCTCTGCATTGCATTATGTGACTCTGTGTGCAATTTGCAACTTGCTTAGAAAGCTTGTTCTTGCTTTAGACCCTCTTGGATTACAGCGATATGGATGAAAAGAAACCACTGAATGCCTAGGCGTGAAATTCATCGCCCACCACATATAATAACAACAATAATAAAAAATAATAATATTTTAATAATGAATTAACAATTTCATCAAGAATTAACAATATCTGTTTTTGTGCACCATTGATTTATTTAATTGATTAATTTTCTTATTATCTTTGGACCACATCAGGTCCTGCCAAGTGAAATGGAGCGTGGGTAAAGGGTAACCAATGTTCCCAAGCTGCATTATTCAGGTTGCAAGCTGGTTTTCACTTCTAGCTGTATCAGTTTTCTTATTTCGCTGCAAAAGAGAGAATGACAGGGCGCAAGAGAGAGGAAGAGTACGACACAAGGTTAGAGGAATAATGACAGTTTGCTAATATACCAATAATCAGGCCAAAAAATGATCCCCATATAATTATAAATGTACTCCATATAAAGTCAGCCAATCAGGACGTGTGTGTCGTCTGTGTTTGCGTCATGCCAATGACACGCCCCAAATCCTAACCTCATAAAACACATCTTCATTTCCAAGATATTAATTCTGAAATTGAACCAGAATTAGAAGTGAACATGAGTGACTCTCGCAGCTTTTACATAAGAGACTCTCCTGGAACATCTCTGGAATGAGACCTTGCATGGACGAGGCCTAAAAAAAGGAAGCCAGTTAAGCGTCTTGATTACACACTGGCAGCTCTGATGAGGCTCAGGAGCACAAGAAAGCAAGTAAAGACTGACAACTGGTTGGAGTTCTTTTCAAATCGTTCTGTACAGATGAGGATGGTTCCCTATGAACAGTCTAAAGAGCCATGAAGCCCCTGAACAACCCATGCATGGATTTGGATTGTAATTATTGGCTTAGGATTGCAATTTGAATGGAAAGATAAATGGAGCACATAAAAAATGATGGAACTGTAATGAATGGAAATTCTGAAGAGACATTCTAAAACACTATAGGCTTAATATAACAAGAGAATAATATTTGAATAATAAAGCATATGATGTACAGAAGTACACGAGTCCAGAATATGAATGTAACACGCTTAATTGTAGGCTAAGCGGTTTTCTCCCATAGATCACGAAGCTTAACAAGGCTCAATACAATAAAACAGCATTTAAAAAGACCAAACTGTTTGTCTGTAAATAGAATGCTTTATTATTCAAGTAGTCTCTGCATTTGGTCTTAAAAAGCAATGTCTTACAGTCACGTTAATTCATATTTTATGTCCCATTTGGTGGCATTTAGTTCAGATTTGATTCTGGTTCCTTTCAAGGGAGTTTTTCCTTCCCCACTGTCACCACTGGCTCGATCATTAAAGGTCATTTATAAGCATTAAAACATTAAATTCATATTTTATAACCTATTAACTTAGTATTATTTGCTTAATATAACTTATTTCTGCTTTAGGACAATTACTGAAAGTGCTCTACGAAACGGACATGTATCCTTCCAAGAAAAATGCTACTAACCTGTCTTTTCTGTCTGATTCCTAAATCAGGTTCGGGTTCCCGCAGGCTCCAGTTCCCCGGACTCCCAAAGTCCCGTGGACGCGACCTCATCCGCCGCTGAGCCTGCGCGCTTCGCCCCGACGGAAGCTTCCTAGCTCCGTACAGCTCCGTACTAGCACGGGCCGTACAGGGCTGTACACCCGCATTATCTACTCCTCGGAGTAATCTTCCTTAGTTCTCCATTTTCCGAAAATAAAACCCTTTTGTTTGATCCCGGTGCCTGTTGTGTGTCTGTCCATTACACAGTGGCAGCTTAATAGAGTTATAAGATATATAAAAGGATATAAGGGATATAGAACTTGCACTTTACTGAAGAACATTCCTTAAAGAATGCAAAACCCAGTATGTGAGTTCAATTCCCAGCAACCCTTAAACATGGCCCTACTGCTCAGGAGTATAAATAAGACACCTGCATCATTGTAAATTGCTCTGGACATGAAGCTATGTCATGAAGCTAAGCTAACACTGTGAATATAAATAAATGTATAAAGTGTTCCTTTGTCGTCTATTTGTGAATGTAAACACAATGTGAAGATAGTTCGATTATTCTGGTTAATCAATACAACAAAAAAATTCCATGAATGGAAAATACAGACGACCTCCAAATACTAACTGAAACCAGTTTATTTCACTAGCATGCTAATAATCCATTATTGAATTATTAGCAGTTTACTCTCACTAACATTTTTAACATATTGTACTAAGATTGCACTAATTGTCTCACATTACGATCACATGTCTCGCAGCTAGCATGAGGTACACGCTTATCTGAAACTTGTAGTCACAGCATTAGAGTGTTAATTAATTAGCCTGTGGAGACCCGTTATCTCTTGTTCTTTAAAAATAGTTTGGCTATCTGAAGCTAGCAGGCTAGCTAGCATTGCCGTAACACATTAATAGCTTGCTCGAAAGCTAGGTAACATTTCACATATTTTCGTTAGCCTGGTTTGTTAGCGTTCAGTGTTCGATGGTTCATCTTTTCCTTAATATTGAATCACTTGAACCCATTTCACAAAATGGCTTTATTTTATTTCTTCTATTATTCCAACTGGTATATTAGAACTGTATATCTAAAACTTACTGCAGGCAAGTAAGCTAGCGTGTCTTTGGTTTGTTAATTAAGTATGTTTAAGGGTATGAAGGGATAATATTTAGTATTAAACTTGTAGCCTAATGTACATTAACCCAGAAAAGTCCATTGTAAAATGTTTATAAAGGCTTATAAGAATCTACATACGTTAAAAACATGACTGGATTCAAATCTGTCTCAACTAGGCATGGAGTAAACTCCATAATGATACACATCATGATAGGACATCAATCCTTCATGTTGTCCGTGTTATTTTTAAAGAACGTAATGCGATAGCTGCCTGACACGACTCGTGTTGGAAGAGCCAAGGAAGCTCAGATATGTCCAAGCCCAGCTAGAAAAGTGAAAGCAGGGATGGAAATAACCACGTGATGTGCTGGCGCTTAGGGGATTTCTAGAGGGGACAAAAGAGCAACAGAATAATTCATGAAGCATGACTATGTACCCTTTTGAGTTTGCACTGATAGAAATGACGCTAGTTGTTGGCCCAGCTGCACTCGCGCTCATTCTACCTCTGCCTTGTTTATGCAAGAATTATCCAGCACTCCAAATAATGGCAGTGGGTGGAAAAAGAAGAGAAACTAGACGTCTTGCTTGAAAATCAAAATGAATGCTCTGACACCGATATGGAGTTTGTTTTGTGTTTGAGGGACACATGCATGGTCCAAACTTGAACTAGGATTTAGGTGTGGTGATTTGGCAGACCGCTCCATAGATGGATCCGTATAGAGAAGGCGATGAAATATTTAATGGTTGCCATATTGGTTCCTTTCACCAAACTGGAATAAATGTCCAACCTTCCTCAATATTTGACCGACGAGGTGTGGCAGTCTCCTAACATCTTTCCAAGTTCTTCACAGAGCTTTCTTCTACTCTTCCACCAACCAAAAAGACCATGGAATTTGTGTAACTTGGTGTTTATACAACAGAAACGTCTTATCAAAAGAAAGTTTTACCTGTTCAGTGCTGGAATATCCATTCATTCATTCATTCATCTTCTACCGCTTTACCTGATCTTCCCTCGGGTCACGTGGAGTCTGTGCCTCAGGCGTCTATGGGCATTAAGGCAGGATACACACCGGATGGAATGTCAACCCATCGCAGGACACACACACACACACACACACACACTCACATTCATACACTAGGAACAATTTTCCAAGGTGAAAATCAACCTACAGTACATGTTTTGGGGAGGAAACCAGAGAACCCGGAGAAAAAAACCCCGAGGCACGGGGAGAACATGCAAACTCCACACACATGGCCGAGACAGGAATCAAACTCGGACCCTGGCGGTGTGAGACGAACATGCTAACCACGAAGCCACTGTGCACCTGCTGGAATATCACTTTGTCACTTTATCCGTCAGAGTTAGTCCAGTTATATGATCTCCAGCTATGGCCCATTGACTCCGAAGCTTCTTGTCACTACTGTTTGTCTTCAGTCATTTCTAAGCCGCATATCGTCATTTCAATTCAGTCTGTATGGGGTTTTTAACAATAGACAAATTCTATAGCTTTGTAGAAATACATAGATTTATAATATTATTTATTAATGAACAAATTGATTTCTGTTTCCCTAATGAGCGAGCCTGAGATATATGCATATCCCACATGATATGAGGAAGAACCTTGAGAGATTAAAAAGGGCACTGCTATCTATCTATTTGTTAAATATGTAACCTGGAAATGTTAATATGAAGTTCTTTGTAGCAAGCGGAGTGGTGATTAAGGCTTTGGATCAGGAGGTCATGAGTTCAAAATCCAGCATCCCTTAAGCAAGGCTGGACCCTTAAGCAAGGCTCCTAATGACTCTAATGAATCTAATGTCTAGTCATATAGACATAAAACAACATGAGACTGTTCCATTTAGTGACCATGAATATGGCTTTAACCTCTAATTAAATCTTCGGCACTCAAGTCTGGTCATGTGATGCCTTTTTTTAATGGGCCTGGTGAAAGTGAGCAGGTCAAGACCCCTGAGAAAATTCGTGAATTTCACCTACAGGCCTTGGGTGGTGTCCTAACTGATTCGATCCTGCTCTTAGTACCGTCATTATGACGCCACAGCTCTTGAAAACAATCACTATTACAGTCCAGCATTTCTTGAAAGTACGATTGAAAGTATATCTGCGACCGAATCCATTTCTTCTACTCTGTCAATCATTGTGGAATTAACAAAAACAAAAACAAACAAAAAACATCATATTAAAAGAACCATGAACATGTTGACTTTATCGGACACCTGCTAGAGGGCCCCGGTGTCAGCAACCGTGTTCAAAAGTCTTCATTTTCAGACATATACTGTTGAACAATCTTGGACATTGTGTAAATCACTCACTTCCTGTTACATAAGAGGCGCGCATTGACGCACAGAATCAAATCTCGGAGCGTCTTTCCTTTCTTTGAGGAAAGTTGCCCATTGCACGCAGTCAACAACGAGAGATGTTATCATTCCTCCGAATGTGCTATCTATTCCTCACATGCCTTTTTTTGTCCGCCCAGCACTAAATGAGATTCCTGAGCGAAGACGCTCCACCACCGGAGTCAGAAATGCCAAATCACTGTGTAGATTAAAGTCACGATGACGCCGCTATTCCTAGCCGGTGAATGACTGCGACCCGCGATCAACATTTCTGCAGAATGACTCATACAGTGTCTGATGCTGTAAGAATAAACAAAGCATATGGTCTTTTAGAGACGGATATACTCGCTTTTAGTAGTTCGGATCGAAGGAATCCTCCGGCATGATTTTCTCCTGAGGCTTAATGGGAATATTTTCTTATATCAGTATCTGGAGTAAAAAAAAAAAGTAAAAATCATAAACTATTATTTTGGTGGGGCACTAGGCTTATGGGAAGCACGTTCGCCTCACATGGTCGCCATGGTCCAGGTTCGATTCCCGTCTCGGCCATGTGTGTGTGGAGTTTGCATGTTCTCCCCGTGCCTCAGGGGACTTTTCCTGCGGGTTCTCTGGTTTCCTCCCTGTCCAAAAACATGCACAGTAGGTTGATTGGAACCTTGGAAAAATTGTCCCTAGTGTATGAATGTGTGTGTGAATGTGAGTGTGTGTGTGCCCTGCGATGGGTTGACATTCCATCCAGGGTGTATCCTGCCTTAATGCCCATAGACGTCTGAGATAGGCACAGACTCCCCGTGACCCGAGGATAGATCAGATAAAGCGGTAGAAGAAAGCGGTAGGAGAAGAATAGAAGATGAATGAGTGAATGAATGAACTATTAAATGCTCCGCCTATTGTTCGATAAAGATACAAATATGTGCCACTTTTACTAATCGAAATTTTCTGTGCAATAATTTATTCTTTTTTTTATTTCCATTATTTCCATATATATATATATATATATATATATATATATATATATATATAAATAAACACTGAACAAATTCCTTATAGATGCAAACATACTTGGCAATAAAGCTGTTGATTCTAAAAGGCCGATTGTGCAAACTACATGTGTATGTCATAATCACGCAGTAATGTCTGTTCCAACTCATTCCAACAGCATCCGACTTCTATAGCAGAAGAGCTTCAGCTCCGTCCCATGTACAGCAGATCTTCATGGTGCTGGTATTCATGCACTTTGGGTCACGTGAAGGAAAAAAACTTTACCAGAGGGTTTCGGTGCAACAAGAGGGAGATAGATATGTGCAGTCCTTATCTTGGAGAAACTGGGCCAGATTTCCAGCTGTGCTCTGGCATCGGGATTCTGTTTCCCCAGCCATCGCATTGTCATTCTGCCCTCTGTTACCAGCGCTGCATTTTTGCTGTGACAGCTAAAGCGACTCTGATGCCTTGTTCGCAGATCTAAATCTTTTTATTTTTTTTGGGGGGGAATGGCATGGGGTAGGGTAGAGACTGAGTGCGTGCCACCGCTGGAGGAGCAAAAAGAGTGATAAAAAAATGAAAAAAAGCTATTCGCACCTATAAAAGGAAACTTGGAAACAGCATTTGATGCTTTATTTGAATCTAATTACCTGCCTGAAGCACAAGGTCTGAACTCTTTGTATGCCACAGACCGGTTTGGTTTGGAAAATATTCTCACGGGTTTGTAGGAATGGGTTTTAATCATTCTTTTTATTTTTGCCCTTGAACATGTATTCAATTATTCTCAATAATCTATTCTCTCCATGTCATATCATATTTTTCAGTTGTTTAACACTTGAAGTGAACCTTTAGAATAGAACAGCCTTTATTTGTCACATTACGGCACAGTGAAATTATTTCTTTGCATATCCCAGATTGTTCTGAAACTGGGGTCAGAGTGCAGGGTGAGCTATGATATAGCGGCCTTGGAGCACAGAGGGTTAAGGGCAGGGGTGGGCAAACTTTTTGGCTCAGGGTCCACGTTGACTTTTACATACATTCATTCATTCATTCATTCATCTTCTACCGCTTTATCCGATCTTCCCTCTGGTCATGGGGAGCCTGTGCCTATCTCAGGCATCTATGGGCAGGATACACCCTGGATTGAATGTCAACCCATCGCAGGGCACACACACACACACACACACACACATTCATACACTAGGGACAATTTTCCAAGGTGCCAATCAACCTACCAAGCATGTTTTTATTTTTGGGACCGGGGGAAACCGGAGAAAAACCCCCTGAAACACGGGGAGAACATGCAAACTCCACACACACATGACCGAGACGGGAATCGAACCCCGAGGTGGAGGCGAACGTGCTAACCACTGCCCCAGATGCAT
Organism: Kryptopterus vitreolus; assembly: GCA_030449085.1. NCBI lineage: Eukaryota > Metazoa > Chordata > Actinopteri > Siluriformes > Siluridae > Kryptopterus > Kryptopterus vitreolus. Next base: position 24,012,793 of record JACRUU010000019.1, read on the forward strand.
ACATATAAAACATAAACATATAAAAGGCATTAATATTAGTACTCAGTGTCCCACCGTACCTGATGCGCCACCTGGTGGAGCGTCAGACATTACAGCAGCGCTACGGCGATTTTGAATTGGACAATTCTGTAACGATATTCAGCGGGCTGTATAAAAAGTACCAACGGGCCGGATGTGGCCCACAGGCCGTAATTTGCCCACTCTTGGTTAAGGGCTTTGCTCAAGGACCCACAGGAAGCATCTTGGCAATACTGGGGCTCGAGCCCTGACCTTCAGTAGACCAGTGTCTTAAACCGCTGATCTACACCCCTCCCCTCTGTAAGTAAAGTCAAGAGGTTTTATTGTCATTACAACTATATATAGCTGACGCAGTACACAGTGAAATGAGACAACATTTCTCCAGAGCCTTGGTGCTCCATAAAACAACATATAACACAATATAGAGCTACAAACAACATATAACACAACATAGAGCTACAAGAAGTTGTCCTAGCCACATAAAGTGCATCGTGTAATATCAACAATGTTCCACTAGATCAAAGTCAGATCCTGATGTAGCTGAGTTGATGAGGCCTGGCCTGATATACACGTTCATCCCAAAGATGATCAACAGGGGTCGGATCTCTATAGCAGAGCTTTCCAACATGTGTCTTTCCAACACGTGGAAAGCAGATCTTCACTGAGCTGGAACAGGTTCGGGTCTCAAAGTTCAAGCAAAAGGAAATCCAATTTCGTGATAGCAACTGGGTAAAGAACCACATATGGGTGGAAGCCACGTGTACACCTTACATCCCAAAATGAATGGCATCTTCACTTATATTAGTCTGTTTTCTGTTTATTCCGAGGTCATCATCATCGTCACCACCACTCAGATCCAGTCTGTATCCTGATCACATGGTCACTGCAGTTCCCTGATCCAGACCTTATCCAGATGATGATCAGCACTGATAGACCACCATCATGAATACAGTTTACTAGTTTGTTGGTCAGAGGAAAACTGACAACACACACACACACACACACACACACACCCGACTGAGCCTGGTTTCTCCCAAGGTTTTTTTCTCCATTTGTGTCACCGATGGAGTTTTGGTTCCTTGCCGCTGTTGCCTGTCACTTATGACTTGCTCAGTTGGGGACACTTAATTGTTTAGAATTTTGTTAAGTTTGTTTCTGTGTGTCATTTATTATTATTATTATTATTATTGTACAGCTGCTTTGACACAATCTCTATTGTTAAAAGCGCTATATAAATAAAGGTGCCTTGACTTGACTTGACTTGACGTGTATACAGATCAATTTGACAGCATCGCGTATGTGTATATTTCTGCTCACATGATGCCAGGAGTTGAAAAAAAAAATCCCTGTCGCTCCCTCTTTGTCCAGCCGGCACTCTGGGATTCCATGAGCCATTTTTCCATTTTCGCACATGCTCACACTCGACATCTGAAATATTGCGTGGGCTAAATATAAAATCGTTCCAGGTGAACAGATTACAATAGAAAGTGACTAAACAAAGGACAGAAATGACTCACACACACACACACACACACACACACACACACACACACACACGACGGAATGCTTAGCTAATATTCAAAAATAGCCTTTAATACTAACAAATGTTTTGCTAGTAGGAGAGAATTGTGTTGAAAACAAAAATATCTGTTTTTTTTTTAAATTATGTAATAGATGATGCTGAAGGAGGGGCACGGTTGTTTAGTGGTCAGCACGTTCGCTTCACACCGCCAGGGTCCGGGTTAGATTCCCGTCTCGGCCATGTGTGTGTGGAGTTTGCATGTTCTCCCTGTGCCTCAGGGGGTTTTTCTCCGGATTCTCTGGGCCCCCCCATCCCGGTCCAAAAACATGCACTGTAGGTTGATTGGCACCTTGGAAAATTGTCCCTAGTGTATGAATATGTGTGTGAATGTGTGTGTGTGTGTGTGTGTGTCCTGTGATGGGTTGGCATTCCAATCCAGGGTGTATCCTGCCTTAATGCCCATAGACGCCTGAGATAGGCACAGGCTCCCCGTGACCTGAGGGAAGATTGGATAAAGCGGTAGAAGTAGAATGAATGAATGAATGAATGAATGAATGAATGATGCTGAAGGAAAAACTTTAAGGTTAAATTCAGTGAGGTGAAAAAAAATGCCCCCAGATTTCCATTGTAAAAAATTTCCATTTTTTTTATTCTCAGTGAACACAAATGTATTGTTTTTGTCTGTAAAGGATTTCCTCTTCGGGCTTCACTTCACTCTGAGCCATGGGTCACTATTTGGTTATTTTATATCTTCAATGAAAGAAGGCAAGACGGGGAAACACGAGGATCACAGGGAGACCAGGTTACGTGTAAAGGATACGCTGAGGTGAGGTGCGGACGTTTCTGTTTGGCCATTTTTATTACAACTATAAATCAATTCATATAAAGGAGGCATTAATAATATGAATTAATAATTAATTAAAATTAAGCATTAATAAATAACAAACTCCACAGCGATATCATTTTGAATCCCGTAACCATGATGTTATACCGAAAGTCTCAAATCAAGCACTAAAATCCAAGATGATGCACACAATTAAAGCCATCCGTGAGGAAAAGTGTGCTGAGTTTGGTTACATGAAACTCATAAACGTGCATTTGCATACACCATCCATATTTGTCAACATGCGCATGTTGATTAGAGTATTAAACACTTGAAAGGTTTTTGTTTAAAGCACATTTAGAACAGATAAATAATCACGAAAGGGGCACGGTGGTTTAGTGGTTAGCACATTCGCCTCACACCGCCAGGGTCCGGGTTCGATTCCTGTCTGGGCCATGTGTGTGTGGAGTTTGCATGTTCTCCCCGTGCCTCAGGGGGTTTTCTCCGGGTTCTCCGGTTTCCTTCCAGTCCAAAAACATACAAACATACAAACAGGTTAATTGGCACCTTGGAAAATTGTCCCTAGTGTGTGAATGTGTGTGTTCTGCGATGGGTTGGCATTCCATCCAGGGTGTATCCTGCCTTAATGCCCATAGATGCCTGAGATAGGCACAGGATCCCCGTGACCCGAGGGAAGATCGGATAAAGCGGTAGAAGATGAATGAATGAATTAATCACGAGTGACAATCATACGATTAAATATGTGAACCGCTTTGACAACCCTCATATCTTTATACTTTTACTAGAGTAGTTTTTTTTGTACACCGGTAACTTTATTTGTATTGAAGTAACAGTACTTTTACTTTTACTGCAATGGAATGTTTTGTTATTATTGTGATACGAACTTAGCTTTGCTAACTAGGCTAGCTTCGAAACAATGTCGATTTTGGAAGTAGATTTTTTTTCATCCCTGAGTGAGTCTGGATTTTATCGGTCTGTCAGATGCATCCATGAACAAACAAAATGATTTCCTGAGAAATCAAGCAGCCTGTGCTTTAAGGATGCACCTTCAACCCTGCTTACAGTAGGTACTATGTGGAGAACCACCCTGAAGTCTAAAATTTCGCTAAAAACGTTCGGTAGGATGATTGTCATTTGTTTTCTGCGCTCCATTTCTATGTTTCACACTGTTGAAAAAAAAGAGTACAAAAATCACTATATACGTTTCATAACTTATGGTTGCGTTTTATTCCTGTAAGTGGTTGGGAGTTGGACAATGAGACATGTTCTGGCCCCAGCGTGGTGATGGGGCGTGAACACTGGGAGTGTATCGAATGCGGATGTGAGAGTTGAGCTGCAGGGAGAAAAACAAGCCGCCAGAGCGAGTTGAGTGAGGTAGCGGGACGAGTGACGATGCAATTCTTTGGCTACACACACACACACACGCACACACACACACACACACACACACACACACACACACACACACACACACAATAACAATGACCCAGCACAAGGTTCAGATTTGGGCCGACTCGGCTTGCTGCAGGAGATCGATTGGAACTGAAGTGCCAAAGGCTTCGGCTGCTCCCCCTTAAATACACACACACACACACACACACACACACACAAACACACACACACACACACAATGAAAATCAAATACCTCTATCTTTCATACATTCCAGAAGATGATTGTTAGGTTATCAATGGTGATACATAATTATACAAGTCTTATTTACTGTATTATTACTTATTTACAAGTTTCAATTTCACCGTGAAATCAGGTTTAATCCAATAATATTACCGTTATGTATATACCGTAAATTCTGGACTATAAAGCGCACCTGCATATAAGCGCATCCGCCTATTTAAAAAAAAAACAAAAAAATAATAAATAAGCCGCACCTGCATACAGCCGCATCCCTTTTGAATTGTAAATGTACATGTATGTACCTAAATAGATCCTTTCCTAACCTGTATTTTAACACGGTGTAACGGTGGACGCTGCACACCGGAGACGGAACATACAAAACAGGATTTATTAGAATAAAGAACTCAGGAACGCCGCTCATACGGAGCGGCCAGACAGACAAAGGTTAGGCATAAACATATATCGAGCGTCCGTGTCCGCGAAAATACGAGCCCGGACGGGGATTGTATACCTTATATCGGGAGAGGGAAAATCAAGAACCGCTCTGTATTGTGTGTGTGTGTGTGTGTGTGTGTGTGTGTGTTTGGGGAAAAGAGCAGGAGAAGAGAGAGAGCACAGCATACTTTGCATTAAAACGGGACAGAACCAAAGATAAGCGATTACAGTATTTATCTTATTTCTCCTGTGTGGAAATGACGTACCTTAACCTTTAAAGATAGTTTGTCCTCCTTCTATCCGCTTCTACCGACTTATATCTGCTAAAGAGGATAGCGCATTCTTCTTCTTTGCATTTATTTTGTGTTAGTTTTATTCTATTCCGATTAGAAAAAATCTGCAGAATAGCCGCACTTATTTAGCCGCATGTTCAAAACCTATGAAAAAAGTAGCGGCTTTAGTCCAGAATTTACGGTTAATAAAACAACAACAGTGATGCCTTTGCATTCTTTCTTTTTAACACATTTCTGATCGCTGATATAAAAGAGAATAAAGAAAATCTATATTAAGATGAACCTGAATGTCATTTTCCAGAATGAAATATCAGTATTAAATAAAACCAACAAGATATTAAAAGTACCGTAATTCTAGACTAGAAGCCGCTACTTTTTTCCTAGGTTTTGAACCATGCGGCTAATATAGGTGCGGCTATTCTAATTTTTTCCCGACCGCTAGGGGCTCTAACGGAATTAGAAACAACAGACAAAATAAATGCAAAGAAGAAGATGCGCTGTTCCTCTTTAGCAGATATAAGTTAGAAGCGGATAGAAGGAGGACAAACTCATCTTTCAAGGTTTGACGTCTTTCACACACAGGAGTGAAGGATAACTGTAAAAGCGCTTATTTTCTCTTCGTTCTTCCGTTTTAATGCAAAGTTGCTGCTCGGTGCTCTCTCTCCTCTCGCTCCCCCACACACGCGATACACACACACACACACACACAATAAGCCTCAGCTTTTCTTGATTTTCCCTCTCCCGATATAAGACCCGGTTCATAATCCCGTCCGGGCTCGTAGCACATACCTAGTGTCGCGGAACGGACGCTCGATATTATATTAACCTTTGTCTGTCTGGCCGCTCCGATGAACGGCGTCTCCTGTTCTTTATTCTAATAAATACTGTTTTGTTATGAATTCATCTCCGCGTCTTTGGCAGCGTCCACCGTTACACCGTGTTAAAATAAAGGTTAGGAAAGGATCTATTTATATCAGTACATTAAATCAAAAGCGGATGCGGCTTGTATGCAGGTGCGGCTTATTTATTATTTTTTTGGGGTTTTTTTTAAATAACAAGATATGCAGGTAGCTTTAAGTCCAGAATTTACGGTATATCAAAAATTATAAAATGATATTAAACTGTATAATAAAACAGAATCCAATAAACAAAATAAAGTCAAGAAGAGCAAAAAGTTCACCTAAAAATTGCACAAACTGTGATAGGAAGAACTACAACAATCATCATCATCTTGATCACTATCATCGTCAGCATTTAAATATCATCATTATCATAATCACCATTATAATCTTCATCACCGGAATCATCATCATCATCATTTAAATATCATCATCTTCATCACCATTATCATCATTCACACTCAAATATCATCACCTTCATGGTCATCAACATTATTTAAAATATCATCATCATCAAGAACAGCTTCATCCTCATCATCATTGAAATATCATCCCTGCCATCACCTTCATCATCATCATCATCACCTTCCTGATAATTATTATATAAATATCATTATCATCACCTTCATCAACATCATCATAATTGAAATATAATTATCACCTTTATCATCTTCACTACCATGTCCAACAGGACCATCATCAACCCACCACCATCTTCATCATCATCTTCCTTATTTAAATATTACCACCATCACCTTCATCATCTCCATCATCATTATATAAATATCATCATCAACTTCATCGACACCACCATCATCATCTATCTCTTAATCATGTTCTTCATCATCATGGTCATAATTAATGAAGATTTTTTATAGTGATAAGAAAACATATCATCATCATTATTTAAATATCATTATCATCTTCATCATCAACACCATAAGCATCACATCATCTCCATCATCATCATCATCATCATCATCATCATCATCATCACCACTAACACCACCATCATTATAGGGAAACCTCATTTTCTGCGTTGTCTGCTTTTTAAGTGATGACTAGTCTCAGTGTGTGTGTGTGTGTGTGTGTGTGTGTGTGTGTGTGTGTGTGTGTGTGTGTGTGTGTGTGTGTGTGCCTGTGTATGTATATGTGCGTTTGGGGAGAAAATGATCACCGAATGTGGGTGGGCTGACTGAGGGGGCGTCGCTTGCTTTCATGTGCCTTGTTACCATAGTGCCACAGCGACGTGACAAAGAGCTCAGTGTACTGTGGGGGAGATCACAAAGCTGGCCTTCTCTCGTCTGATGGGAAGAAAAAGCGTCCACGATGACAGTGACAGCGGCTGTGACCTGCCCCACACACACACACACACACACACACACACACACACACACACATTTAAAATCTCATTACTGTCCTCACTGAGGTTTTTTTTCCTCTGCCAACTGCATTAAAAAGTGCTGATGCATTAGTGATGAGTCGTTCATGAACACTTTAATATGACTCGGGAGTCGTTCATTTTCTACCGAATGAAGAATCTAAAAAATCTCCTTTAGGTTCTGTAAAGGAAACACAATCTGGTCCAAGTCGTTCGATTTTTTTTGTAACATGACTCCCACAATGAAAAGACGCTACACAATGCAATAGATCGTTTTCTTTTTTTTTTTGTCGGAATCATGACATCATTATTACAACAATTATATGAGTCAAGTGACTAAATAATTATAGGTGAGATATCAGCTCAGACAAGAAGAGTCGACAGGTAAATGACTTAATTCTATCATCTGTACATAACCGTCGGAAATAAAGTTATTTACATAACCTTATTAATGCACGTCCAATATGTTCAAATGAACCAAACACTCTTTGAGATGACTCGTTCTTCTCGAGTCACATTAAGTATCCACGAACGATCATTAATGGAAAAATAGGCTCTAGGTTGGTGTATGTAGACGTTTCGAGGGATCTGCATATTTAAACTGTGACCTTTTATCTTATTTTTGATCAAAGGACGAAATGAGCTAAATGACTCACAGATTCAAAGAACCGAATCACTCAAACGATCCGCTCTTCCAATCACTCCGATGAACCGAACAGGAACTTAATGGGCGTCTCTGACGCTTTGTGCGTGTTTGACTCACTGGCTCCACCTGGTGGCTAGAGGAAGACGTGCTCCATGAGCCGGGCACCGTCGAGGCTCGGGGAGAGGCGCACGGCGCCGTCGTGGAGCAGGAGCGCAGACGTGATGTCCCGCGACAGGCCCAAACGACCGGTTTGCTCAAAGCGGCTGGCGATTTCGCCCCAGCTCTCGGCGCTGCACATCTCGTCGTCCAGGATAGTCTTCTCGAACGGACCTGACGGGAAGAACGAAGAAGAGCCACTGTGGAACCTTACAGTGATGAGACAGGTCATGGAGACGCGTCTCCTGGTTGATAGAAAGAACCACTTTTGTTCTGTCCTCCATAACCCTATGTTGTAGAAACTGAAAGATCTCACGAAAGTCTGCCGATCATTATTCTGATTGCAGCTACACTACATTTGCCTACCAGATGTTGCATATGGGAGGCCGTACAAATACTCCACATGTGTATGTGTTCTGACCTAGCCCACTTGCTCGAATCTGCTCCAGCAGCTGGAATCCCAGATCCTCCAGCTTGGAGTGGAGAAGATAATGGACGATAAACCCGACAGACATGAGCGCAGGAACGCCGTCGCAAGGCGCAGTGAGATCCTGCAGCAGCTCCACACTGGGAAGCTCCTTTAGCACAAACACCACATCTTCTGATAGAAAAATAAACAAATAGGTGATTGGGATAGGGCTGTGTACCGGCAAGGATCCATCGATACAACATCGCATCAGGATACTGCGATTCAATTTGGTGCGATACTGTATGCAAGCTGATAAATTCTATACATTTCTATACATATTTATTTCCTCTTTTCTTTACTGTTTAATACTGCTTAATGTTTTATATTTTCTGTCGTGTTGCCTGTAGCCTTCCTTAACCATTTCATCTCTAAATATGACAAATATCCTTGAAAGAACACATCATGTGTAAACCTTATATGCAAAAAAATTATTATTCTTACACTAGTATTAACATATTAGGCTAGCAATCGAAGCACTAACTAGTGTTTTAGAAAAAGCTACTATCCTAGAGAGGCGACAAAATAAGAGTTTAAAATAGAATGTAATCAGTTAAAGCTACACACAACTGCAGTCAGCTCTAACTGTAGGTTGATGTTAATTATATTTATATATATATATATATATATATATATATATATATATATATATATATATATATATATATATATATATATATATAAAATCACTAATATTAGAGTGGACTGCACTTGTGCACTATGCAAGATAGTAGTGTTTTTGATTGCTAGCCTATCGAAGCACACACACATACATATATATATATATATATATATATATATATATATATATATATATATATATATATATATATATATATATATATATATATATATATATATCCTGCCTTAATACCCATAGACCCCTGAGATAGGCGATGTGTGGACCCAAGGGAAGATCGGATAAAGCGGTACAAGATGAATGAATGAATATATACATATATATATACACACACACACACACACACACACACACCCAAACACACGCACACATAATGAATGAATCAAAGAGTATGAATTATTCCTGAGCTGTAACATAAATTGGCAGTGTTGGGAAGGTTACTTTGGAAATGTAATACGTTATAGACTACAAATGACCCTATTCAAAATGTAATAAGTAGTGTAACTTCCAAAAAAAACTGATTACATTTGCTTACTTTCAACTTTTTGATTACGTTCATTTACAACTAATTAATTTCCAAGCATTTATAACTTTACAGTCAACCTTGCAATAGTCAATAATCAGTTTATATTAGTATTAGTACGTTTATATTAATAAGCACAGCCACAACAAAGCCAGACTTCATAACAAAAACAAAACAAAAACTACACTGTTTTAGAAATCAAATCTATCATCAAATCTAATTACATAGCTATGACAGGACACGCTGGTAAGTAACATGGCGGAGGTGAGACCCGAAGCCCAACCCTGAAAGTGTGAGGCGAATGTGCTAGCCACTTAGCCGCTGTATCCCAGTGAGAGCACAACTAATGATGATGATGATGATGTTATTATTATTATTATTATTATTATTATTATTATTATTATTATTATTATTACTCAACATTTTTAAAGAACATTAAAGAACATACTCAACATTTTTAAAGCCTAGATTTTTAAAGAAATTGTTCAGATGGAACCCTATTTGTAATCTTTAACATTTTCATAAGTAACTAATATAAACAAAAATATCGGCTTGGCTTTTACTTTCCGCAGGTTAATTGTTTTTACCGCACCGCCCCCTGGTGTCGGGAACGGCTTTGTAGAATCCATACATTCTACGTTACATTATTTATTGAAATAACAAAAATCATCCAAAACCCAAGTTCGCCACTGGCAGTCAATTTGTTTGAGGCAACCAAATCCAAAACGTATAAAGCCACAGCATCATAGAGTTGAAAAACAACAATAATCAAGGCACACAAATGTGCGATGTGCTAGTATGTGGTGTGGTGCGTGTTATGTATTGTGCGCCGCTGATGGTGTTCCTCACCGATTGTGAATGCTTTGTGGTTGTATATGAATTGTAAAGCGGTGCCAATTTGGCCTCGTCGGCACATGCACAGTGCGGCTTTCCCGAGCATGCCGCAGCCCGAGTAAACGATCTGCGCCAGGGTCAGGCAGGTGTCCACGGTGCGAGGACCACCGTCTGCGTAGCTGCAGATCAGATCACCTAATTCCTCTGTAAACGTCAATCTGTAGGTACACACACACACACACACACGGAGAGGTGGAACCCCCGACCCCCAAAAGAAAACCTCAATGAGATTTCTATCCCATGCAATTTTACTAAACGAATAATAAGGATCTTCACCTTCGCTGAGAGACCCCCAGCATCACAAGTTCGATGTGGCCGTGGTGCATGGCATACCGGACCCCCTCGTTAGACATCCTCTCTGGGAGCGGTTTATCAGGTTGCGCCGAGATCATCAAGGAGCGGAAGAAGATAAGGAGAGGAGGAATGGCTCCCTGGTGCACTGTGATATCTACAGAAGAAAAGGGGCGTCACAAAGCTCGCAATTCCTGCAAACGTGGTGGTGGAACCACGGCGCTACCTCTGAATTTCTCCATGACCCTGATGTTCCTCAGGACCCCATGGGGGGACATGGAGGCATGGAAAGCCGCCGTCTCGTAATCGGCCGATTCGAACAGCTCTATAAATCTGTGGACAGTGGAAATGGAGGAAATGGGGGTCACCGAGGATGTGGCAGTCAAAACTATGTATGGGTTGTGAATTTTACTTCTGGATCAAATTAAACATGAAACAAATGTGAAAATGGTGTTTTCTACTACAAACGCACATTATCATCTCACATTATCGAAAGTTATACACCCTCAACAAGGTAAGACCAGTGGCGTCGCTAGGGGGGTGCGGGGGGGTGCGGGCCGCACCGGGTGACACCAATCACACACCATCATAGGGGGTGACACCAAAATGAAAAAAATGCAAATTTGACAGGAAAAAAATGGAAAAATCTGGAGGGGGTGACACCATGGCTTTACTCCACCGGGTGACACCAACCCTAGTGACGCCACTGACTAAGACACTTTGACCCTGGGGTGTATTTACTTTCAGTGTATCTTTGGCGATCATCAATGATGCTAAATAATGCTAAATGCTAAATTCGCTAAATGCTAATTTTTTCACCAGAGAGCCATTTGTTTTGGCGCTGATTAGATTCATACATATGCGTTTTAATTACCTCAGTTACCTCAGGTTTTTTTTCTCTCTGAATAAATTCTGTTTCCTACAAAGCCACCACAGTGTCTGTTTACTGTTTATAACGCAGAAAAACTTTTTTAGAATTGAATTAGTTTAGAATTGCAAAATTCTAAACTAAACTTGGATATTTTTTTTCAAAATATTTCTACTTTAATCTCATATTGCTATCGAAATATGTCGACTACATTCTTGTAATATTATATATTTTTGCTAGGTTTGTATTGTGGCAAAAAAATGCTGTCATTGATATACAAACAAATAAATCAGAAGTACGAAAGACAGGTCATGTGACTCGTCCTGAATTACATGGATGATGTCTTCATTGAGTTGACAATTCTTTGTTTTTTTTTTGGACTAAAATTAAGTGGATTAAAAGTATGACGTGTTCTTCTCCAATAAAGAAAAAGTGTAAAAAAAAAAAAAAAAAAGCCTTGTGAAAAAGTATTTGCCCCTTCCTCATCTTTTTGTATATTTGTTACAACTAAATGATTCAGAATATCCAGAGTACATACACAATGTGTTTTTTGAAGTGATGATTTAAATTATCAAGCGCCAAATGCTATCCAAACATATCTCAACCTGGAAAAGTATCTCAAGTGGAAAAGTAAGTGCACCCCCCCCCCCACCGTTGCTAAATGACGAACCGTGATTAACCACATTCTCTGGAGTTGACTTTACACACCCAGTCGTGATTGAATCAAAATAGAACTTAAACAGAGCATCATGACTTGGATAATTGTCGTAATTGATGGAACCGTGAAAAATCCTGAAGGAGATAATTGGGTTATGCTAAAAAAAACAACCAAAATGATGACTTTAAACAGAAATTTTATACCTGGAAAAGCATCCGATTTGACAATACCACAATTTAGCAAAGACAAGCGGGATAAAATTCCTCCAAAGTCATGTGAAAAACTCAATGTTTATCCCAAATGCTCAATTACAATTGTTGCCACCACACAGGGTCAGGAAGGGGGGGCATTATTTTTTGAAAGGGGACCAGGCAGGAGAGCTTATTTCCCGTTAAAAATTGACAACATCATTCAAATACGGCATTTTGTGTCATTATGTAATACTAAAATAAACTAGATGATCTGAATCATTTGAGGGTGACAGATATGCAAAAAAAAAAGCAAATACTTTTTCACAGCACTGTAAAGGGTCGGGGGTGTTTTTAGATTTAGATTCAACTTTATTGTCGCTGCACATGTTGGTAAAAGGCCTTTAAGAATAAATTTAAAGAAAAAGAAAATTGTCATTTGACGGACAAATGAATTTTCTGTCGCTTGAAAGAATTTCTCAAGAAACCTTTCGATGTAAAACGTCAGCTGCATCGACTCCTTGATCTCGCCCGGATCGTCCGCTTCTGTACCGTTGGTCTGGCCTGTTTGGTCATCTTCAAGTTCTGGAACGAAGAGCAAGGTAAAGCGAGACAAATGTTTCTAAAGGTCTGTTAGAAGCGGCAAAAACTGAAAGAATTTGTAGTCACCTGTCATTCTAGCCACATGCATCAGTGCAGAGGACAGGAGCTCGGGCAGAGTAGTTCCGCATCCGGAATTTTCCCAGCGTCCAAGAGCCTCCTTGAGGTACGTCAACTGTTTATTCCTGTAGACCAGATCGGCTAATTACGATAAGCACGTACAAGCAGTTTTAAACATCTATATTTATCTTTATACTTCACATACACTATATGGACAAAAGTACTGGGAGAGCAAAATTAATGCGTGACCCCTTGCTTAGGTGGCCTCAGGTAAACTTTTGCCTGTATAGGGTCATCATAAAAACAGTTTTGAAGGTTTAGTGTTGCAGACTGTTTGGTGACGTTCTCACCAGAGAAGCAGCTTGGTGTTTTCTGCAGAAAGTTCATCTCTTTGGCCCAATATGAGTTTCATTTTCCGATCCAGTTCGATTTTCAACCTCACTGGAACATACTCGCGCCTTCTCTTTATCAAAAGTGCATTTCGCTTCTGCTCCAAAAACTCCAGATGTTTATCCAGGCATTCCGGGTTTAACGACTCACTTAGGGTAAGACCTGCAGACGGAGAAAGATCGGGAATATATCTGAGTTGCAGCTATAATCATCGAGGCCCTTAAAATGACACCGACTGTCGTGTTGAAGTACCTGGTGTCTGACCAATGTGAACTGTGACCTCTGATTTTTCCAGTTGCGGCAGGTCTTGTTGGTTATTTTGGCTTCCCTGAAGCCTTGTTATGTCTGTTTGTAATTCAGAGGTGTTTCGCTGGATGGTTGCAATTCTGAATAAAGAAAAAAGTTTCTTTTGACAAACAGTGATTTTTGGAGTATCCAGTCCACCTGGTCCTCAAGAAAGTCTCCCACGCAAGTGATTTTGTTCTCGTAAACCTCAATCCAGCCGGCATATGAAGAACTATGGTATTCTGAAGATTCTAAGCAACACTGTTCACTTTTTAAGAAATTCTAACCAATTCTATGCATAATTAAAAGGAGGTTCTAACTAATTCTGTTTACACTTGCAAAGAAATTCTAACCAATTCTGTTCACAATTAAAAATAAATTCTAACCAATTCTGATCACACTTACAAAGAAAATCAAATTAATCTTATTGAGAAGAAATGCTAACCAGTCCTTTGCATTCACAGTGCAATTCTAACCAATCTGGTTAGTTCTTCTGACACTTAAAAATAAAATAATCTTACCGATCTCCCTTATTTAAAAAGAAATTCTATGAAAACCTGAACACAATTAAAATGAAATTCTAACCAGTACTGTTTATACTTAAAAAGAAATTTGAATGAATCCTGTTAACTTGTTAAGAAATTCTAAACCGTTCTTTTCATTCCCAGTACAATTCTAATGAATCTCGTTAGTTCTTTTGATGCTTAAAAATAAAATAATCTTACCGGTCTCCCTTAATAAAAAAGAAATTCAAATCAATCAAAGCCTGAACACACGCTGTTCTGTTCACAATTAAAAAGAAATGCTAACCAATTCTGTTCACACTCACAAAGAAAATCAAACTAATCCTGTTAAGGATTTGTAAAGAAATTCCAAACTGTCCTTTTCATTCCCAGTGCAATTCTAATGAATTCTAATGGTTTACTTGCAAAGACATTCTAATCAGTCCTGTTCAAACATAAAAACGAATTCCAACCAATCACGTTCACACATAAAACGTTGCTTTAACCAGTTTTTTGTTCACACTTGAAAAGAAAAAAAATCTAACTAGTCACCTGCAATGAAAAAGAAATTCTATCCAATCCGGTTAACTTCAAAAATAAATTCTAACCAATCATTTTCATCCGCAATGAAATTCCAACCAATCCAATTCACTCTTAAAGAAATTCTACTCACTTTGGTTTGTTCAGGAAACACTTCTAAACAATCCCACCAGGATTTCTGACCTATTTTGTCCTCCTGATGCAAATATGGCTATCCCACCTAATCAATTCTGACTAATCTCATCCATTCCTTTACCTGAACTTCTCTAAATCTGGGGGTCTCTAACCCTGAAATCTATGAATTGATCCCAGTTTTCATGCACACCGCTGGTTCGAGCCTCCAATAAAGATCCATAGATAATGAAAACGTTTTACCTCTCCTGCAGCTGAGCAGCTCTTCTCTGGTAGTACATTAAGGAGGTGGGTTGAGTCAGGTGGGCCTTCAGTTTTGACATGAGCAAGCTGAGCCTCATGCTGTTCTTTCTTCAGCGAGGTAATGAAGTCATCGTATTCTTTCTTGATTGCCGTGAGAATCAGTTTGTATGCTGTACTGTAGTCGATTATCTACAATAAGGACATGAATAGGATATTTGGGGAAAAAAAGCTTTGTGGGGCTAGAAATTATTTTATTTTCATTTTAAAACAATAATAAATGTGATACAAGTGATTTTTTTATATTTATATTATATTCATATTTATTTAACAAAAGGTATTCTTGATATGTAGTAGTCCGGCATTTCTCGGAAACCTAATTTATTGTGAATATGAATTCCTGTACCTTATGGAAAGCTGTGCTGTATATGGTGTATCTTTGTTCATCAGGTCCTTCATCAGGACAGGACAGCTGCTCCTTCTCACTTTCTATAAATTCCTTTAGTGATTTAATAAAACTCTTGTCTCGGGCACTTTCAAACATGGCTTTCCCTTTAAACTCCATCAAATTATACTCCTTTTTTTTTAAATAGATCTCCAATTATCGACACAGTATCGGACCTTTCTTCCTACGCGTCTAAAGGTATGTTTGATTGCCATGGAAACAAGCGAAAGGATTGGAGAAACGCGAATACTGACTCTGGAGTCGACTCTTACTCTGCTTTGACTCTTGGGTCGACTCTATATATAAAGCAATTGGTGTTTAACCTCTGAATTTCAGAGCAGGAAATATCAAGTTGTAAAAAAATAAAGTACAGTTATTACAATAAAACAAAAGGTATATTATTACTGTAAATGACATATACAAAATACATTGATTTATCACATTTTGACAGAATGAATGGTTTGTAATATAAATTCATTGTATGGCAATTTTATTGTACATTTTGTTTCACTTAATTTTCGGATATAGCACAAAATTCCCAGGAAAAAAAAATAAACAAAAAAAGAATGACGCTTTTTCTTTCATTGAAAAACAAACGAAGGATTCGACTCAACCATGAATCGATTACTTTGATAGGCGATTCCAATTTCTACGCAACAAAGGATATTTTAAATAAAAAAAGTGTTAATAATTATTTATAAACGACACATTTTCGATTTTTAAAAAGGGATATTTGTTCTTTTTATTTTTAAGTTCTATTTGATCAGGCACTGTAAGGGACCCCTAAGTCCCCGTGAAAACGTCCCGAGAAAACCCCGTAGCACGGTCCGAAAGCCCTCTTCTCCCGGTCCGCCATTAGCGAGAGGCTTGTGGTGAGTTGAGCTCCGGCTTCGGATTTAATAAAAATAAGGTGAAAATGCGCTGAGAAAGTCGACATTTCGACCCCGGGAAAATATATTTTGTTTGCGTGTTCTGTATGCAGGTGGATTCGACGGCAAAATGCAGATTTTCGTGAAAACGCTTACGGGCAAGACCATCACTCTTGAGGTGCGCGAGGAGCCGCGTTGGTTTCCTCAGACTTCGAGTATTCACTTATAAGAATTCATTATTATTAATAAAAATAACCTGTATAAAGCACATTTTACGTCTTATTAATCATTATCTGTCTCCTGAATCACAGAATATATCAATAGCCGCACAATTCGTTGGCCCCTCTCGCACGTGCGCGTATTCTGTTAGCATGGGTAGAGCAATTCATGCTAGGTTCTTAGCCATGTATTAATATTTTATTTATTGGTATTTCCACGTCTAAGGTGCTTATTTAGGACATAACCTTAATTATTATTAATTGTACACGTGATCTGCTTCAGAGCCTGTATTCTTGTTTTTACTACCCGTCTATTTACTCGTATATTATTACTCCCCAGGTTGAGCCTTCAGATACTATCGAGAATGTCAAGGCCAAAATCCAAGACAAGGAAGGTAAATTTGCTGTACACTGTCTGCATGCGTGTGGAATTGCTTATTTTTCTTCCCCCACCCATGATATAGCTACCTTGCATAGACTTGTAGTGATTTGACTTTTCGCAAACCACGTGTCCTGATTGTTTTTGGTGTGTGTACATGGTTCTGTATTTAAAAACTTGTTTGGAAATCGATTTTAATCCAGTTTTCTGGTTTGAATCCAGGCATCCCTCCTGACCAGCAGAGGTTGATCTTTGCTGGGAAGCAGCTGGAGGATGGACGCACCCTGTCTGACTACAACATCCAGAAGGTGAGCTACAGAATAGACCACAGGTTCTTCTAGAGGATGATCTGTCCTGTGTACCAGAGATCAGGAAGCTGTTTATTATAACCCTGGGTGGGGATGTTCAACTTATTAGGAAGTGACAGGTTTGTAAGGGAAGATGTTGAACTCGTGGGTTCAAATCCAGGTACACCAAGCGTGGACTGTGAGGGTCTGTTAGAGGAAAAAACAAAAATGGGTATATCGGAGATGTAATTGTGATATTCCATTAATTTGATTGGTTGAAACCCTTTTTTTGTAACTTGCATACAACCTCTAAAAGAGAAATATTTATTTATGAACATTGAATGTTTATTTCCTCTCTAATTGGACTTTGTCACCCACTTTGAAGTTCTGTACACAGATTTGTATTTTGGTTCAACTTTTTACATATGATTATACATACAGTGAATCGTGTGAACTTGCCACAGAATTCACCCACTGAACCCTGTACAATGGAGGTTTTTCTGATTCCCCATTGAACATGTGTTTTGAACTGTATCTGTTCATAGACAACAATGTTGATCTACAGAGTTGAATTTGTTGGCATTAATTAAATTGGGAATACTTTGCTGTGCAGTAAATGTGTTCATGTGGTTTGTGTAATGATAGGGTTTTTACATGTTTTTTTTTACTTTATATAGGAAAAGAGCCTTTATAAAATAATATTTCAAATTGTCAGGAGCTGCTGATCAAAGGGTTAGATGTAGATATGTTGGTACACAAATCTTAAGTGTAATCTGACTGCCATTTTGTTGATTAAAAAAGAGAGGGAAATATGTTTCATCGACTTGCTTGAATGTGTTCCAGGAGTCCACTCTGCACTTGGTGCTGAGGCTGCGTGGTGGTGCTAAGAAGAGGAAGAAGAAGTCCTACACCACCCCCAAGAAAAACAAGCATAAGAGAAAGAAGGTCAAGCTCGCAGTGCTCAAGTACTACAAGGTCAGGACCTTTGTCACCTTTGGCTTATTTATCGATTTTATAGTATGAAATGATGGTCCAGGTTCGATCTGATGGTTATTTGGTGTCAGGTTGACGAGAACGGTAAGATCCACCGCCTTCGTCGCGAGTGCCCAGCTGATGAGTGCGGCGCCGGCGTCTTCATGGCCAGCCACTTCGACAGGCACTACTGCGGCAAGTGTTGTCTGACCTACTGCTTCAACAAGCCGGAGGACAAATGAACGGTGTATAGTAGCCAATAAAATCATTTCCACCCCAAAACACTCTGCTCCGCTTCTCATTTCACCTGTCAAGTTTATATTAGAAAATAAGTCATTTTGTTTTGGTTAACATGAGCAGAGAAACCTATTGGAGAATTTAACGTTTCCTTTAATTTGTCATGTGCAATAATGCTCATTTAAAGGAACTTTTTTTGGGGGGAGTTATGAAAATTTCTGTTCTCAGTAGCTGAGTGATTGAGGTATTGGACCAGTAGGCTGCAGGTTCAGATCTCAGCACCACTAACCTGTCACTAGTGGGCCTTTGAGACAGGCTCTTAACTGTCAGCTGCTCAGGTTGCACAAGCCTGAATAAATGGACAGGGTTTTGCTATGAAGTTAGCAAAATATTCCCAAACAAATATGCATCTTATCTTCTGTGGTGAGCTGTTCATATACTTCTAAATCTATACTGAATGTACTGTCAACATTATGTATACAGTCCATGCTTTTATTTATGTGCTTAAATGTACAGGTTCAATACTTGAGGACTGAACAAGCTGAATGTGTGGAAAGTTGTTGTGCACCAAAGGGTTGGAATTGGTCTGTCAAGTATAAAGAAAAAATTCTCAATGTCTATAGCGAGATCAAATCTATGCGTCCCCTGTTCTGATTATTGGTGACATGTTGTGCTGCTTATAAAGCCTCCTGTGTTTTCTATTTTAATTACACAATAAGCTGCAATAATTATGAAAAGTTGCGGTTTACCCTTTGCAGCTTTAGTTCTGATTTTTACTTTAATCCTAATTAATGATTGTGGAAACTGGGAACGGTGACCTTTTGTGTGGCCTTATATACTAAATCACACATTACTGTGTTTTTATTGCATTTAATTGCTATATTTATGCTAATGGTATCAAAATATGAAATACTGTACATATAGGAGTAACATTATGGTATGAGATATAGCTGTACAGTATACATCTTTAACTGTCTGCTTGTATAATTTTAGATCCTCCCCATGTTATTTGGGATCAAATAAGAATTCCTCTTTTTTTTTTTTTTTTTTTTTTTTAATTCAACTTAGTCTGGAACAGTGTTTAGGCAGGTAGGCTGTGTCAAACCAACATCCACATTTCACCCCTCAACCTTCAGTGTTGTCCAACTTCAACCACTTCACCTCATAAGACCATCATTATGGTGCCACATCTATAGAAACAATCAGTATTATATAGAACTACAGTATAACAGAGCACTTAATCTCACACACACACAACAATATCATACTATGAGAATCAATCATGAAGAAAGAAACCCAATGAAGACAATTCAACACGGCCTTTCATTGTAGCCACAGCTCGCTACATCATCTCTAGCAGAAGCTTTGATGGTTTTCTTTCAGCTGCTAAACATTAGGGCTCACCACAGCACTTGAGATCCACATATTTGGTTTGGCACGGTTCATGCTGGATAGACTTCCTAACGCAACACTCCATGTTTATCCCTGCTTTATACACACATACATGTATAGAACTTTAGAAATATTATAAAATTGTACTTCTTCAGAAGTTTGGTGCTCTCGAGAATCTTCTGAAGCACTGGGGAATATTTTCCCCAGTCTCTCACACATGAGGGCAGAGTTGCTTTAGAGTCTTCATTTACTGTCAAGAATCTCTGCTGCTTTCATATAAAGTGCCAAGCTAGAGCTTTAAATCCGTAACATTGATATTTCGGTAGAACGTTCTAAAAAACTATTAACAATTGTGATACTTATCAGTAATCAGGAGGTAATGCTGCAGAAGCACCGGCATTAACCTAGTAAAACGAGCCTGTTTATTTTTGTGCGTTCTCTCTTGTGTATTTCAGCTTTCCTTGGAATATTATGTCTATTTGTGCAAATGTCATGGGAAAGAAAATAGAAATGGTTTATGAAAAAGCCTAACCACATGTTTGAATTGTTTGGGTGTTTTTTTTAAAAGCCTTTCTTGAACCCTAAGTGTGTACGTGTCCAAATGTATTACTTCGCTGTCATTAATATATATATATATATATATATATAGATATATATATATATATATATATATATATATATATATATATATATATATATATATATATATATATATATATATATCAATATATCTATTGTTTGACACACTTTATATCACCCAAATGAGTCCTTTCGTTGTTTCTTCCTCATAACATTTAATGATGGTTTCCATCCTTCCCAAAATCACCCCAGGCTTTTGCATTAGGTATAAAGTACAGATAAATCATTTATATTAAATTTTTTTTCGTTCTGTATTTTTTACGTTCAGAAAAGTTGCTTTGAGACAATGTCCAATATGGAAAGCGCTATAGAAATAAGCACGAAGTTATACAGTTTCGTGTGCTCTATATGTCCAATTAAAAGACATGAAAATGCAGACTTTACTGGACGCCTTCTAGATGGTCCCTCTATCTTTAACTCAATATCTGATTGGTAAAAACGGTATTTCAAAGCAGGCTTTAAGGCAGATGTTTCCCCCCTATGGCAAAATGTGATGGCTGAAATATGATTGGATAAACGTACACCACTGGGAGCAGCGAAACCTAGATGAAGACAATAGAGTATTTAGAATAGTTTAATACATATTCATGAAAAATGTTCATGTTAATATGTTATTGTGTTTAATCCCTCAGGTCTATGGTGCAATAAAGGCTATAAACCGTTGCTTTAAAACAAGATTCTCCTGTTCTTTATCACGTGACTTCTGGAGTCGACTCCTGGAATCAGACTCGGAGTCGACTCCGGGATCGGAGGATTTCGGGGTGTTTTTTCCTGCAGCAGGAAGGAGGTGGAGGAGGCTGTGAATTAGCGAACAAGACTTATTAACAACCCGCTCACAGTGCTTTTTTCCCCCCTGCGGAATGCGCTTTATAAGGCTGAATTGATGTCGGAGCTTTTGGACCCATTGTGTGTGAGTTTTACATTTACTCTACAGAGACACGTAACGGGTTTAAACTTCTTTTGGAGCAGATCATTTTGGTCATTTAGAAAATAAGTGAAAGTTTGGTTAATGTGAAGGTTTAAACATGCGAATTATATTGTTTTTATTCCTTTAAACAACAACAACAACAAAAATAACAACAACAACAACAACCTAAAAAGCATTAGTTTTTGGTGATTTGATGTAGCGCATGCGTAGTACGTTTTTCCATCTAGTTCTCACCACTTTTTATTTGCGACATTCCGAATTCTAAAGTTTTTTAAATCGTCACATATCTTTCATCTTTCATTTCAGAACTTATTGAATCGATTTACGTTCGGAATTTTTTATTAATTTTTTTACTCCAAGTTGTTTTTTTTGTTGTTGTTTGCTGTTTATTTTGCCGAACAAATGATGCTCATGTTGATGGATCCCAGATTGTGTAGTGTGTTGTGTGTGGTTGCCAGATTGTGTAGTGTGAATGCATTGAACCGGATTTGTTTTATTGTCTAAAAAGGCGATGCCGAAATTTTACCCCATGAATGGCAAGAAAAAAGAATCTAATATAAATAAAGGCTGAAAGTAATAAATGAATTCACTTGTACTCCGCTACACATACTTGACGTACAGTATATTAGCATCAGATGTTACGTAATTAGAAATAAATCTTTCTCAATAGGATTTATTTTTCGTTCTTTTTTTTATCTACAGCTTTGAGGGCCAAATCAGAAGTCGCTAGGGGTCAGTTTTGGCCCCCTGGCCCTTAGTTTGGGCATCAAGGTGCACCATTCTTAAAGACCAAATTTAAGTATAGTAAATTATATGATGACCAATAAAAACATTACAAAGAAGGTTTAAAAAATATATTCAATGTTCCAGGCTGTGTAGAAAAAAATGATCATAAACATGCATTTTGCATTGTGCTTTATTAAAAATGTTTACAGTTTACAGTATAGTTACTGTAGCACTGATTCTGCATTATGGTGAATTAAGCTACATTTTTAATCATTAGTAATAATGAAATAATGTAATATGTATAATAGTCATAAAACATGTGCCGTATTGTGCACAGACCCTTTCTTTTTTATTTCTGGAAACATTCTAACGTTTAAATATCCACGCCTGAAGATATGGGGAAGGGTAAAGCTTTAACAGGGAGTATTACAAGTTTCTTGTAATACATTGGCGACTCCTTTATTTAAATGTTGAATAAACATCTCTATACAGAACACTCTGTACTCCTGTGTCTGAAGGAGATTTTACTGGGAAACGGGCTTAGAATGAAGGTTTTTATTGTGAAAGACACGTCTGACCAACCACAGTTGAGGAAACCTGGTTCGAACCAAAACCTCTTGTATAGCGATCGAGCGTTTCGAGTGGAAATGTTTTTCTTTTCAATGCTCTTACTGAATAATTCGATTGATTCCCCTTCCTGCAGTCTAACCAAAGCTGCTTTGGAGCGCGTCCTGGTTTGTGTGTAAGTGTGTGTATGTGTATGTGTATGTGTATGTGTGTGTGTGTGTGTGTGTGTGTGTGTGTGTGTGTGTGTGTGAAACACAGCTCTTCATCTGGACGCCTAGATGATAGTTTCCGTGTTCAGCACTTTG
Source organism: Kryptopterus vitreolus (assembly GCA_030449085.1). Classification (NCBI taxonomy): domain Eukaryota; kingdom Metazoa; phylum Chordata; class Actinopteri; order Siluriformes; family Siluridae; genus Kryptopterus; species Kryptopterus vitreolus. The sequence goes on from JACRUU010000019.1 coordinate 24,035,862, forward strand.
GAAACCCTGTCATTATCTGGAATGTAGATCCTCCTCCGGCAAGTCCTTTTTTAAAAGCGTGCTCGTTGTAGCTTTTAGACGTTATAATATGCACTTCTGCCTCAATTTGGAGTTCAAGTTAGGCTTACATCAGCATTATTTTATTTTTTGGCTTGTGGGCATGGCAATTATTTGTCATGTGTATTAGAGGTCGATTGATAAATTGGTTTTGCTGGTTAATTGGCAAAAATAAATATACTAGGTTTAAGGATTTGATGCCAATTGAAACCAATCAATTCGATACAATGGCAGAAAACAAAACGGGATTAAATAATGGAACTGTAATGGAAACACTCAGTGCTTGCTGTATTGTGAAACAAAGTACAACTGTTTAAACTAAATATAAAACAAATATAATAAATAAATACATTTTTAAAATTATTTACACATTTCATGCATCCGAGAGGAAAAAACTAAATTTGGCACACACACACAATGTGCCCCCTATAGTTCAACAATTGGAACTACAGCCATAATGTTATGTACCGATACTAATAACCCGCCCCCATTTATCTGGTTTTGGGACCGACATTAGGAATGTACTGGCTTGTGCAAGACGTCTGGGGAAGACTGAGACATTGGAGGTCAAACTCCTTGCTCAATTGCTCACTAGTGGTAGCTCAGCTGGGACTCAAACCTGCAACATTTTGGTTCAGAGCCCAACGCCTTAACCATTGTGCTACCACTTCCCCAAAAAGAAGGAACATATTGTTTTTAAACATATCATTTGATAGCATGCAACATCTATATACATTTTCCCAAAACTTTCTTTGTGACTTAGTAATATCTCCTCCAAGGCCTGGTACTGGGTCATGATCTATTGTTTGGGAAGGGGGTCTTCTTATGTTAGTGGTAGCTCAGTGGTTAAGGCTACTGATTGTTCATTGGGGGTTCAAGCCCCAGATCTGCCTTAATTAATTTCTGTATCATGGCTGACCATGTGATCCTAGATCATTTTTTTTTTACAGAAGCTGGGATATGTAAACAAACCCTCCCTGTTTAAAACACTTGGCTGATATTTAGACCTTCTTAAATATTGATTTTCCTGTTGATCATCGGTTGCTAACGAAAGTTTAAGTGTCCGAAAGCATCTAATCCTTTAATGGACGTACAAATCTATGACTCAGTGACGGACACTTCCTTATCATGAGATCACCAGTCCTAATGTCACATGAGCCTGATGTAGACAGACATATATGCTGCAGTTTGTACAAGTTGTTTTTTCAACATAAAAATGTCAGCAAAATGTGATGAATCGAATCTTCAGAATGCCACAGCGTCCATGTTTAGTGCACAGGGTTTTGTCAGAGGATTGTGGGATGGTATTTCCTTTGTCCGCGCAGAGCTTCCCAGAGGAATGCCAGGAATGCATCTTGAAGCCTCCGACGATTCTGTAACCTCTCATTTTTTTTCCCCTCCTGCCCACTCGCAGTTTCTGTGCCGCAGAGGCCCGGCGATGCTGCTCATGTCAGCTCAATGTTTACGCCTTGCTTTGTTTTCCTCCAACAGAGAAGGAACAATCCAGCACTGCTACTACTGTTTATTTATATGTAACAAGCTTCTCCATCTCAAGGCAAAGCGGGCTGTTTATTAAAACAACTGCAGCACAGTCGGATTGTTGAACTTCAGTGGTCAACACTATAGCGAGAATGTATTAATAGTATACGCAGAGTGTATAATCAATCTGCTTCAATCAAGATATACAAAGAATTACATTTCAGCAAAAATGGGGTTTTAGTCCTTGGACAATACAAATTCTTGGACAGAGCTACAGATTTTTGACCCTTTAAGACCACGATCCCAAAATACAAGGCCTGTCTTTACATTTGACACGGCTCTCTGATCAAAGCCGGGGACATTTTGATATTTTTATTTTAAATAAATTAGTAATATATAATAATCGTGATATCTGAATTTGATAATAAAGGCTGGCCTTCAAACTAAAATGTCCGTCATTTATCAATAGATGTCAAGGCACTGATACTCATCGATAGTTTATCCGGCTTCCAGTCCTGTAATTACGAGAGCGGCCTCTAGAGGCGAATTACTGTCCACATCCACATACATGTAAGACTGCGTGCTGCACGGAGAGCGGAATATTCAATTTATTTGTCATTTATCGTTCTAGAATTATTAGTGCCGTCAACTGATAAAGATATTTAATTACATAATTGTCACCAGTTAAATTAATTGCACATTTTTGTCCGTTTTAATACACTTATCAAAATGGGTATGGCTTAATATGGGTTCTTGAGGCAAATGTGTGTTTTCCATTAGTGAAAACAAACTCTTCATAGAGCATGAAGGCAAAATGTTCTTGTAAATATTTACAGTAATTATGCTGCATTAAATCATGTGAGTCCAAATCATCAAGAGTCCACACGGACAAGTTTAATTTGTTGTTTTGAGACTTCATCAGAAGACAAATGTTTAGGGATTAAGAAAATATAACTTTCGGTGAAAGTTATTATTTTTTGTTTTTCCCTGTCTGAATAAAGGAAAGGACATCATGAAGAAATGCATGTTGCCCTTAAGGTGTTTTATATTTATTGTTATAATTTTAATTCAAATGGTAAAGTAATGCTGATTTGTCAGTAATAAACTAGGTAATAATCTAATTTAGCATTATAAGGCGTAATACATACATTTAACATAATGATAGAATTTCCATAATAATACTGGTAGTCACTCCGGTTAATGGCAAATGAAAAATTATGCAGCTGTCATAGTAAAAAAACAACAACATAGGTTCAGGGACCTTTGGTCTACCCCATGACCATCTGCATCAGACTGTTATATTTAACCATGTAAAACACACGTGGAAGTCGAATCATCGCAACAAAATTGGCTCCAAATGTGACACATTTCCTCCCTCTCTCTCTCCCTTCCCAGCTGTTACAACGATGTCTAATCCAGATGTTTCCACTTGGATGTATTTAGACCGAGGTGTAGCTATTAAAGAAGTGAAAGACGCCAAGTGTTTTTCCGTGTCACTGAATTATTAAACTTGTGAGAAAGCTGCAAACGGCAACTTGGCATATGGCCGTATCCAGATGCATGTTTTGCAGACATTTTTTTGTGTGTAATAGTTTGTAACGTCTGTACACAGCACAGACACGGTCACGTGTTCATACTTGACATTTTTCAAGTCGTTTTTTTTAAATTCTGGAGCAGCTCATTATCGTGAGAGTGTTTTCCGTTGCGCACTTTTTTTAATGCACATTTCCGCATTTGTTTTTACACAGATGACCCCCGATGGTGGGTTACGTTGTAGGACAGCAGAACAGGAACTCTGAAAAGCCAGGCTACTTTCTGACATATTGACAATGTGCTCAACAAACCATCCAGCTAACTGGGTGACATTTGAAGATGAAGGCACCCCTCAGTCATCCCCGCAGAAATCCTTGGCGTCTCCGTCAGCTAGTTCTGGGTCAATACCCCGACCGAATGGCTTAAAATTGGTCCTGCCTCCTTTGGGCAGTTCAGCGAGGAGGTTCTCCAGTCCTCTAGAATCTCCCCAAATGCACTTTAGTGTCAACGGGGGCTCTTACGTGCCCAGCAACACTCCACTGTGCACTCCAGTGAGGGAAACTCCGGCCAGTCCGTCTCCCTTCAACCACGACCCTCGCAGACCGTCTAGCGTCTTAAGGAGTTTCTCCAACACGTCGACGAATTTGTCTTCTCCCGATAGGCGGTCATCTTCCGAGGTGTCCACTTTTTTCCCAGCGTTCCAAGAAGACCCCAGTCAAGAGAGCAAGCACAAGAGGGATTCTGGAAGCTCCTCTTCAGACTCAGAGCCTGGTTCAAACCTGCCCCGCTTCTTTATCCGAACCAAGGATGGTTACGAGCCACCCCGGGACCAACTTCAAAACTCCTACTCGTACATTTGCCATAAGCTTGAACGGTTAAAAGCAAAGGAAGACCAAGACCAAGCGAAAGACGAAAGAGATTTGGATGGGAGCAAACTCAAGGATCTCTATACAGGAAAAGGCTCGTCTTCCGTCATTCCACAGGGACTGTTTTTCAGCCAAAGGAGGCACGGCTGGTCTTTAATGCTGAGGATCCCTGAAAAAAAGAACCGTATGTCATCTCGCCAGTGGGGCCCTATCTACCTGCAGTTACTCCCGGGGGCCGTTCTCCAAATGTATTACGAGAAAGGCTTGGAGAAACCCTTTCAAAGAGTTCCAGTTGAATTCCAGCTGCTGCCTTTCAGGCCCCAAACTGGAAAGCTACGGCGAGCCGCGCAAAATTGCGACGCTGAAGATCGAACACGTGTCGTACGCTGAGCGCAAGCGGTACCACCCTAAACCCGAAGTGACGCACGACGCCGAGGTGGAGCAGCTGTTGAAGTTTGGCACGACGGACTACGGAGACATGGAGGACTTGCTCGTGTCCCTTGAGGAGGAGCTGATGAAATTACCCGGGCCCCTGAAGCAGCAGAAGCATTACGAGGAGCAGGAGTTGTCCTTGCAGATCGCCGACCATATCTGGATGCGAGTGGATAAGGACGGAGGCGTTGTGGAACGCGCAGCCATCACGCGCTTCCACTGTTTGGCCTTCCTCAACGGTGCGGCGGAATGTTTCCTGGCCCTGAATGACCTTGGGCTCCTGAGCAAAGACTCTAATTACGGCTCGGAAGAGGACGAAGCATGGATGGAGATCGCCGACTACTGCTTTCACAGGTCCGTGAGGGAGGCCGAGTTCGAAGACACTAGGCTGATCAAGTTCTCGCCCCCTGATGCCTGCAGGGTGGAACTCGGACGCTACAAGACCGTATCGATTAACTGCGGAGACTTGCCTTTTTCTGTGAAGGCTACGGTGACTGTTCAAGGCGCCTACCTGGAGCTACAAGCCTTTCTCAATATGCAGTCGGCCTTCACTACGTCATCGGCGGCGTCTCATTCGGAAACGCTTTGTGAAAACGTCCTGATCCAGGTCCCGCTTCCTGGGGACTGGGTCAAAGTGCCTCGGACCATCTCACTGCTCTGGCAGAAATCCATCAAAGCCCGTATGAACAGAAACGCCTGCCTGGGCTCGGTTAACCTCACTGATTCTCACCCGGTCATGCAGGTGACCGTTGGTACCGTCAAGTACGAGAACGTCTATGGAGCCATTGTTTGGAGAATCGACAAGCTTCCTGCTAAAAACACGGGTAAGAATCTGCAATATCATACATTTCTCACTAATATTAAACACAGTCATGTTTCAATGAAAAAAAAAAAATGAGAGGAAGCACGGTGGCGTAGTGGTTAGCACGTTCGCCTCACACCGCCAGGATCCGGGTTCGATTCCCGTCTCGGGAATGTGTGTGTGGAGTTTGCATGTTCTCCCCGTGCCTCAGGGGGTTTTTCTCCGGGTTCTCTGGTTTCCCCCGTTCCAAAAACATGCACGGTAGGTTGATTGGCACCTTGGAAAAATTTCCCGTGTATGAATGTGTGCGTGAATGTGTGTGCCCTGCGATGGGTTGGCATTCCATCCAGGGTGTATCCTGCCTTAATGCCCATAGACGCCTGAGATAGGCACAGACTCCCCGTGACCCGAGGAGGATCGGATAAAGCGGTAGAAGATGAATGAATGAATGTTTCAATGAGTTTCAAGCGCAAAGGCTACCTGGGTGTGTCCATTTTCATTTTTTCAAATGTTGATGTAATGAATAAAGCATGGGTGTGCGATATTGACAAAAATGACATTGCGATATCTTTTCTGTATTTCTGGAACAGCAGTGACAGATATTAAATCTATTTTTTTTACTTTTTATTGACTTTTTTTTTACGTTTATAAAGCCATATTTTCATACTCTTCTCTGTCAAACTCTTACATTTAATCTGTCAATTTGAATAAGAAGATACTTTGGCTCTTAAATTTATACAAGTAAATTTACAATCCGTATCAACAAAATTCATCTTCGTAATGCATAGGAAATAATAATAATAATAATAATAGCAATATTAATAATTATATAATTTTTTTTTCTTTTTTTGTTTTTGTTTAATAATAATAATATTTTTTTTTTTGTTTTAATAATAATAATGCAATAGCGACTTTTTAATAATAATAAGGGAAACAAAAGAAAAAAATCATAGGGAATAAACTTTTTTTTTTTCTTTTTTTTGTTTTTTTTTTTTTCTTTTGGGAAAGGGGGGGGGGGGGGGGTTTTTTGGGGGGGGGGGGGGGGGTTTTTGGGGTTTTTCGGGACGGGGTTTTTTTTAAAAATTGTTTTAAAAAGGTTGAACAAAGAAATGCAAGAAATGCCGAACAACACCCGAGTAAAAGATAAAAAAATGGAGACAAGGTGAGAATTTGAGCATGTAATCTGTGGTGAGAGAGCAGAAAATGAAGGCATGAAGCCTGGAAAACATCAGGACACATCAGAGCATCAAACACCCACAGAAAATTTTTCCTAAGGGCAAAAACAATGTCAACATCATAGTCTTTTTGACTAGAGCTTGAAGTAAACATAGACAGGCTTCCAGTTGCTCAATCAGTTGCCCTTGGAAAAAAAGTGTGGTATCCGTTGTTTGGGGGGGGGGGTTAAAATATAAAATGAATAATTTGTAAATGAAAAGTGCACACAAACCCTGTGCTCGGGAATCTTCCTCGAGCAAGGTCGTGAGTCCTCTGTGAACCCGTGAGCCTGTTCGAACAAAAGGTTCAGTCTCATAGTCTCATGTGTGCTCTATACTCCCTCTGGTGGTGTAGCGTGCCAAACTTTTCATTTCCTCTATCATCTCCTCTCAGCAGCAGACCATCCCCATTGCTTCTCCTGTAAGCTGGAGCTGGCATCAGACCAAGAGATCCCCACCGACTGGTTCCCATTCATCACCATGGAGTGTGAGGTCGCAGATACGGTCGCTTCAAAAACCAGGGTGAAGTCTTTGGGAACAGAAAGCGACATTCAGCCTCAGAAACACATCAGCTACCGGAGCTTTTATCGATGCCAGGTAAAAGCCCAGAGGCAAAGTTGATCTGTCTGTAGAAATGCATTCGGCTGTGATTAAAAAAAAAAACATTGGTATAAAAAAATGTATTTTCTATTTCTTCCTTGCTTGTAGGTGGAAATTGAGAAAAAGCTAATCGAGGCAGACATTCAGAAACCATCAAGCTGTGCAGCGCAGTGATCTGAAGTTTTTTTTTCACGGGGGGGGGGGGGGGGGGGGGCAAAATACACATGCCCGCACTAATGAATAATCATGCACTTACTGCAGACACATAAAATGTCTTTACTCTGGCCTTAATTTAAGATCAACACACATAATTCAGCAGTGATGGAAATATATGGCTTCGGTGAAACGTGTGGAGTCTTTTTAGACACGTGCATGTTCCTTTTGTTTGGGTAAAAGGCAAAAATACTCACTGTGGAGTAGAAAATACAACATGTTTTATATCTACTAGAACAACACCTGTAAAACAGAATTTCAGTCTCCAGGGAATGTCTGTCTGTCTATCTGTCTGTCTGCCTGCCTGTCTATCGAGAGAGAGAGTGTGTGTGTGTGTGTGTGTGTGTGTGTGTGTGTGTAGTGTGTATGTATGATATATATGTATATATATATATATCTATATATATATATATATATATATATATATATATATATATATATATATATATATATATATATATATATATATACAGAACACACACACACACACACATGCGCACACACACACACACACACACACACACACACACACACAAACACACACACACACACACACACACACACAACTCGATGGATGGATGGATCAATGGATGGATGGATTGATGGATAGATAGCTCTGGAAAAAAGATGGATGGATGGATGGATGGAAGAAAGGAAGGAATGGCCATTCCCAGTGACTATTGAACTGATCCTATTGAACTGTTCTGGGATGAACTGGATCATAAAGAAATTTACAACTAGTAAAGTTGATAAGAGGCACGGCAAAGTGTGTCAGCTGAACGTTCGGAGAAATGACCTCCCGAGAGTGTGTAAAGCTGTTCTTCACGCTAAAAATAAATTGGAACTTGTGGACATTTTATAACTTTGTTTAGTCAAAGCGAATCTTCAGATGAAAAGGAACATGTATGCGTCTCTCAAAAAGCATTTTTCACAGGCATCCACATATACGTATTTAAATGAACCTATAAACAGAATAATACAGGGTGTAAACCTGTGCGAGTGCAATGATCGTACAAAATGCCTACATTATTTGCACATTTATACATTATTATACATTTCAAAAGGATATTAAACCCCTCTTCTTACGTACAGCAAGAGCACTGATCACGTTTCAGATTATTGTACAATGTGGGCTATGGATTTAAGTGGCAAAAGCAATAAATAACAAATTAACATAAACGAAAACAAAGTAAACTCTACCTCCTAATGCCCTGATATTTTCACAATATATTTTGTCGCTGATCTTTGTCGCAGTGTTGTAATGAACATTTTAATAATGCTAGCTATGTTACTAATAATAAATGTCTCTGTTATAGCCGGTCTTGTGATTTTGTGCAGCAATTCTTAACCCCTCTACATAAAACCATGTTTAGTTTTGTTTGTATCTGCAATTTGGAAAGTAATATAATTTTAGAACTGAATAAAAAAAGTAATTGCCCGCTCTGTGTTCATGAGTCGTTATGTAATGGATGAGTGTTGATGTTTGGCTGATGGGATTTAAGTGTACTTAAACACACTGAGGGCTTCTATTCTGGCCTGAACACCACATTGTTTGAAGCTGTTGCTTTAACCAATCAGATTGCGAGTTTCTAAGTCCGGATCTGTAGCATAAGATCAAACCCATTTGTGTAGATTAAATATCTGTCTTTTCATTCCACAATGGCTGAAAAAGGGAGAAGAAATTGAGTTCCGGGATTTTACTCGCACAGTAAGTTATTTATGAACACATTTGAGGGCAATGTTTTAAATGTTTCCTTTCAAATCACAATATAAAATTCCTATCATTGCTAGTCATAGTGATCCTGTAGCTATTATCATTAGTCTAGTTTGGCCTCCAGGTTTCCCAGTTGTCTAATCAAGGCTTTTATAGCATTTGAACCACACAATTAAATCTTGCACAATATTAAGAGGACAGTATATTTTTGGATGATTTTGTGAACAACAAACTGACATTTATTAGTACCTTTTTTATGCCACAAATTTGTTTACCATTGTATGAAGTATTTGGAATGTCTATTAACACTAACTAGTGTAATCCCTGTCTAATGTTGGTTTTAATGTTGGTGCATTAATTTATCCTTGTTGTTTTATCTTTGGTCAGTTTATGTGCTTATTTATGGAATTGTAATAGTAAAATATTTCGGTTATCCAACCTTAAAAGTGATCTGTGTCCGACTCGGAGTCGGATTCGACTCTTTATTGTTAATTCGGGGTAATCGCGAACCGACTCCTTGTTTTTGACTCCAGTGCTGATTAGTCCAGCTGTGTGGAGTTTCAGCCACATCCACGGAGCCCACGTCGTGTTTAGAGAGAGCTGGGAGACTAAATGAGACCTCAGAATGCTCTCAAATTCAAATATATTAGTAAGTAACTATTCATTCACTCAGTCATTCACTTAGTCGCTTATTGAACATAATAACCAATAACAATTCATGTATACCACCCTCTTTTTTTTACATTTTACTTACCAACAAGGAAGGGCAATTGAAAGGATTAAATTGTTAGGCAGGCGAAAAGAACATGAACATAAATTGTTTACAAGACTATTTTATATATACACACATTAACGGAAAACTCCTTTCAGGTCCCCGTTTAGGCTGAGATTCGAATAAAAAAGGAATCGATTCCAAAAATGAGTCGATTCATTCAATGGACACGCATTTTAAAGATTCAGTCAATCGAACGATTTGTCAGTTAAACAAACAAACAAACAAACAAATAAATAAAAGGTGAATAGGTGAATAATTAGCCTTCTGGATTTTGATATATTTTTAATAAACAGCGAATTCTTGAAAAAAAAAGTAGTTAATGTATCTCTTATAAATATATAAAAAATTGTTAGATTGATAATTTGCTTTCAAGTTTTTAAAAGTGAAAATTATTGTATTTAATTATTTACAAGTATCGTAGTGATTAAATAATAATAATTATTGAACTATAAATTGATTAAAACATTGGTCAGGTGGTAATTTTCTTTTTCAAATCCAAAGTTAATTATTTAATAAACACACATTCTAGTGAACTCAAGTCCCTAATTAGCTTGGAGTCTAATCTAAACAAGTACAAAATGAGTTGATACTAATTAAACTAATAAATAATGCCATTAACCCTTTAAAGAAGAAGAAACGTACTTGCAAATGATTAAATTAATCTATAAACGGGTTGCTCAAGCAATTCATTTTCTTTCGAAGATTCAAATGGCAAAATAATTTATTTATTTAATCAAATATTTTAGCAAAACCTTTAGGAGTTAGGAGTTGATTTAAAAAAAAAACAAAAAAACAATTGAGAAGTTATCTATAAAACTGTTAAAGGGTGGCCAGTTTGTTACCAGGTATCAAAAGCCTAAAGTTATTATTTAATAAACAAATATTGTAGTGATTTAATAACTCCGTTGATGCTAGGAGTTGATTTCAAAGAGAATTGATTCCTAAAAGAGCTTTTGGTTAATATATATGATAGGACATAGATGATGGGGACTGCTAGTATGCTTTATAAGTTTCGAATTCCAGGTCATTTAGTTATTGCATGCATCATTTTATAAAATTTTGCTTTATAACATTTTTAGTGATAAAAAAACAACAACATTTCATCAGCACCATGAACATCAGCTTAATCCATTTTATTTCCTTTTAAAGCCTAAACTGTACCTGTCCATCATCGACGATGTGATCGAGAACGTCCGAGAGATGTTCATCGATGAAGGGGTGGAAGAGAGAGTGCTTGATGAACTCAGACAGGTGAGAGGGGGAAAAAAACAGAATAAAATACATTTATGGAAGCGCATTGCATTCATAAAAGACAAATCACAGAAATGAATCTCATAATTGTGATTTAGTATCTCTTAGTGTTTAGGTAATTGACAAAAAATGAATTTGAGTCAAATTAATTGCAAAACAAGTCATATACTTAAATGGTTTAAGTAATCAATAGTATAAAAATGTATTTGTTTAAGTAGTCTTAAAACTTTAAAATATTAAGTTTTGACTATTTGGCATTTAAGTCAAATACTCTTAAACATATATTGGTAATAAAATAAATGGGATAGGAAACCACACAATGCAGTACATATTTCTCCTTTAATTTTATTGAAATTAAATGTGAATGATACTATGAACTGTAGGACCTAAAACCAGTTTTCAAATCCTAAAAAAAAGCCCTAAAACAACAAGAACTGGTTATCAAATTATTAAATTAAATGTTGGTCCTCTTTGCTTTTCTACTCGCCTTGCAGTACGGACTGCTTATCAGCCAGATCAGGTGAACAGTCAGGCAGGGATGGCTGGAAAACAAACATGGCAGTGGGATTTGAGGAGCATGTTTGCGAACCACTGGATTACAGGAACATCGTTTTACAGGAATGTTAACCTGCTTCACCTGCAAAATACAGAAACTGCAACTTTCTAAAATGTCTCCTCTGGACGAAGCTCACGACCTAAATTGGTAGTCAGTGATGATGATAGTGAAGAGGACCCAGAAGAGGAGCACTCTGCTAGCGGAAGTGAGGAAGATTAAGCCTTCAAATGGACCAAAACTTTTCCCTCTGATTTGATCTAGACATAATTTTTCACTTTTCCTGACCAACACTTTGAAGGGCTTAGTTATAACACAGTTGAATATTCAGAGACCTGACAATGGTTTAGCTGAAACATTTATGCAGGGTTGTATTTAACCATATGAAGTTTTTTAAAAATTGTTTTGGGAGGATAAATGTAAACAAAGAACAATCCCAGTCCTCGTTAGACAAATATTTGATCAACACTGGAAACATATTGCAAATGTGAAGAATCCTGTAGAAAATGCATGAATATTTGCTTCAATCAGTGCATTCGAATTAACTGTACCATGAGACGTGTTTCTTTAGTTTTAGCACATAATAATAAGGCGGAAACAAACACGATTTGGGCATTGAATGAGTAGAAAAAGCGTTCCGTTTAGTGCAAATGGGACATTTCTGTCTCTGTGTAAGATGTAGACTAGGAGGGCGAAGTCGCACACGGAGGTGGAAGCTTAATGGTTTGGGGTTGTTTTGGAGACTTATTCCAATGAGGTGAAAGGAATCAACATGGCAACTATTCGATGTAATCCAGTCTGTTCACCATACAAAGCATATGATCGAGCTCTGACAGTGTTGTTTACAGAACAAATAGTCATTTGCAGTGTTATATATATCGATGTATGGAGCTGCCTGACCAGTCACTGCACCTAAATCCTATTGAATTGCTCTGTGATGAACTGGATCTATAAAAATCTCCTGTTTTCTGTCTTTTGTTTGTTTCTAACTTTCTAATTTCTTTAAAAAAATAGTGGGGAAATTATGGGACATTATGAAGATTATGAACTATGTTGATGCCTGAGATTGTGCAAAGATATTGTTGATGCCAAGGCAGTATTTTAAAAGTGGAATTTTTACAGATCTACTTTGTATTATGTCGATATCTACCCGTAGCTGTGGGAATCGAAGGTCCTGCAGTCGAAAGCCGTGGAAGGCTTCTCTAAAGAGAACATCAATCCGTCCAACTTTGTCCTACAGATTCCTGCAAATTATTCCCAAACCCTGCAGAAATCCACAGGTCTGTCCAGTCTATAGATGTCTTTACATTTTTTTATATATTAAAAAACAAAACAAAACATGCTACAGGGCTGTTTCTTTTCAGTAGTAAGAACATGTTCTTTAATGAATAAATATTTCATTGTTTAAGCAGAATATAAATATTAGTATTCAATTATTTGGCAGAGGATTAAAAAAAAAACACAAACAAAAAAAAGCCCGCTTCATACTTCTATTTTTCTGATTAATATTAACATTTCGTTCAGGAACTAGTTCTGGAAAATAATTGAACTGATTCAAAAAAAATTGTCCTTCAGTGAATAAATAATTTTTGTGTTTAATTGTGTGATAAAATGACACTTTCTCTAGCTGCTGGTGTTCTTCCCGTCAGGCAGCAGAGTTTAACAGGAAGAGCTGTAAGTCATGTTTTATTAACTATGACAACATTAAGAATAATCTATTCGCAACCTGGTAGAGGGTCTCCAGCTATTTGGTACCAAAACTTGTACTTTGTTACAATACCTAGATTCAATATCATGATATCGATACTAGGGTATCGATATACTATATACTATGGTATACTATGGTTTGCTCGCCTGGTTCCACCGTCTCTCAGGGTAAGAGGTAAGATCAGCTCAAGGCTCTTCTCTGTTCTGTTCACAGAGGTGGTTGAATGAACTTCCCTTGGATGTCCCAACAACGGAGACACTGACTACCTTCAAACGTTCAAATTAATCCTTAGATGGAGACCTAAAGCACTTCTTGTGCATCTGCTAAATACTATAAATGTAAATGTATGGTAAAAATTATTAAATGACATTTAATTATTAATTGAATAATGGAACGCTATTTATTAAACATCCAGTGTTGGCTGTCACCTGGAATAAAATAAAATAAAACATAATTAAAAGTTTTTAAATTTATTTTTAAGCTTCATGCCTCAATTTACAGCAGCATGAAAGTCTGAGGGCGTCCAAGGAGGAAAACAAAATTGGCACGCAAACATTGTGCGCACACTGCCCTCTATAGTCAAACACTAGGAAGTACAACCATCATTTTTATGTACCAGTACTAATAAAATGAAGAACCGTATAATATTTAAAAGCAGTTTTTTTGACACTCCAGTTTGGTGCTGGATAGATGTTTAATTTTCTCCTTTCCAGGGCAACGCCGGCACGATCGCGACGTTTTCTCTGCCACCTGGAGTCACCTACCCTGTTCAGATCCCCGCAGGTGTGACACTGCAAACATCCTCAGGTGAGAGATATTCCTACATGGTTGATGTTGGAGTGATATATATATATATATATATATATATATATATATATATATATATATATATATATATATATATATATATATATATATATATATATATATATATATATATAAGGTTGATGATGTAATGGTTGATGTTGTATGTATGGTATGTATGTGTGTATGTGTATATATATATATATATATATATATATATTCTTTGGCACTACAGTGTTTTGGTTGTTTTCCTTTCTCATTTAATCAGTGTTGCCCAATCAGTTTGCACTTATGAAACTGATCAGAATACATTTAATTTATAAAAAAAAGAAAAAAAAACAGGTGGTGGTAAGAAAATAAAGGTAAAACAACAGAAAAGTCTGAACAAACACAAGGGGTTCACACAAACCTTAAAGCAGCAGAGTGTATGTATGTATGCATATATATATGTGTGTGTGTGTGTGTGTGTGTGTGTGTGTGTGTGTGTGTGTGTGTGTGTAAGTGTTAGTATTACTGTTACAGCATTTTGGCAGACACTCTTATCCAGAGCGACTTAAAACTAGGCAATTAAGCAAGGGTTAAGGACCTTGCTCAAGGGTCCACTAGTAGCAGCTTGGCTGGTGGTAGTGGTGGTGGGATTTGAACCTGCGATCTTCCGATCCAGAGCCCAATGCCTTAACCATAAGCTACCACCTCCTTATTATACAATATATAAATATATAAATAAATAAATAAATAAATAAATAAATAAACAAACAAACAAATAAATAAATATATATATATATTATCAGTCACATGCAACTGTGGAATTTAATGACCATTTCAGTATTTAAACAAACAAATGAACATAAGTTCCTCTCTATCGAGTACAATTATTGAATCTGATGACTTTTTCGGACAGGACGACATGCTGCACCCGTTCACAAAGTGCTAATCTCAAGAAAACCTAGTCTCCCTATTCTGTCTACAGGCCACTTCTACAAAGTGAACGTTCCTGTGATGGTGACTCGGGCTCCGGCGTGCCATCGCATCCCTCCTCCGTCCACTCAACCTCATGTGGATCAGATGCCTTCCAGTGTCATTCAGAATCTCCCTGCCTCACAGGTGGCAGCTCCTCCTCCTCCTCCTCCGTGTCCTCAATCAATTCCGGCTTCTCAAGCTCCCAAACCGGACCAGGAGCTCCAGCATTCCCAAATTCCTCTGGATTCTCCTGGTCAGAAGCAGGTTCCAAAAGAGCTTCCTGTCAACCCCCAGCTTTCAGAGTCACCCCCAGGAAACCCGGATGAGTTCACACTAGACGGAATCGACTTCAGCCCGCAGTTGCTGGGCTTGAACACGCCCTCCGGTCTCTCAGCAGAGCAGATGGTGGAGACGGCCATCAGAGCCGCAGCAGAAGCCAAGCTTAATGCTGACGACACACTTAGTTGCTTCTTGCCGGAATTGGAAAGGACCCCTGATGGTGCAATTAAGGTAGAATCCTAAACAAACAAAAAATGCATTAGTTTTTAGAAAAAACCCTGTGTTTGAGCTGTTCCTTGTAACACACTGCGCAAAATCTTCCCTTGAGATGGACATGGGCCTCCTGAGAGATTTCAACTTCAATGAGTTGACCGACATCCCTCAGCTGGATGGGGTGTATGACAGCAGTTCTGAGGCAGGAGATGATCTGGAGGAGGAGAGAGAGGGACGCGGACCCATCGAGGAGAACGAGTTCCTCGGCATGATCAACGCCGACGCCCTGCAAGCGCTTCAGGGGGTCGGAGGAAGCAGTGACGGGAACAGCAGCTCTAGCAGCGGGGATGAGCCTGAGCTGGAGGAGGAGGAAGAAGAGGAAGAGGTAAGAAGTGAGGATGTGAGACCAGACGGAACAATATTGAATCTGTATTAATTATATAATAAAGACGCCTTTCACAAGAGCAAAAAGTGTATGCCAGTGGGATGCGTGGAGAAGAGTTGACAGTGGAGTATTTAACAGGATTTGGAAGGTGAGAGGATGCCTGAGGAATAGAAGAGGGGTGTGTTGGTACCTATTTTTATAAATGAGACATGCAGACCTGCAGTAACTACAGGGGAATAAAGTTGATCAGTCACACCATGAGGACAGATTAGTGGAAACTAGGCTGTAGGAAGAAGTGACTATCTGTGAGCAACAGGATGGTTTCATGGCGAGGACGAGCACTACAGATACGATATTCGCTTTGAGGATGATGCCGAAGTACAGAGAATGTCAGGAGTTGCGTTGTGTGTGTGTGGAGAGAAAGGGAGGAGTTTGTGGTATTTTAAGAGGGAGTCAGGTTTGGTGCAGGACATGTATGAGGACAGTGTGACAGCAGTGAAGTGTGTAGTAGGAACGACAGACTGGTTCAAAGTGGAGGTGGGATTGCATCAAGGATTGGCCGTGAGCCCTTTCTTGTTTGCAGTGATAATGGACAGTCTGGAGAGATGGAGGAATGAGTGGAGACGAGTGCAGGAGGGATTTGTTATAGAATCTACAAGAGTGAAAGGGAACGTTCATAGGACTGTGGAGAGACCTGCGATGATGTACGGTTCAGAGACAGTGGCGTTGTCTAAAAGAGGCGGAGCTCGAGGTGGAGATGGAGACGAGGTGGGGGTGGATGGATTGAGATGGTTTGGGCATACGCAGAGGCGGGACTTAGGGTACATCGGGAGATGGAGGTGCCAAGGAGGAGGTTTATGGATGTGGTGAGGGAGAGTGAACATTGGAGAAAATAAAAGGTTTAATAGAGACCGGACGGAACAGTTTCGTGGGAGGTAGGTGGGAATAAATGAGTCTGGGCACCTCTGTACCTGGTGGGCTTGGCCTCTACACCTGTCTGCCCTGACAAAGGAGGGTGTGGCCTCAAATCTGCCCTGGAGGGTGTGGCCTCTACACCTGTCCGCCCTGGCATAGGAGGGTGTGGACTCGACACTTGTCTGCTCTGGCATAGGAGGGTGTGGTCTCTACACTTGTCTGCCTCTGGCATAGGAGGGTGTGGTCTCTACACTTGTCTGCTCTGGCATAGGAGGGTGTGGTCTCTACACTTGTCTGCCCTGGCATAGGAGGGTGTGGTCTCTACACTTGTCTGCTCTGGCATAGGAGGGTGTGGACTCGACACTTGTCTGCTCTGGCATAGGAGGGTGTGGTCTCTACACTTGTCTGCCCTGGCATAGGAGGGTGTGGTCTCTACACTTGTCTGCCCTGGCATAGGAGGGTGTGGTCTCTACACTTGTCTGCTCTGGCACCTGTCTGCTCATAGGAGGGTGTGGTCTCTACACTTGTCTGCCCTGGCATAGGAGGGTGTGGCCTCTACACTTGTCTGGAAATGGAGGGTTGCTCTGGCATAGGAGGGTGTGGACTCGACACTGTCTGCTCTGGCATAGGAGGGTGTGGCCTCTACACCTGTCTGCCCTGGAAATGGAGGGTGTGGCCTCTAGACCTGTCTGCTCTGGAAATAGAGGGTGTGGCCTCTACACCTGTCTGCCTCGGCATAGGAGGGTGTGGCCTCTAGACCTGTCTGCTCTGGAAATAGCAGGGTGTGGCCTCTACACCTGTCTGGAAATAGGGTGTGGCCTCTACACCTGTCTGCCTTGTCTGCCCTGGAAATGGAGGGTGTGACCTGTCTGCTCAGGGTGTGGCCTCTAGACCTGTCTGCTCTGGAAATAGAGGGTGTGGCCTCTAGACCTGTCTGCTCTGGAAATGGAGGGTGTGGCCTCTAGACCTGTCTGCCTGGAAATGGAGGGTGTGGCCTCTAGACCTGTCTGCTCTGGAAATAGAGGGTGTGGATTCTAGGGTGTGGCCTCTAGACCTGTCTGCTCTGGAAATAGAGGGTGTGGCCTCTACACCTGTCTGCTCTGGAAATAGAGGGTGTGGCCTCTAGACCTGTCTGCTCTGGAAATAGAGGGTGTGGCCTCTACACCTGTCTGCCCTGGCATAGGAGGGTGGCCTCTGTAAATCAACCCTCATAAAGGTGGTGTGTGGATGTTATACCCTTGGTAAAAGGTCTGTCCTGTACGCCCGTTGGTCAAATGAGGTCTGACTGTTTTATTTGCAGTTCCTTCTTCCTGTTATTCTCTGTGACACCCTAAATATTACACTGAAATCATTTTTAATGAAACAGCCTGGACAGTATTAAATCCTGAAATGTCAATTTGTATCATTTGCTCCTTTACATTCGAATATTTATTATTGTTAGATAGCTGTCAGTCTCAGGAATCTCTGGAAAAGAAAGACACCTCGCTAGTGAATTTGATACATAGGCAAGGCTCTTGAATGTAAATGAGCATTACTTACTAGTGCTTTTCGTTCCGCCTAGGATCCATTGAACTCCGGAGATGATGTAAGCGAGCAGGACATCCCCGAGATCTTCGATACCGAGAACGTCATTGTGTGTCAGTATGATAAAGTGAGTTCCACTGTGAGGATTTTGCCCTTTCGTATCATGACTAAACCCAAACACTCATTCATCCTTTACCTCAGTGATAACCTGAAGGTTTAATGCTGCCCAAACAGATCCATCGCAGTAAAAACAGGTGGAAGTTTTACCTGAAAGACGGTGTGATGTGCTACGGCGGTAAGGACTATGTATTCTCCAAAGCTGTTGGGGAGGCCGAGTGGTGAGACTTGAGGTGAAGCAGGAGAAAAAAATGTATATGGTTTAAACATATTGGCTATTTAGGTTTTTTTGTTTGCTATTCAAGGTCTCAAAAAAAACCATCAAATATGTTGTATATACTTTTCCAATGTATATTGTATATATTTTTCTTTTTCACTTTTTTCTTTTCTTTTTAATTCAGATTTTTTTGGGAATTGTTTTGAAATGATGAAACGTTTGACTTACTTCATGCATATTTAATAGTACACCTGATTTCCAGACCGCATTCGCATATTTGCTTTAAATGATGATGTTAAAAATTGATTTATAAATGTTTATTCTTTTGTTTCCTGTAACTAATTAAAATACACAGCAGGGAAAACCCAACTGGTGTTTTTTTTTTTACCTTCTCCCTTTATTTCACTTTAGGAATTTCGGGAAATCTGCGACATTCAGGCCCCATAGAGAATGAATGGGGAAAGTTAACGCGCCGCTGTTCAGCCCGTGTTCGCCCGGCATGCACATTTCACATATCAGCTTGTAGGTGAGATGGAGTAGGTCGCGACCATATGACTGTCGCGTGGCGTCACATGGCCGCAAACGTGAAAAATCTGAGAAACCGTGAAACTTGGAAACAATCTAATGTGACATGTCTAAAAACTTGCCTCATCCACGCTGGATAATTTGATGATGTCATGTGCATCACTGACCCCGCCCCCTCACTAAATATTAAACGGACCAGGCTCTAAGGGGTCGTGCCCGGAGCTGTGGTTTGCATCTTTAGGAAATTGTATAACTTCTTTTGGTGCATTTGGCAGATACCCTTATCCTGAGAGACATACATTTCTCATCTATGGCCAGCTATGGGGTCTTGCCCAGGGGCCTTTGGTCTGGCTTGGTTTGATATTGTGACCTTCCGAGTCAAAGTCCAACATTTATTTAAGATGTTTTGGGACAATGTTGATTGTTAATAGTGTTCTACAATAAAATAGAATTTAACAGAATGCTAAACACTACAAAGTGGAGGCATCACCGGGGAAAAAAAAACAAGCAATGACCCAATTGGTGTCTATCAGAAACCTTGTTCGTTTAATCACAAGTATTACCCTTATCACTGTTTCTTGGATCTTGGTTGCAACATGTTTTTCTGAGTACTTTGCAAGTTTATTTTTGTGTTTTGGCACAAGGAGAGGACAACAAGTCATAACATTAGTTTTGGAGGTCAGGGACGGTTTAAAGTATAAGCTGAACGATGACGCTATCTTTAAGGGCCATTCGTTAACGCTAATTTACTTACGTCACCCGGTCATTCAGCCAGAGCTTCTGTGGGTCATTTCTAACTTATTCCACGTACTTGATGATTGTAAAAATAGCTGGTGGCTGCACAATTCTCATAAATAAGGGTTGGTTTGGTTCTGCGATGGTCCAAGACTTCTTTGTGAAATTGTGAAAAGGGAGGAGTTTGGAAATGGTTAGATATAAAAATAAATAAATCCATACTTCTGCGTTATGCAAATCATAAATATTAATTTTTAATTAAAAAAAGTTGTTTTTGGCTTCTGTAGCAAAAAAAAAAAACAGTTTAGAATACAGTTTTAAATCCATAAATAGTTTTAGTGCCACGCTAAAAAAAAAGAAATCCAATTAAATAAAATGAGGAAATACAGATAATATATAGATAAGATTTATAAAGCTATATAACAATTATATAGCTATATATAACTATATTCTCAAAATGTTTCCATTTAATTCTTATAATATTGATTTTAAATTTCAATGTTTACCTCACCGATAGAATTTTTCTCTAATTGTTGATATCCTGAAAATACTGATTTTTCTCGTCATGTTTTACTTTATTCTTTCAACTTTATTCTCGTAAAATCTTCTTAACGTGGCACTAAAACACCATCATAAAAAAACGAATATCCTTTTTAAATATAAAGAGAATTCACAGTATGTATCGCATATTTACAGTAAGTATAGCATTCGCACGCATTCGCTGCAGGTTAACTGTCAGTGGTTCGGGAGCCCGGAACGCAAAGCTCATGTGGCGGTGTTGTTGAAGAAACATCCCTGCAGCTTGATGTGGTACGCCCGGAAGTGATTCGAGCGCGATTTCTTCAGGCTCTTCCGCCTTGGGGCCAAGATGACCCCGGAGAGACCCCGCGACCTGTATCGCTCCGCTTGCGCGTGGCAGCAGCCGCATCGGCTCAGGAGCAGACACATGTCCCTGCGGAAAGCGCGTGTGAAAATGGTGTAGAGAAACGGGTTGCACAGCGAGTTGATTGGGTAGAAGAGTATCAGCAGGATTTTGGATTGGGACACGGTTATCAGGGGCATGCGCAACGCGGCGGAAATGGCGAAGAACGAAATGGGCGCCATGCACAGGAAGTCGGTGAAGATGAGCACCGCCATGCGCTTAGCCATCCTCGTGTCTCCGTGGCGCGTCGGCACGTTGGGGTTGCGCACGCTCAAGTAAATCCCGGCGTAACTGGAACAGACCATTAAAAAGGCGGCTACATTTATGGCCAACATGGCTACCACGTAGCCCTGTGAAACCGGGGTTTCGATGTCCATCGGGAGGCAGATGCTGACCTTCGTGTAGCTGCTGACGCCGAGCACTGGGAGCAGAGCCATCAACAGGGAAAATCCCCAACCGATGGCCATCATGGTGACCATGTGACGGAGTCTCAGCCTCCTGCTTATCTGCATAGCGTGAGTGATCGTGTGCCAGCGCTCTAGGGTAATCATGGTGAGCGTGTAGATCGAAAGTTCGCTGGAGAAGACGGTCAAGAACCCGGCCACGCCGCACCCCACGCCCGTCTGCCAATCCGTCGCGTGGTTGTAGTACTCCTGACGCGAGCAATAATCCGCCAAGGCGATGAGCAGCAAATAAAAGCCCATGCATAGATCCGCGAAGGCCAGGTTGCACATGAGGAAGCGCGAGACGCTCAGCTTTTGGTGGCTCGTCAGCAGAACGAGCAGCACGGCCAGGTTTCCCACCAGAGAGCACACGGTGACGACCCACGTTACAGCGCGCAGCAAGGTGTGCCCCAGCAAGTCCTCGCAAGGGTTGAAGGCGTCCGGTTCCGGGGTGCACTTAAACGAGCTGCTGCTGGCGCACAGTTCCAAATCGGGGTAGTGGAAATTGAGGTCGTAGAGGTCGTTTCCCGATGGGTCCCTGTTGGGTGACAATCAGTTTTAATCGATCGCTTTGCTGAGTTTGACATGAATTTGGATTGACCGTGCCACAGGCTTACATGATGTCTGCTTGGTCAGCCAGGTCACACAGCATGGATAAGTTCCTAAAGCGGCTGAATACGGCGTTCTCCCTGAAACGAGGAAGAAAAGTGGGTCAGAATGTGGACACGAGATAAGATGATGGAAGTTTGCCATATTTAATTACTCATTATTTTATGGTATAAAAAAAAGAGCCAATCAGATTAAATGATTCGGAAGCAGTGTGGGGAAGGTTAGTTTGGAAATGTAATGGGTTATAAATTACAAATGACCCTATTCAAAATGTAATAAGTAGTGTAACTTAAAAAAATAGTGTAATAAAGTAGTGTAATATAGTGTAACTAATTACATTTGATTGCTTTTTGAAGTACTTTCATTTGTCCACTAGGTGGCACTTGGAAAAAACTGATTCAGAATCACATTGTTGTTGGGGCGGGGGCGTAAGGTGGTGGTCGTTGGAATTTGTAATTCCCAAAATTTTCTAAAGCACGTTCGCCTGACACCTCCAAAGTCCGGGTTCGATTCCCGTCTCGGCCATGTGTGTGTGGAGTTTGCATGTTCTCCCCGTGCCTCAGGGATTTTTTTCTCTGGGTTCTCTGGTTTCCTCCCGGTCCAAAAACATGCACGATAGGTTGATTGGCACCTTGGAAAATTGTCCCTAGTGTATGAATGTGTGTGTGTGTCCTGCGATGGGTTAGCATTCCATTCAGGGTGTATCCTCCCTTATAGACGCCTGAGATAGGCACAGACTCCCCGTGACCCGAGGGAAGATCAGATATAGCGGTAGAAGATGAATGAATGAATGAATGTTCTGCTTGAACCTAAAATTCGTTAATTCGTTAATGATGATGGCCCTAATTATTAGACGATGCGCTATACGTTTATTAATTAGAACGTGATCGATTTGTCACCAACATTTGATTGCTAAATCGTATCTCGAGCTCGTTCTCTCCGCACCACTGCTGCTACTTGAATATGACGTAAAGAAAAAAATGACATCTTGTTTTATTCATCTTTTTTTCTCTTTTAGTGCTACAAAGGCATGTTCTGTAAATGGGGCATGAAGTCAGAAGACACTTGAGTAAATTGATTTTGTCTGAAGCAAAGAAATCAAAGTGAATGATCCAAACTATATTGACTTGCAATGTATTTTTGTTTCTATTTGTGTTGAACTCAAACTAATTGCCATTGCATTCATATATATCGCATTGTCTGCATTGCACTGGCCTCGGTTATAAAGATGCGCATCCCTAGTGCGTGAGGTAATGTGTGGGGTGTTCTGAAATAGACTGGCATCCCATCTCTGGTATCTTCATTTCATTCATTCATTTCATTTACATCATTTGGCTGACGCTCTTATCCAGAGCGACTTACAACTGAGCAATTGAGGGTTAAGGCCCTTGCTCAAGGGCCCACTAGTTGCAGTTAGTAGGTGGTGGGATTTGAACTTGCAATCTTCTGGTCCAGAGGCCAATGCCTTAACCACTGAGCTACCACCGCCCATGCTCTACGCTAGAGGCGTAGTTTTTGGGTTATGCCCAAATCAGCCATGTCCTTGACCAGATAAAGCAATTACTGAAGAACGGATGATACTAAGAAACTCTGTTACAAAATCGGCGAACGAGTGTAACCTTGTGGTTCTGGAACACTGATCCACAGTCACGAATCACTAAAAGTCCTGTATTTTGTTTTTGTTTTTGTTTTGTGAAAATACACATTGTTAATTTTACACAAGACCATCATCTTAACACAGGAATAATCTTTGTGCTCTTATTCATGCATTTAAACTATAATTGTCATGGCATTTAAAGTAGTGCTTCAGTAACAAGAACATCCCAAAAACCAGCAATATGAAAAGGATTTACACGCGCTCTCTGACCTGTTGTCTCGTTTCCAAGTCTGGAAGGCACAACAGTGGCTGGGGTAGGTCAGGTCGGCCTCCTGAAGCTCTGCGAGGTTTTCGAGCGAAGGGAGGGTCTTTAGGGAAGGCGTAGAGCGAGCGACGAGCACCTTCACCTCTGTCAGGCCGCGCTGTGGGAGCGAGCGCAGGGCGGTGGAGGACACGTCGCTAAACGTACACAATAGGGAGAAAAATCGGTCAGGTTCAATCAACCTCACGAGAGAAACATTTTACCTTCACATTCATCAATATTGTTCATTTCCTGTAATATCCTGTATTTAATCCTCATCCCTGTGCAGAACTGTCAGGCAGGCTTTGCTTGCAATCGATTTCAGATTCCTTTTCCTCCAGTAAATAAATACCTCGAGATCGCTTTACTGTCTCTTTCATTCCAGGGTTTGAGTTCAGGGCGATGTTCGTGTCTAACAATCAAACACTTTTCAAACGCTGTCCAACATTCCTACTTGTTATAATCGAATAAGCCATTCGAATGAGTGTCACGATTCTACGTAATAATCATTGTACTTACAGTAAAATTGGTCCTTTGGCACCTATGAAGGCATCGTCGTGGATTTTGATGAGGTTCTGGTTGTTTCGAAGAATCCTAACATGAGCAAACAATCGTTCCGTTATTAATGGCGTGCAGTGGAACACACTGAGAGCACATAGAGAGGTTATAAGAGACCTTTTATGAGACCTACGCTATATGGACTATGTATATAATATAATATATATAGTTTTAGGCAGGTGTGAAAAAATGGATGTGTTAATCGTTCATCAGTGAATGAAATGCATATTTAATTACTCATTATTTTATGGTATAAAAAAAAGAGCCAATCAGATTAAATGATTCGGGAGCAGTGTGGGGAAGGTTAGTTTGGAAATGTAATGGGTTATAAATTACAAATGACCCTATTCAAAATGTAATAAGTAGTGTAACTTAAAAAAATAGTGTAATAAAGTAGTGTAATATAGTGTAACTAATTACATTTGATTGCTTTTTGAAGTACTTTCATTTCTCCACTAGGTGGCACTTGGAAAAAACTGATTCAGAATCACATTGTTGTTGGGGCGGGGGCGTGTAAGGTGGTGGTCGTTGGAATTTGTAATTCCCAAAATTTTCTAAAGCACGTTCGCCTGACACCTCCAAAGTCCGGGTTCGATTCCCGTCTCGGCCATGTGTGTGTGGAGTTTGCATGTTCTCCCCGTGCCTCAGGGATTTTTTTCTCTGGGTTCTCCGGTTTCCTCCCGGTCCAAAAACATGCACGATAGGTTGATTGGCACCTTGGAAAATTGTCCCTAGTGTATGAATGTGTGTGTGTGTTCCATTGTGAAAAAATCGATGTGTTAATCGTTCATCAACGAATGAAATGCAGTGAAGTAAGAAAAGCGAAATGGAAATCCAATCAATATTTGGTGTGAACACGCTCTGCCTTCCGAACAGCAGCAATTCTTCTAGATACACTTGCACACAGTGTTTATGAAGGAACTCGGCTGGTTGGAGAAGTAAACACAGCTCCTCTGTGGATGTAGACGTTCTCACATCCTTCTGTCTCTTCATGGAATCCCACACACACTCCATGATGGTGAGATCAGGGCTCTGTGAGGGTCGTGCTCATCACTTCCACTACTTCTACTTCTTCAAAAGTCACTCACACCAAATATTGATTTGATTTCGTTTTTTTTCTTTTTATTCGTTCACGTCGCATTTTGTAAATTGACAAAAATAAACAATCATTATTTATATTTCTGAAAGCATTCTTTGTTTACAGCATTTTTTTTCACACCTGCCTAAAATTTTGCACAGTACTGTGTCTGTGTGTGTGGTGTGTGTGGGGTGTGTGTGTATATATATATGTATATATATATATATATATATATATATATATATATATATATATATATATATATATATATATATATATATATATATATATATATATATATATCTATATATATGCATGTATATGTTAGGAATCTGGGGTAGAGCTACAGGGTAAGCCAGGATACAGAACCAGTGGAGCACACAAGAGTGGCAGCTTGGCACTACCAAGGCTTGAACACTTGACATTCTGATCAGAGTCTATGCAAAGTACAAAACTGGAAGCACAAGGACTTGTGTGGTTACAGTAACATGAAAGTTCACCATTGGCAAAATCTAGTGGAACATATTATATTATAAGAGCAAGTGGGAATGAACTGGGAGTGGAATTCAACGTATAAAAAGCACATTTGAATCTTACGCTCAGGCGTCCACATATTGTGTATTTAGACACTTCATAACGGCAAAACTGACATCCAGGCGAATGTTTATTTAGGTTCGGCGTCCAGAAGGCCGACATGAGAAACGACATTATGTTTAGTCTCATTTTGACATTGATTTATTCGTACACTATGTTCTTTCCTTTTTGTCCCTCAAACTCAAAACAAACAACCCTCCTGCCACTCACTCAGACAAGAGCCCCATTGTAAACACGTCTAACTGAGCAAAAGTGTTTCATGCTGATAAGCGATACGTACAGCTTTTCCAGCCTGGTCCCGTTGAAGGCGTGAGATTCGATTGCAGTCAGTCCGTTTCGAGCGAGGTTCCTGAAGAAGCGAAGCAGAAACGCTTTGATTATCTGGGTTTTTCCTACAAAATCGAAGATTCTAAGAATAAAGTGCAGAGTGCGTCGGTGTTTAACTTCTTTCAGGGTCGTTTTAGATTTTTTTTATCATCATCACTCTTGAGAAACATCTTCGAATAGCACACAGACGTAACCGTCCATATCCTTCAAACTGAAGAAAAGAGGCATTTCGCTCAGTTTCTTCTGAATAAATTCAATTTCCTACTGAGCTGCACTTTTCATTTACTAATTATTCCGACATGACCAGACAAAGAATTTCCTTATTAGTAAATAAATTCTGATCTAAAGTATCCTCCATGTCCATTTTCTTCAAAACACTAAAATGTTTCTTGGAATTATGTAAATAGAAAAAAAAATCCCTATGAACTCGTATTTATGTGACTTTATTCTCAAAATATTCTAGTATTTCTGACTTGGTTTTTCAATTATTTCGACTCTATTCTTTCTACTTTATTCTCAAAATATTTAGAATGTATTTTAATACTATTTTAATGCAATAATATTTTAATATGATAATATAGCCTATTTTAATAGTTTTTTTAATATAGACTATTTTAATATAATAATAATAATAGATTTTATTCTTGTATGTTTCACTTTGCGTTGGTCTCTATAACCATCTATATTTGCTATCTAACGATGTCGGGTTTATTACTTACTTACTGGTTAGCTTGAAGTTGCAACCACGGACTGATAAGTCTGTTGTTATTGTTATGGTGTATATCTTGTGGGTCTATTTGATTAGATTTGTTTTAAACACATACACACACACAAGCACATAGAAAAAAAGCTTTAATCTAAGTCGAGTTCAGCAAGTTAAAGCTACCACATTGAAATCCTATCTATGTTTTTTCATGCTTAATAATCTATATTCTAACATGTTCATGAAGCATTTGATAAAACAGAAAAGTGCATGACTCCTGGCTTTTCACTCCGCCCATGTGGTTCTTTCTCAAACTATTACCACAAATTTGGGCCAGACATTTTCCCTTCACTTGCTCTACTAGACCAGCATGATGCTCAAGGTCTGATTTCCATGGGTCGAATAAAAGATCTCCTTCTGTAGACTTGGGAACTGTTTTTCACATCATGTCATGCGTCATCATCGCGCTTCCATCGGTACCTAAATTCACTTTGGCTGAATCAGGACAAATCTCCTTAATCTAGTGGAGCATCTTCCCAGAAGAATGGAGGATGGTGTAAGAGCAAATGGCCACTCAATGTGGACTCGAAGCTTATAGGGATTCATGTGCATTGTGTTAAAATGTGGAATGGTTGCCAGATTGGTTCCTTTCACCCTACTGGAATAAGTTTGCAACTGTCCCAGCTGTTTGACCCAAATTGACCCAAGCGACAATCGGCCACGTGACACCCAATATAACGAGCATTTCATATTTACTCACATGTACACGTCTGACTTGGTTAGGCCCCGAAAGGTGTTGGCTGGGACGTGGTGTAGCTGCATGTTGTCTCCCATTTCCCTTAAAAAAGAAAAGCGAGGTAAATCCTAAACGCTCGTTTATTCAGCGCCTCCCACACACACACACACACACACACACACACACACACAGCATGTTGTACTAAACAAGCTGGGCTAAAATCCAAAAATCCATCCAGATGCACTCAGAAGGCCAGACGCTTAAATCGAGAAGAGTGAAAATCAGTACTTTGGATCAAAGCAGGACGGGATTACTCACAGGAAGAAATCCAGCTCGAGCGAGGAGATACGGGAGAAATCAGGGAAATGCCGTATTCCTGTGTTGCAAATGCTCCTGCAATGAAATGGAAGACACGGTTAAGCAAAATGATCCGATCTGATTCTCAGCAGTATGGATATTCATGGCACATTCTTTTGCTCCTTACAGGTATCTCAGTCTTGGCAGATCTGCGAAGGCACCTCTTTCTATAGTCGACAGGTGAAGGATGTTCAGGATTGAGCTTTAAAATAAACACACAAATAAATAAACGAGCTGTTTGGACTTGTCTAGTCACGAGATATTGAATATTAGTAAATATTAAAAATATGTTTTTCGAGAGATGCAGGTTTGTTCCTTTGGCTTCTATAATTGTACATGTGTAGATAGTAGTGTAATATGATTTAGGTGAGGTGACTGTGCAGGTCATTAGATAGATGGATGGATGGATGACCGTCTGTCTGTTTTTCTATCTGTCTGTTTGCTCTCTAAATAACGCTTAGAGAGCTTGGACATCCACTTTGTCCCCCTGAGTATTAGTCCAGATGGAATTGCATTGTGTTAAAATGTTGCCAGATTGCTTCCTTTCACCCTACTGTAATATACGTCCCAGCTCAGGGGTCACGGTGGCTTAGTGGTTAGCACCGACAGGGTCCGGGTTCGATTCCCGTCTCGGCCATGTGTGTGTGGAGTTTGCATGTTCTCCCCGTGCCTCAGGGGGTTTTTCTCCGGGTTCTCCGGTTTCCCCCCGGTCCAAAAACATGCACGATAGGTTGATTGGCACCTTGGAAAATTGTCCCTAGTTTATGAATGTGTGTGTGTGTGTGTCCTGTGATGGGTTGGCATTCCATCCAGGGTGTATCCTGCCTTAATGCCCATAGACGCCTGAGATAGGCACAGACTCCCCGTGACGCGAGGGAAGATCGGATAAAGCGGTAGAAGATGAATGAATGAAAGTCACAGCTCAAAAAACAACCCTAAAAACATTAAGCTAATGTAATATTTGTTTGTGGGTGTTTTCAGGGATTCACGATCAAGAAACCTAAGGTTATCGAAACAAAACCCTCGAACATGAACAAGCTCTCCTTTTACACCTCTCTCTCATTTAAATATATCGCTTCCTTGTTCTCTCCCGCAATATAAAGGTCCTCATAACCATATATAAAATAACAATAACATTCATTAAATGTGTTTACACTAACTCTTACACGAACATCTTCTCTCCTTGTTTTAATCTGATTCAAGTTCTTCTAGTAGAATGTCCAATTTGGACTCCACAGAACTTTCTTCCAAAATTAGACCCTGCAAACGTCCCGAACCATTTAGAGACGTCCCAGCTTGGAATGAGGATGGATTTCCCCTCAAAAATTCCTCTCTGGTTCCTTCCTCATACCATCTAATGATGCTTGCTCATCAGGGATAAAACTTTAACATTTTGTTCTTTAACTTAAAAATTTCTGTACATCTGCTTTGAAACAATGTCCATTGTGCAAAGCGCGATACAAAGAAATGATCTTGAACTCGTATGTATTTTTACCCAATCATAAAGAACATACACGTCTCTATACATAGCTTCTGTAAATATAAATAAAACGAGGAGAGAGAACTTACATTTCGATGATGCTGTGGAGTGAGAGAAAAGCCTCGCTTTGTATCTTTCTGATCGAGTCGCTTTGGGAGATTTCGCTGCAGAAGAAATAGCAGCTGTTAAACATGTTATATTACACAAATGCGCTTCTCCATTTTAATACATAAAACTTCATTAAAACAGTTAATTAAAGTTTAAGAGGGGGCACGGTGGCTTAGTGGTTAGCACGTTCGCCTCACAACGCATGGGTCCGGGTTCAATTCCCGTCTCGGCCATGTGTGTGTAGAGTTCTCTCTCCCCGTGCCTCAGGGGGTTTTTCTCCGGGTTCTCCGGTTTCCCCCTGGTGTGTATGTGCCCTGATGGGTTGACATTCCATCCAGGGTGTATCCTGCCTTAATCCCCATAGACGCCTGAGATAGGCACAGACTCCCAGTGACCCGAGGGAAGATCGGATAAAGCGGTAGAAGATGAATGAATGAATTATGCGTGTGTGTGATAGATAGATATATAGATAGATAGATAGAGGAGGAGATAGATAGATAGATAGATAGACAGACAGAAAACATATGTATGGATGAAAGGACAGACAGACAGATAGATAGATAGATAGATAGATATAAAACATGTATGGATGAAGAAAGGGATAGATAGATAGATAGATAGATAGATAGATAGATAGATAGATAGATAGATAGATAGATAGATAGATAGATAGATAGATAGATAGATAGATAGATAGATAGATAACATATGTATGGATGAGGAGGTGGTAGCCCAGTGGTTAAGGTGTTGGACTCTGGACCAGAAGATCAAAGGTTCAAACCCCACCACCACCAAGCTGCCACTAGTGGGCCCTTGAGCAAGGCCCTCAACCCTCAACTGCTCAGACGTAAGTCGCTCTGGATAAGGGTGTCTCCCAAATGCCGTAAATGTAATTAAAGTTTATTTATCACAATTGTTTTTTATTTAATATATCTTAGAATTCTGACTTCTTGCAAATCCGACTTTTTCTCCTGAACTCTTCTCTGCTATAATATACTCATTGCATTGTAACATGAACACAGGAGCAGAAGTGAGAGCTCACGCGACCTCTCATTAGAAATGAATGTCAGAGAAAAGTTAAATAATAAACAAATCAAGAATCATTAGGAAAAAATGCAACTGTGAGAAATAAAGTGTTTTGAGGAACGGCCAGAATCGTGAGAAAAAGTTTGCAGTTGTGAGGAAACACGATTATTATTTTTGTTGTGGAAATGGAATTCCACATATACGTCTCATATCATATTGCATAAAATGTCTGATGTTTAGCTTAATTATGAATGCAGAAAGTTGACATTGACAGAATCGCCTCGGCAAGTTTTCTGTGTTTTTTTCTTCTTTACCTCATTTTGCTTCAGGCAGCTGCCTGCGCTTTTAATTTGCTTCTTAATTAAAACCCACTTTACACTCAGTTTAGGACAGTCAGTGTCAGTGATTTCTCCGTGCATTTGTCAAGCCGGAGCTCCTTCTCCGCTCTTCGAGAATGTAATTAGAGTAATTGTCTTTGTAATTTTCAAACCATTATGGAAGAGATTACAGCGAAGAAGTGCTATCTATCTATCTATCTATCTATCTATCTATCTATCTGTCTGTCTCTATCTATCTGTCTGTCTGTCTGTCCCTTCATCCATGCATATGTTTTTCTATCTATCTATCTATCTATCTATCTATCTATCTATCTATCTATCTATCTATCTATCTATCTATCTGTCTGTCTGTCTGTCTGTCTGTCTGTCTGTCCCTTCATCCATACATGTTTTCTATCTATCTATCTATCTATCTATCTATCTATCTATCTATCTGTCCCTTCATCCATACATATGTTTTCTATATCTATCTATCTATCTATCTATCTATCTATCTATCTATCTATCTATCTATCTATCTATCTATCTATATATCTATCTATCTATCTATCTATCTATCTTGCATATTATCGTGCATATATCTTGAATATTGCAACCTGGTTCGGGAACAGCACCGTGCAGGACAGACGAGCCCTACAGAGGGTGGTGCGTTCAGCTGAACGCATCATCCATACTGAGCTCCCTGACCTGCACTCGATCTACAGCAAGCGGTGCTGGACCAAGGCCAGGAAGATCATGAAGGACCTCAGCCACCCCAGCAATGGACTGTTCTCTCTGTTGCGGTCTGGAAAGCGCTTCCGCTCCCTCAAGGCCAATACAGAGAGACTGAGGAGGAGCTTCTACCCGCAGGCAATACGGTCTCTCAATCAGTACACCAGACAGTACTGATCCACTACACCTCACACTAAACATTCACTATGGCAGTGGTCACTCGTGGTCACTGCTTACTCACGGACAGAAAACACACAACACACACAATATGCACACACCACTTTAAATTGTTATTATTGCACAAACCTGGACTTTGTTGTTTGTTTGCACGCACAGATTTCTTCTGGTTTTCTTTCATTTTTCTCCTTCTCTTTTTTTAAAGTCTATTTTATATTTTGATATTTTTTATATTTTACTTTATATTTGTATTTATTTTGTAAATAATCTACTCTTTTGTTAAACAGTCTACTCTTGAGGTCAGGGCAGCTGCCCAAGCATTTCACTGCATATCATACTGTGTATGACTGTGTATGTGACCAATAAAATTTGAATTTGAATTATCTATCTATCTATCTATCTATCTATCTATCTATCTATCTATCTATCTATCTATCTATCTATCTATCTATCTATATTTCTATCTATCTATCTATCTATGTCTGTCTGTCTATCTATCTATATCTATCTATCTGTCTGTCTGTCTCTCTATCTGTCCCTTCATCCATACATATGTTTTCTATATATCTATGTATGTATGTATGTATGTATGTATGTATGTATCTATGTATCTATCTATCTATCTATCTATCTATCTATCTATCTATCTATCTGTCTGTCCCTTCATCCATACATATGTTTTCTATCTATCTATCTGTCTGTCTGTCTGTCTATCTATCTATCTATCTATCTATCTATCTATATATTACAGCTCTATCATTGTTGAAGAAATCATTTGTTCCTTTGTGGACACTTGATTCTTCCTCTCCATTCTTTCAGGAAGAAAGTTTGTCAGTGGAGAACTTGTTTAGGAGACGTGGTGTCACTATATGGTTTTGTCCACCGATTTCTGCTGGATTGTTTCGCCGGGCCTGGCCGTGCTGTATGATGTAATTTATAGCGCTTTCTTTCTCGTCCGCTGGCTGATCATGAAGACGCATTTAATTTATAACCGATCGCTATTTGACAATTTGACCTTTAACCGCGAGTGCACTCGCAGAACACCGAGACCTGCCTCTACACACGCGTTCGATTTGAACACAAGTTTCCCATTATGCAACGGGTGGCTGAAATGTAGCAAAACCATTCCCCGTTTCTTTGGAAGCCTCGGCGCTTCTCTATCTATCAGCCTGGGCGTTCTGAACGACACAATCTGTCCTGGAGTATATCGGCTCGCTTTAACCATTCACAACAGTACAAGTGCTGAAACCTCAAAATGAAAAAATATGTGTAATCTGTCTAATCCGTATCCTTTGGTTTTATTCAGCCTCTATTAAAACTATTTAATACATTTAATTGGAGACTTTGATGCCGCATCCTTAACGTGTGCAAAAGGAAGCGGGAGGACATACAATCTTGATTGGATTACCCAGTGCTGTTATATCTATCTATCTATCTATCTATATATATATATATTTAAATATCTATCTATCTATCTATTGGTTATAAAACATTGTAAAATATGTACAGATATATAAAATTTTTTTGTGTGAGACAGTACTGCTGTACTGTGTTCTCTCTCTCTCTCTCTCTCTCTCTCTCTCTCTCTCTCTCTCTCTCTCTCTCTCTCTCTCTCTCTCTCTCTATATATATATATATATATATATATATATATATATATATACTTATACTCTCATTGTTAATCTCAGTAATTTTTCTTTAATTTAATATTTTTTTAAAAACAAAAAAAAAAACATGTCTAAACATGTGGCCTAAATGTGGCCTTTAATTAAAATGATAATATGTATATAATTACATTAAATATATACTGTTCTGAACTGTACTACACACTGTGCATCTAAACAATGCACAGGACATAATTTTTCAATTATGCACACACACACAACACACACACACACACACACACACATATATATATATATGTATAATGTATAATGTGTATAATATTTAATATACATATACACTCACATTCTTGTTACGTTGACGAGACTGTGAAAAGTTCCCCTTTGCACTTCTGTGAAAGGCAAGTGCGCCAGTCTTCTGCAAAAAAACAAAAAACAAAGAAACAAATCAACTTTTGTCACCCGACAAACTTCCCATTCTTAAACTTCTCTTTGTAGATGCTGCTTACACGTACAGGTTGTTGTTTTTAGAGGACGATCCCCGGGCTGCGCTCTCGGTCTGCGCGGTGCATCTCAGTGTGTGCGCGGTGCAGCTGCAGGGCGGCGGGCAGGATGAAACTCCCCCCGCGGCTCAGGCGCACCGCCAGCGCCAGCAGCAGCGCCGCCACCGAGCACCAGGACACCATTATACCCCTCCTCTTACTGCTTCACTCACTGCACGTTAATCTGGCATCCAGCTCCAGTCCTCAGTCAAAAAAAAACACACCTCTTTTTTTTTTTTTTTTTTTTTTTTTTTCACTGGTTACCTCACTGGTCCTCCCACCAAGGGTTGCCAAATCATCCACATCCACGTGAGGGTTCAATGGTGCATCACCTCATCCAGATGCATTAATAATTCTGCTTGAACTGGTGTGTCCTGAAGTACAGTAGGCTGATTATTAGTTTGACACACACCCACACACATTATATGTCTAATATACATTTGAAAGGCATTAGATCATTTCCACATTACTTCCTTCACAAATTTCCTCTTGGATTGATATACAGTCACTGTAGGCCACGTTACAGTCAATATCCGTGAATCTGTTGTGGCTCTGAGGATAAAGCGTAGACTACAGATTACAGCGTTGTCAAATTTCTCATGTTTCAAAGCAATAGAGGCTACTTTGACTTTCTTTGTAGGTAATTTGCATTTATATGATCTGCAGTGTGATGGGTGATTGCAAACCTGTAGAGGAGCGGTCGTGTTACGAACGGCTACAGAGTGAGCTTTCGTAGACGCCTGCCTCAGCAGGTTATCATTCTGGGATTTACTTTATGTGTAATTTTGATTAAAGATAAAGCTAGTTTTGGTGTAACTCTACGCTTGGGTATTCGCCACGTGACCAGGATGGAATCCGTCATTTGTTCATTTGTTGAGGGAGGACAGTGATTGATAGGCTACTTTTGTTTGTGTGTACATTATATGGGACATTTTTTTGCATGTGAGCATGCTGTACTGGATTCACTTAACCAATCCGACACTGGGCTATGACACAGAAATGGTTAATGAACTAGTTCGGCACCTGGTTAGTAGATCAGCGCCCAAATATCTATTGAAGCACTTGGGGCACTGGGTTACTTTCATAGCTCTGTTTTAACACTTGGGTACTGGGTCACCTTGAAGGTCCAATTAACCACTCAGACATTGAGTCACGTTAAAGGTCAGAATTACAACCCGTGCCCTAGGTCACATTTAACAGATCAGATTAACCACTTGGCTACTGGGTCACGTTGAAGGTCCAATTAACCACTCAGGCTCTAGGTCATGCTAAAAGATCTGATCAACCATTTGGGTTCTGGGACACCCTGAAAGTACAATTGAACACTCAGGCATTGCATCACCTTATAGGGCAAATTAACCATTCAGCCACTGAGTCAGATTAAAGGTTTAATAAAGCACTGGGTAATGTTAATTGTTTGATTAACCACATGGGCATTGGGACACCCTGAAGGTCCGGGTAACCCCTCAGGCATTAGGTCAGGTTAAAGATCTGATTATCTAATTTGGAACTGGGTCATGCTGAAGGTCAGATTTTCTACTCGGGAACTGGCTCACAAGTCTTGTTTAATACGTATGTGTGTCCTCTTTGCACACACAATTTTTACGTTATATAACAATTGTTTTCCATCAGTAGGTACCATCTAAACAATTTCATGTAAAAAATCATGTGACCCCCCCCCCCCCCCCCCCGCCCCCCCCAGGGAATATGCCTTTCTGCCATACTAGAATAAAGTATACTTGCACATCCAAACAGTGGGTGGCAGTGGCGCTCTCAATCTCGGAGTATTCACAGTAGGAGCATAGCAAACGTACCACATACATACATACAACATACATATGTAACCCGAGGATTTGAAATTTCTTAAAAAAAGTGTCACATAGTGGACGAATGAAAATAATCAAAAAGTAACCAAAAATAATTCAGTTGCTTTACTTTTATAAAGTATTTGAAAAGTTACACTACTTATTACATTTTGAATAGGGTCCTTTGTAATATGTAATCTATTACATTTGCAAAGTAACCTTCCCAACACTTATTATTAGTATATAGTGGGCTAAATTTTTCGGTAAAACATTTGTATTTGTATAGGATACATTAACTTCTGTACCTTACTGAAAAAAATCTTTTTTAAATGAATGCGTTATTTCAAGATATTACCATTATTATTATTTATTATATTATATATTTAGTAGTATATTAGTATATTACTATATTATATATAGTATATATTATATACATATATATAGTATATATTTAGTATATTATATTTAGTATATTATATTATATTACTGCAAAAAATGTGAACTGTCAGTCAAATTTCACATACCGTTGTGTAAGTTCTCCCTCACTAGACCTACAAGACCCAAACCTGTTCCAGTATGTCATCTCCATGAAGATGAATTGAAACATCAGACCAGACCTTCAAACATCACATCCATCAGTAGCTGAATTTATTTACACCATATACATTTACAGGGGGGCACAGTGGCTTAGTGGTTAGTACGTTCGCCTCACACCTCCAGGGTCCTGGTTCGATTCCCGGCCATGTGTGTGTGGAGTTTGCATGTTCTCCCCGTGCCTCACAGGTTTTTTCTTCGGGTTCTCTGGTTTCCCCTTGGTCCAAAAACATGCAAGGTAGGTTGATTGGCACCTTGGAAAATTGTCCCTAGTGTATGAATGTGTGTGTGAATGTGTGTGTGTGATTGTGAGTGTGTGTGTGTGTCCTGCGATGGGTTGGCATTCCATCCAGGGTGTATCCTGCCTTAATGCCCATAGACGCCTGAGATAGGCAACAGGCTCCCCGTGACCCGAGGGAAGATGGTAGGAAAGGTGGTAGGTGAGGTGGTAGCCCAGTGGTTAAGGTGTTGGACTCTAGACCGGAAGATCACGGGCCCACCACCAAGCTGCCTCTAGTGGGCCCCTGAGCAAGGCCCTTAGCCCTCAATTGCTCAGTTGTAAGTCGCTCTGGATAAGGGCGTCTGCCAAATGCTGTAAATGTAAATGTATATAAGATATAAGATCGAGTAGAAGATCGGATATAAGATGGG
The DNA here is from genome assembly GCA_030449085.1 of Kryptopterus vitreolus. NCBI lineage: Eukaryota > Metazoa > Chordata > Actinopteri > Siluriformes > Siluridae > Kryptopterus > Kryptopterus vitreolus. The sequence goes on from JACRUU010000019.1 coordinate 24,073,012, forward strand.
GTAGAAGATGAATTAAATGAATAAATATACATTTACCTTGTACAGAATTCGGCACATGCTCTTATCCAGTGCCTAGCAGTGGCAGTTTGGTGTTTCTTGGTGGTGCTGGGATTCCTATCTATATTCCATTGCCTTACAACCAGCTCCCCTTGGATGAAGGAGCACAAATCCCCACTCCAGTGGAGATTCCTCCCAGAAGAGTGGAGGTTATTATAGGAACAAATAAAGAATAAATGAAATGGAACAATATACATGGTCCGAAACCTCAACACCTTGTAGTTCCAGGTCACTCTTGTGGTGTGCTCATTCTTCTGTCCTTCACAAGGCTTCTCTCATCACCACCTGGAGGTGCTTCATTGAAACATGGAGCGAAAACAATTTGTGCCAGATGAATATATTTGTTCCGGACATTCTTAACAGTCTTCTGATTCAGTTTCCTCGAATGAATGGTTTACGATGTTGTTGCGACCCGAAAACGGCGGAATTTTTCCCACGCTCGTCCATTTTTAGTTTTCCGCTTGATATGCCACACTGTCAACAACTCTTGTTCAGCGAAAAAAAAGAAAATTGTTATCCCTCGGAGTTTTCATCTATGCGCTGGCTGCCGCACGGTTAATTGAGCCATCTCATCTTTTATTTCTGGTGCACTGTTGACACAACGCTTGCGTAAGTGCTGCGCTAATCGGTCACTTAGAAACGCATTTATGCACATTTACGTTCGCGGTAATGACAGGGAGCGCGTCGAAATGCTAAAACACACACACACACACACACACACACACACATGCACACATACACACCATCCTTACACCACAACACCGTGCATATTCATAATTGCTGTTATTAGTAAAGTCCTATTTGCTAATCTTCATACTGACGAATGCTTGGAAGTCGTTGTAATCCAGATGTGTGTAAATCTCACCTCGTCACTGAAACAGCTGTTTTCATTCGACCCAATTTACAGAACCTTGAAGCTTACAGAAGCTTGTCTTTCTGCTAATTACGGAAGGTGTAGCAAAGAGGACGCTAATTATGGTGTGGGGAGGAGGAGGAAAAAAAAGGGAGAAATTAATGTTTTCCTTTGGTTTTATGTCATTGTGTAATTATAATCTAAGGCACAAAGCAGGTAGTGTGTGTACATGTGTGTGTGTGTGTGTGTGTGTGTGTAGAAAGAGTGTTAATATGAAGCCATGGAGTCAAAGTGTGTTCCCGCAAACAGCATCGCACCCTCGGAAACAATTATGTGTAAGTGTTGACATTCAATTCAATTCGATTCCATTCAGTTTTATATGTAGATTGCTTTTTACGAATAACAGCTTTACAGCTCATGTAGCTGTTGACAAAATGACAAAATGAGCAGCCTCAGTATCACCGAAGATAATATAGAGTAAGATAAATAGAGTAAGACTAGAAGTCAATCCTAGGAGAGGAACATTTGCAGAAGTTTTACCATGAAAGTTTTGAGATTTATCTGGATTAACAGACAGCATAATAGCACATCTACTAAGGGAGGACCAACAGGAGGGGGCGCCAGTGAGCGTCCCCAGGCCTAGGTCTAGTTAGATTACGTTTCATGAAGATTTTCAGCCATCCAAAAGAGGAGATGCTGAGGTGTTTAAACATCAGTTGTATCCACCTTAATAAACATTTTCACACACGCCGTTGACGCAAATGCATTCTGAGGACCGTTTATCCGATGGTCCTCAGAGCGCATTAGTCGTTCATGAGAGATTTATTCATTTGCAATGATTCTTTAATATGACTCAGTAGAAAGAGTCGTTTCAAGAGTGATTTGTTCGTTTTCCTAAATAATTTTTAGTCACATGCATACTAAAATACATACCGTGAACAGTGAGAGAAGACATAACTGTAATAGTCGATTATAAATGAGCAGATTATTAGAAGTTTCACAATTTGATACACATTATGTAGACAAACATTTGAGCATAAGATTGGTTTGTGCTTTTTAAACATACTATTGCTCGTTTAGTCCACTTTTTCTGTTATAATAATACCTTCAGTCTTCAGGTTTACGTTTTTTTACCACCATATTTGCCAATTTACAGAGTCAATGCAATATAGAAAGTTTGTATAAGTATATTTAAATCTGTTTTTTTAGTCTTCTAGTCCGAGTCACTCATTCTTGTATCACATGACTCCTATATACAGAATTAAGTAGTTCATCTCATGAGTCTTCAGGTAAGAGTCATTCATTCTTTTGTTACATGACTCCTGATACGTTGTGCATGTAACAAACACATTATTTTCCTCTTGGTTTTGGCATTCCGTCCTGCCTGAGACGCCTTTTTCAATCAATGAAAACCATTTTAAAAACGTTCACTTGTGTGGAATTGCGTGTGAAAACAGCAGCGTACAAAAAGATGATTTTTATCCATTTCCTTCCAGTCGACTGGAATGGACTGGAAGCCGTAAAAGTAAGTAAATGTGGGTCAAATCGTCTTACGTTTTGAGCATTTTCAGACTTTTCATAGCAGACGAGTGACTTTTGGCAAATGATTGAATATGGAATTGTGGACGCGGATAGTTTTTATACAGAAAGGTAACCCCTAACCCTTTGCAAAAAAAGTGTGGAAGAAACACTACATATTTCAGATCTAAGGAAAAAATTAACTAAAGAAAGTACAGGGGGTGCCGGAGAAAAACCCCTTGAGGCACGAGGAGAACATGGAAACTCCACACACATGTGGCGGAGACTGGAATCGACCCCTGACCCTGGAGGTGTGAGGCAAACGTGCTAACCACTAAGTCACCGTTCCCCCTACCCAACTTTCCCATCACTACTAATTAGATTAATGACTCAACTTTTTTTTTTTTTTTTGCAACTATAAACTTTGTCTTATTTATGTAAAATTGATTTGTCTGAACATTTTGTAAGGGGAAAAAAAAATAAAGCGTTAGAAATTATAGTTATATTTCGGATGACCAGCACGGCCATTTCCCCCCCCATCGCTCGATGTCAATGATGTTTGAACGTGCATACTCTTAGGTGTTATGTAGCGGAAAATAGTAAAAAAAAAAGGGCGCTGTGACCGACTCGCCGTCTGTGACGTAGGGCCTCTTGTGATGAGCTGTTAGGAACCATTAAACCTCCCTCTGCCTGCTCTACATCATGGCTCACAATAGCAGGACGCAGCATGTGGCTCATCATTTCTGCAAAGAAAAAAAAAAGAGCGAGGAAGCAAGCAAGTTGGCTGGCGTGGCGTAGACGCTGAGACACAGACTACCGGTTTCTGATTGGCACACTGAATCACCAGCAATGTTATTGGTGAAAACCTGCTCCGGGTTCACCTGCTTACATCAGCAGGACAGGCTTAGACCAAGAGGTGGCAAAAGTACACACATCCTGCACATTTTGCACATTTTTAATACTCTAATCAACATGGGAGTGTGGCACGGTGGCTTAGTGGTTCGCACATTCGCCTCACACCGCCAGGGTCCGGGATCGATTCCTGTCTCAGCCATGTGTGTGTGGAGTTTGCATGTTCTCCCTGTGCCTCAGGGGGGTTTTCTCTGGGTTCTCCGGTTTCCTCCCGGTCCAAAAACATGCACGGTAGGTTGATTGGCACCTTGGAAAATTGTCCTTAGTGTATGAATGTGTGTGATTGTGTGTGTGTGTGCCCTACGATGGGTTGGCATTATCCTGCCTTAATGGCCATAGACGCCTGAGATAGGAACAGGCTGACCCAAGGTAGATCGGATATAGCGGTAGAAGATGAATGAATGATCAACATGGGCATGGACAAATACCTATGCTGTAAGGAAATGTATGTTTATTATTAATGAAACGACACTCAACATGGAGCATTAAACCTGTTTTAAAGGTAATTTTTTTTTAAATGACGTAATTCGCCACAACACCAAACGGAAGGTTTGTTTCCACAAGGACGATTAATGAGGTGAAACTTTCATTCTTGGAACTTTCATAGGGATTAGCTAATCATGAGAATATTTGTTTTTCATCCTCAGAATATCTGCTTATTACGTCTGTAAGGCAAATATGTACATTCAGGTTGTTTTATTCCTATCTGTGAAGAGAGATGGCAGAGAGCGCCCTCTGTCTGTTTTCTTTATTTTACATTAGCACAGCGTTTTGTTGTTAGTATGCGTGTATACACGAGGAGACGCCAGTCTATCATTCGGTCGCCATTTTCTAAACGATGAAAGTTATCTACTAATAATTATATAGAAGAAAATAGTTTTTTATCTGGCTTGTATCCGGGGCACGCTTTTTAAAAAATGTATGCATTACATCGTTATCATTTTTAAGCTGGTGCACCGAAGAGAATCGCTGAATGTGGTGTGTGTGTGTGTGTGTGTGTGTGTGTGTGTGTGTGTGCACTTTCAGACTGAGATCTATCTGACATGAGCCTGTGCGAGAGTGGAAGCCTATTTTGGAACACAGCGATACTTCTCAGGGTTAAGTAGTCTTACACACTGACTCGTGTGGAGCCGACACACACACAACACACACACACACACACACACACACACACACACACACACACACACACACACACACACACAAGCCTTATCATTTATAATGTCTGTAATCTCTGTTTATTTGACATTACAGGAGGCAGACTATTCATAAAACATTTACATGTTGACATTTATTTTTTTCTTTAATATTTCTATAATTATTGATCGATTCAACAAATTAATGAAATTCATTCATTAGTTTCATTTATGGTTTCTTTAAATAACATGTTGATTTATGGATAAAAGTGACCGTATCCAGAGTGACACATTTATCTCATTCATACAATTGAGCACTTGTTGTGGCTGGGATATGAACTCACAACCTTCAGATCCAATGCCCAGGGCCGTACCTACTAACCGACTGTACCATATCCCTGTTCACTGAACTGACTATATTAATTTACACTCTGACTGTTATTAGGCACATTAACTCACACATCATTTGAAGGCAATTCAAAGAATATTGGTACTAACATACTAAAAAAACAAACAAACAAAAAAATGTAATGCATTTATAATTATTCAATACTATATTATATAATATTATATGATATATTATACTGTACATGACATTATATTATTCATTTATTCATTCATCTTCTACCGCTATATACGACCTTCCCTCGGGTCACCGGGAGTCTGTGCCTATCTCAGGCGTCTATGGACATTAAGGCAGGATACACCCTGGATGGAATGCCAACCCATCGCAGGGCACATACACACACTCACATTCACACACATTGATACACTAGAGACAATTTTCCAAGGTGCCAATCAACCTACCGTGCATGTTTCTGGACCGGGGGGAAACCGGAGAACCCAGAGAAAAACCCCCGAAGGCACGGGGAGAACATGCAAACTCCACACAAACAAATGAAATCAAAAAATGTTATTTTGAATGAAAAATGTGTGTAAAATAAGAATAATAGATTTGCGTTCACTTGAACTACATCACCCAAACCTGAATTGTAAACGTTAATATATGAGGACAGGAAGAAGCAATTTCCTTTTTTTTGCATTATATGCAAATAGACTGTCTATAGGAGGTGATGAAAATATCAGGTAAAATGTTCTTTTTGTAGTTTGTTAGTATTTAAGCTCCAGAAGCCCCACCTGAACACTGAGACCCAAAATAAATCCATTCAAACATGTCTGTAAAAAATATACACTCTGATTATTCGATTTGCCATTTAATTATTTAATGTATTCATATGTAAATGTAATATATATATATATATTTTAAATTAAAAATTCCCTGAAATTATTATTATTATTATTAATACTATATACTATTTTAAATGTATTTATTTATTTAAAGTTATAATTATTGTTTACTTCATTTTTAAACCCATTATTGTCCAGCTCATTATGTATCAATATATGAATTTATGTATGTATTTATTTATTTATGCATTCATTTATATATTTATATATACACTTTTCTTTTACTTTTCTTATACTTATTTACTTTTCTACTTGTTTATTTATACATTTATTTGCTTGCTTGCCTTGTTACTTTCTTACTTGTTTGTTTATTTATGCATTTTATTTGTTTTATGTATTTAAATAGTATTGGTTTGGAGTAATTCTTTTTCCATGTTTATGATCCAGATGTGAATACATTTATTTATTTATTTATTTATTTACATTTATGGTGTTTGGCAGACGCCCTTAAGGGCCTTGCTCAAGGGCGCACTAGTAACAGCTTGCTTCTGGTCCAGAGGTCAATCCCTTAAACACTGAGCTCCCACCTCCCTATTATTTATTTATTAACAAGTATTTTAAGGGAGGTGGTATCACAGTGGTTAAGGCATTGTGCTCTGGACTAAAAATCCCAGCACCACTAAGCTGCCACTAGTGGGACCCTTGAGAAAGGCCCTTAACCCCCAATTGTTCAGTCCCCAGCCATTATGGTTGCACAAGCCGGGATATTTCTAGTACCACTCCCAAGCCCAGATAAATGGACAGAATTTCGTTAGGAAGGCCATCCAGTGTAAAACACGTGACAAACCTAATATGCGTATCACTAAAAATGGTTAGCCGCTCTGGCGACCCCTACCAGGAGAAATGGAAGGAGAGGTTAATGGAAAAAAGAATTAAGTCACATGACCCAAAAGACATGGTCCCTTGGAAACAATATTTGACCTAAATATATAAACCTAAACCTAAAACTTGTTCAAAAAGTATTTTTTTTATTATAGAAACTGCTATTTTTTGATGAAATGGGTAATGATGGGTTTGTATATTAAATAAAAGTCAGATTTTTGAACATTTCATTCTGTATCTAGTGCCCATGTGCTTTCATAATAACCTCCAGTCTTCTGGGAAGATGCTCCACTTAGATATGGTGTAAATTTGTGCTTGTTCTTAGACAGTGGTCCTTGTAAAGTCTGGTTTTGATGGAGGTAAAATGCGAAGGCATGGGATTATGTTTAAATTCATCTCAAAGATGTTCAAACCATCTGGTGGAATAGATTTGGGTCTTCTGGTTCAAGTGAAAAGACAAAACGAGTACAGTCCAATTCTTTTCCAAAACTTTCCAACAATCTCTGTTGAGTTTCAAGGCAGAAGGGTTTAGATGAAAGCATTTCTGAGGTACATATAAACAGTTTGATCTAATGGATCTAATGATCTCATTTCCTTTCCAGATGACAGACTGAGAGCGACACTCTTATTTGAAGGGTTCTTCAGTTGTCTCTCTGAAGAAAAAGTTCCTATTGAACATTATAAACCAGCATTTCTACATCATATACCCTCCGTAGCTAAAGAGCACTCAGAGAACTCTTTCTGACCTCTGATTTATCCCATTTTCTTTTATATCACGTGGACTGCCAGGTGTCTGTGTGGAAGGATGCACTATGGATAGATCGGTGTTTCCTAATGATGCTGGACTCGACACTGGTCTCCCTGATTGTCTACACTACTAATTGTTCAGGAATAGTTCAAGATGAGGAACCGTAGACGGAGGGTGAACCAACTCCCTCCTCGGGAGGGTGTAACGAAGTGGTCTAAGGCATTGTGTTACTGATCGGAAAGTCGGGGGTTCGAGTTTCCTGTATCCAACTTCCACTCTTGGGTCCTTGAGCAAGGCCCTTAAGTCGCATCAAGGCTGACCATGTGCTTTGACCTCAACTTCCAAAAACACCTTAGGGATATGTGAAGAAATGTATATATGATAAAATAAAGGCATTTCTTCTATTTTTCCAGAATATGATATCCTGGAACCTATCCTAACACTTATCTCCACTCACTGTCCAGGAATCCATAAAAAAAAAAAAAACTCAACTGTTTATTCTTATTGTGTACTTAAGTTTGTATCTACCCTTCATGAACATTTATCCTTAGATGGAGGAAAACTACATATTATTAGAAATATGGAATTACTGTTTTTGATAGTTTTGGATTGTAGTTAAAGTGACGAATGCATTTGTTGATTTTGAGCTTCATACGGCGAGTTTAACATCCACGGGTCGTAGAGCTTTTAGCCACGCTCCTCCTCATTTACAGAATTCTCCCAGTTAACATCCGCAACTCATATTCCCAGTTTAAAGCTACCCTGAAAACTCACTTATACAGAATAGCATGTGCTACATGTTTACTGTTTATTTGTTTATTGTTTATTGTTATTTATTGCTGTTTTGCTTATGGATGTATGGTGATGTATGTATGTATATATTCAGTGATTCAGTGAAAGGTGTTTTAAATTAAATATATTATTATTATAACGGGGCACGGTGGATTATCAGTTAGCATGTTCGCCTCACACATCAGGGGTGGGGTTTGCCTCCACCTTCCACCATGGATGTATGGTGGGACCCGGATCACGGTACCGGGTGTGGCACCTTGGAAAAATTCATGTGTGTGTGAATGTGAGTGTGTGTGTGCCCTGCGATGGGTTGGCACCCAATACAACGCGTACCGGAAGATAAATTAAAACGGTAGAAGATGAATAAATGAACGAAAGAATTAATTATTATTATTAGAATACTGAACCAAAGTGCGTCTGCTTTCCAGGATCTGTAATAGCATTCTCTGTCCAGGAGGTGGCGCCGCTGTCCTTGTAACCTGCCGCTTTTAAGGTTGGAGGTTATTATTTCTCCTTGGATGGTTAAATCTCTCTCTCTCTCTTCTTTTCTCACACACACACACACACACACACACACACACACACGCACGCACGCACGCACGAGCACACATATTTGGCCTTTGATCACGTATTCATTCAGATCTATCGAATAATGAATGCTGGAATACGGGACAAGGACGCGAGCACGGATGCGGGTTAATCAGAAAGCGACTGGAGAAGATAAAGAGATTCCCAGCACCACGGCGGCTCATATCTCCAAAGGCTTCTCCTGCATGATAGTGATGACTCATTTTATAGCAAATGATGATCTGCGGCATATGGAGTCACGGTTTGTTGATTTTATGACCTAGACTGTGAGGATAAACACTTCTCCTGGAAGAGGCCTTTTCCACATTTAAATAATCACACACACAAATCCCATGTTCATTATATTAAAATATACCCACTGTACTGCAATGCTACAAAAGCACATAATTAGATAAACGTAAATAGTTACTGCTTAAATTGCCAATGTGGGGAAAAAAAAAAAATTTTTCCACTCTTTCAGTACGTAATAAAAACTCCTTCACATCTCGTTATGTCCAGAAAACATCTGGTTATTACCTTAAAAACATCTCGTTATTATCAAGAAACGTCCTGTTATTGTAGGTTCGTTCCAATATAAGCTAATTTTGACACAGACGTTAACCATTATTATGGTTAAACATTACATTATGGGTTATGTGTCTCATTATTACATCCGTCCATCAATCGACCTTCCCAGTCACCACACCTAAATCCTATTCAACTGCTCTGAGATGAAATGGATCCTAAATAAATCTCTTTTGCAAAGTATTCCAGCTAAATGTTCGGAGAAATGAATTGCAGAGAATGTGTAAAACTGTCCATCGTGGTAAGGGAGGATTTTTGAATGGAAACATTGTAAGAACATATAGATATTATATTTATATTATATAAAGATATTTATATATTTGTTCGGTCAAAGGAAATACCATTACATTACATACTATAGAAACTTAAGAAACATATGCACGCGTGTCTTGAAAACTATAAAAGATGAGATGTTTTCACTTTTGGAATGACTAACATTAAAAAAAAAAATCATTTTGTTAATAGTTAATAAAAGAAAAAAAACAACAAGTATCTTATGGCTAGAAATCCCATATTGTCTCCCTTTTTATTTTGAAAATTATTCACGCTATTGAAAATATTGTGACACATATGGAAATGTATAAATATATTACACCTGTCTTAAGTGTAAAAACCCATCCGGGCATCTTTTTCCTTCAATACCTTTTTCTATACTATTAATACACAAATAGATCTTTTCCTCATTAAGAATTTTCTCACAGAATGTAGAGAAAGCTCTAAAATCCTTTAAGTAGGAAAGTATTCACACCATTTGCAACAAAGCTTAGGTGCCTCTGATTTCTCTTCGTAGCTTCTACATCTTGATTGGAGCGCATCTGTGGTAAATGAAACTGATTGGACGTGATTTGGAAAGGCACCTATCTGTAAAATAGGCCTCAGGAGTCACGATGCAGATCGGAGCAAAAACCAAGCCATGGAGTTGGCTGAAGAGCTCAGAGAGAGCATTGCTGGCAGGCACGGATATAACAAAGGCAACAGAACTTCTGCTGCATTGTGGCCTCAATAATTCTTAAATGGAAATGGACTCTTTTGAGGTGACCAAGAAGCTAATGGTCACTTAGACTTAGCTGTGGAGATTCTGTGTGGGACTCCTGAAGGACAAACATCTCTGCAGTTCAGTTCAACGAAAAGGAGAAACGGTGGGAAGAAGACAAAGGAAAAGAGCTAAAACCCGACAGAAGGCTTGTGAAAGCTCGACTAGTCAGACTAATGACCAGGTAAATGATTCGAAACACAAATACAGTTCAGTAGCGTCCGTGAGCACTAGTGTATTTAAAAAAAAAAAAAAAAGGTGGGAAGGAAAAATATGTTCAGTGTTTATTAGCATTTCATCAGACTGGGTTTTGTATATGAAACAGGTGCACCACTGAAACCATAACATAAAGAATGAATATTTTAGCTTAGCAGTGTATGATATATTGTATGCAGCTATAAAATAGTTTTTTTTCGTAAAAGTATTCTCAGTAAATACTAATATACTATATACACTATATGGACAATAGTTTGTGGATTCTGATGAGATTCATGTTCTTTGAGCATTTCATCCGATATTTAATGTGTATAAATATATAATATATATATATATATATATATATATATATATATATATATATATATATATATATATATATTCATTCATTCATTCATCTTCTAAACCGCTATATCTTCCGATCTTCCCTCGGGTCACAGGGAGCCTGTGCCTATCTCAGGCATCTATGGGCATTAAGGCAGGATACACCCTGGTTTGACTGCCAACCCATCGCAGGGACACACACACACACACTCACAATCACACACACACATTCATACACTAGGAACAATTTTCCAAGGTTGCCAATCAACATACTGTGCATGTTTTTGGACCGGGGGAAACCGGAGAACCCGGAGAAAAAAAAAACCCTGAGGCACGGGGAGAACATGCAAACTCCACACACACACATGGCCGAGACGGGAATCGAACCCGGACCCTGGAGGTTGTGAGGTGAACGTGCTAACCACTAAGCCTCCGTGCCCCCTATATTATATATATTATATATATATATATATATCATATATATATATATATATATATATATATATTATATATATATAAAGAGAGAGAGAGAGAGAGAGAGATAGTTAATATAGAAATGATTTTCCACATTATTTTCATTTAAAAACAATATCCTCCCTTAGTGTGAATAAAAATGGAATATTATTTTCTTTTATGAAATATAAACTATTTTTAGATTTCAATATATATTAATAAATTGAAAGACCCATGCATTTGTTCCTTTAGTTTCCATAGTATGTAATGTAATGACATGAAGCTTTAGCTTTGGCCGATTGAATATATAAAAATCCAGATGTTCTACACAGCTGTACACACTATTAGCAGTTCATTTCTCCAAACATCCATCTGAAATACATTACCCTGGAAAACCTGCCAAAGTCATTATAGAGATTTCTTTATGATCCGGTTCATCCCAGAGCGGTTCAATATTTAGGATTAAGGTGTGGTGACTGGGCAGATCATTCCATAAATAGATAAATAGAAAGATGCTTCATTATCTTATTGTATGGTAAATTCGGATTTAGGGTGCCACAGCCCAAGATGTAATGGTGAAGTATAGAAAGGTTGCCACGTTGGTTGCTTTCCTCCCTTTGGAATACGTCTCCAAAACAACGCCGAACTATAACATTTCCACCTCCATGTCTGACTGTGACAGTCATGAGGCAGTCTTATCACATCTTGCACAAATTCTTCAGAATGTCCAATTAGTACTGAACAGAACTCATACACTGGTTCCACAATGTAATTATGGGACGCAATGTTCAAATCTTTTAACAATGAACGTTGTGGCAAAGCAGCTTTACACGGTGCAGTAAGAATGAAAAAGATTGTTCTTTATAAGTGCAAGTTTTGTTCCTTATGAGCAAGCCGTAATGTAATGTTTACCATAATAACAGTGTGTTTTTACGTCAAAATGAATGTATATTGTAATGAATATCACTAACAGGACGTTTCTTGATGATAATGAGATGTTTTTAGGGTAATAACCAGATGTTTTCTGGTTATAATGAGATGCTGATGTGAAGGCATTTTTATTCACAGCGCATGACTGTGTTGTGCTTCCGTACTGCTGTAGTAGAATATACATTTTTCCCCCTCCACTTTAGTCATTTAAGCAGTAGCAGTTTACGTTTATATAAATTTGTTCACCGTAACGGCATGAACTTATTCATTATTAAAAGAAACTTCCAGACATGTACATATATAAGATTCTTAATTCTTAAGATTCTTAATGAAATGTATATTGATATGTATGCGTGGCACGGTGACTTAGTGGTTAGCACGTTCGCCTCACACCACCAGGGTCCGGGTTCGATTTCCGTCTAGGTCATGTGTGTGTGGATTCTGCATGTTCTCCCTGTGCCTCAGGGGGTTTTTCTCCTGGTTTCCTCCCCGGTCCAAAAACATGCACGGTAGATGGGTTGGCATTCCATCCAGGGTGTATCCTGCCTTAATGCCCATAGACGCCTGAGATAGGCACAGACTCCCCGTGACCCGAGGGAGATCGGATATAGCGGTAGAAGATGAATGAATGATATGTATGTATATATGAGTAGCCAAATAAACTACATGACAGATTGAATTATTGCATGTGCAAAAGTAAGTGAAGCCTGCGCTGCATTGGTTAAGTGAACTGGGTAATAGATTCAGGTGAAACACATTTGGGTGCTTAATTAATCAGTTAATCAGACCAATCAAATTAGACATCCTTAGGAAAGTGGTTGGGAAACGCTGATGAAAAGAGAGAGGAAACCAACAAAACCCACTGTAGTGTCAATGAGTCAAACAGCACCAAGAGGAAAGGAGATATCCAAGGACATCAGGAAGACGGTGGTGAGTCAGGGGAAGTCTATAAGACCTTATATTATAAGACCAAGATATTCCCACTCCATCCATCTACTGTAAGACAAATCATCTACAAATGGAGGACATTTAACATGACCACAACTGTGGACACCAATCAAAACTATCATCCAAGCTGTGAAGCACCAGAGAAATAAAAAATGAGGGAAAGGCCATCAAATACATCACCTTTAGAGATTTGCAGACCTCTCTGGCAGCATCTGGAGTAAATATACACGCATGTACAATCAGATGAAAATCGAACAGACATGACATCCTCCCAGGTTGCGAGAAAGAAGCCTCTGCTCTCAAAAAAAGAACAAATCAGAGGCCTTTTCTTCGGACAAAAGAATTGCCTCCCAAAAGTGAAGCATGGTGGTGGAAATATGAAGGTCTGGATCTGCTTTTCTGCTTCTGGGCCAGGGTGACTCCACATTATTCAGGAAAACTTGAGCTTTCAGACCCATCAACAAATTTTTGAAGAGAATCTCGTGCCATCAGTCAGAGAGCTGAAGCTGGACCGAAAATGGAGGATGATGGAGGATGGAGGAATGGAGGAAATGGAGGATGACCCAGGAATGGCGTAAAAGAAAGAAGTTTCACACTCTTGATTGGCCTAGTCAGAGTCTGGATCTGAATTCAATTGAAATGTTGTGTCTAGACCTGCAGCAGGCGGTTCCAACTAGTTCTGCAATGAGCAAAAAGACTGGTCAGTGGTTACACGAGATGTTTGGTTGAAATAATGGCTGCTTATCTGCTTACTTTTGCACATACAACAATGAAATATTTCATGCAATTTGTACTTGAAATTTAGCAATGAACAAATATATGCAACAAATCAACAATCACCTGACATATAATTTATAAAAAATATGACAAAATAAGAAAATTAAGGTAATATAAGGTAATAATAAGCTAAGGTAATTTGCTAAAATGTAAAGTGGTGAGTGTACAATGTCTATAACAGTGTATATATTGGGCCCAATTAGTTATTTTCTCTCCCCAGCGTCATGTGACTCGTTAATGTTACAAGTTCTCAGGTGTGAATGGAGAGCAGGTGTGTTAAATTTGGTGTTATCGCTCTCACACTCTCAGACTGGCCACTGGAAGTGCAACATGGCACCTCATGGCAAAGAACTCGCTGAGGCTCGGAAAAAAATAATTGTTGCTCTGTAGGCTTTAAGAAGATTGACAAGACCCTGTAACTGAGCTGCAGCACGGTGGACAAGAGCATACAACGGTGTAACAGGGCAGGTTCCACTCAGAACAGGCCTCGCCAGGGACGACCAAAGAAGTTCTCAATGTTATATCCAGAAGTTGTGTTTGGGAAACAGATGTACGAGTGTACATTGCATTGGTCTGCATTGGTGCAGAGGTTGAAGGGGTTGTCATTTCCTGTTAGTGCTCAGATCATACGCCGCACATTGCATCAAATTGGTCTGCATGGCTGTCGTCCCAGAGGGAAGCCTCTTCTGCACAAGAAAGCCCGCAAACAGTTTGCTGAAGATAATCAGACTAAGGACATGGATTACTGGAACCTGTAATCTGATGAGGCCATGATAAACATATTTGGTTCAGATGGTATAAAGCTCTGGCGGCAACCAGGTGAGGAGTAGAAAGTCTACAGTCAAGCATGGTGGGGGAAAGTATCATGTTCTGGGGCTGCATTAATTCTAGTGGCACTGGGGAGCTACAGTTCATTGAGGGAACTATGAATGCCAGCATGTACTTTGAGATACTGAAGCAGAGCATGATCGGAGACTGGGTCACAGGGCAGTATCCAAGATGACCACAGCCTTGCTTACAGAGGTGAGGGTATCCTCATATGGAAAGTGGAGGAGTGAAAGGAGAAAGGTCTCAGCCCCATGATGTCACCATAGAAGACCAGAAGACGACTTCAGTGGCAACCTGTGAATCTCTCTTGAGCTCCATGTGCCCAAGAGTGTTAAGACACTGCTGGAAAAATAATGGTTGCCCCACAAAATATTCACAATTTGGGCCCAAATTGGACATTTTCACAACCGGGGGTTTAGACATGAAATGTGTCGATATAATAGACGATTTACAAAAATGTGAGGGGTGTATTCACTTCTGGGAGATACCGTGTTTGTGTGTGTTAGTATCTCCAAAATATCCATCAACAAATTAACCTATATAACAAAATTGACTTTGCCCTTTGACCCTATCATCATCCGGCCACGGTGCTTGCGTTCAGAGCAACATGTACGATTTTTCATCCTGCTTTATTTCAAATTGCTCTCGTTTAAGCCTTCTTCATCCCAGATCAAACACAGAGTTTCTATATAAATACTTCAGGATTCGTTGTTGTGGAAATTGGATATATGGTGCAAACATCATAGAGACACAAACGCATGCGCGTACACACACACAATTTGCAGAGAAGCTCCAGCTTTGTCCAGTCGACTGTAAACTTAATCAGGCAATTAAAGCGACTCATTTGAAAGCACGCCAGAGGATTTGAGTCGAGCTGACAGTAAAGCTATAGCACTAAATAGGGATAAATTAAAGGGCGAATCACAAAGTTTGCACACTGGAGTCGTTTATTTGCATCTGTGCTCGCCCGTATAGTAGGTGCAGGAAAATGTAATGGTGACGAATTAAACGTTTGTTGGTTCTCTTTTAAAAGGATGATTAATAATGCATATGACCAAATGCTTTCGAAAAAAAAAAAAAAATGGGAGAAAAAGCAGAGGAGCCGAGCATTTAATAAAACCCCAAGGATTCCCTTTTATCCCTCTGAGAAGCTTCAAGTAAAGATGCAATTTATACACACTCCTGCTTCCTCCACTAGAACACGTTTTTCCCCCTATGAGTTTAAACTGTATATTAGCATAAATCTGTGACTAATTTCATCCAGTCTATAAAAAAAGACTAAATTACACAATATAAAAATAATTAGAGGCCTAATGATGGCTAGTTTTACCACAACACTGAGTTTTTATACTAAGCCAAGCTAAGAATCTGGTTGTTAGCCAGTTTCTTAAGCTAGCTACAGAATATTATGCCGTTATATTGTTTCAGCTCATTGCAAAGAATGCTACATATACATTTACAGCATTTGGCAGATGCCCTTATCCAGAGCGACTTATAATTGAGCAATTGATGGGTTAAGGGCCTTGCTCAAGGGCCCACTAGTGGTAGCTTGGTGGTGGTTGTTACGGTTCGAGAACGGACGGACGAGCAGACTGAGGTCGCAAAAGCAGAGTCTTTATTTACATAACTAAGGATCAGAAACAGGAACTGAAAAACGCACACAGAGGCCGATTGGGAGCGGACGGAATTGGCAGAGGGAAGGAGATCACAGGAAACGGACGGGACCAGGACCAGGCGGAAACGGAACAGACTGGAACGAGGAAAACCACACAGGTTAGGAACAAATACAAAAGTTCATCAAAACGGGAAGGTCCTTGTTCTGGTGCTATGGGAAGCAGTCATGCTAACGAGAACGGACCTGGAGTGGAGGGAGAACAGGGATTAAATATGCAGTGAGAGAGGGAGTGGAATGAGGGGCAGCTGAAACTAATGAGGGCTGGAACTAATCAGGGAAACAGGGCAGGAAGGGGCTGTGACGGTGGTGTTTGAACCCCTTGATCTTCTGGTCCAACACCTTAACCACTGGGCTACTACCTCCCTGATGCTAGGTAGTGTTTACGCAGTTTTTTTGCGCTCTGTTTAGACAGTCAGAATAAAAATTGCGCTTCACTCCTCACCATTTCCACATTCTCCGGGTTTTGGGTTCAAATTCACACTATAGCATCTGAAAACATGATATGCAAATGAGCATTTAGAAGAAACACATACAGACGTGGACAAAATTGTTGGTACCCTTTGGTCAATGAAAGAAAAAGTCACAATGGTCACAGAAATAACTTTAATCTGACAAAAGTAATAATAAATAAAAATTCTATAAATGTTAACCAATGAAAGTCAGACATTGTTTTTCAACCATGCTTCAACAGAATTATGTAAAAAAATAAACTCATGAAACAGGCATGGACAAAAATGATGGTACCCCTAGAAAACACAGAAAATAATGTGACCAAAGGGACATGTTAATTGAAGGTGTGTCCACTAATTAGCATCACAGGTGTCTACAACCTTGTAATCAGCCATTGGGCCTATATATATGGCTCCAGGTAATCACTGTGTTGTTTGGTGATATGGTGTGTACCACACTCGACATGGACCAGAGGAAGCAAAGGAAAGAGCTGTCTCAAGAGATCAGAAAGAAAATTATAGACAAGCATGTTAAAGGTAAAGGCTATAAGACCATCTCCAAGCAACTAGATGTTCCTGTGAGTACAGTTGCACATATTATTCAGAAGTTTAAGATCCATGGGACTGTAGCCAACCTCCCTGGACGTGGCCGCAGGAGGAAAATTGATGACAAATCTAAGAGACGGATAATCCGAATGGTAACAAAAGAGCCTAGAAAGACTTCTAAAGAGATTCAAGGTGAACTTCATGCTCAAGGAACATCAGTGTCAGATCGCACCATCCGTCGTTGTTTGAGCCAAAGTGGACTACATGGGAGACGACCAAGGAGGACACCATTGTTGAAAACGAATCATAAAAAAGCAAGACTGGAATATGCCAAACTACATGTTGACAAGCCACAAAGCTTCTGGGAGAATGTCCTGTGGACAGATGAGACAAAAATCGAAGTTTTTGCCAAGGCACATCAGCTGTATGTTCACAGACGAAAAAATGAAGCATATCAAGAAAAGAACACTGTCCCTACTGTGAAACATGGAGGAGGCTCTGTTATGTTCTGGGGCTGCTTTGCTGCGTCTGGCACAGGGTGTCTTGAATCTGTGCAGGGTACAATGAAATCTCAAGACTATCAAGGAATTCTAGAGAGAAATGTACTAGCCAGTGTCAGAAAGCTTGGTCTCAGTCGCAGGTCATGGGTCTTGCAACAGGACAATGACCCAAAACACACAGCTAAAAACACCCAAGAATGGCTAAGAGGAAAAAATTGGACTATTCTAAAGTGGCCGTCTATGAGCCCTGACCTCAATCCTATTGAGCATCTTTGGAAGGAGCTGAAACATGCAGTCTGGAAAAGGCACCCTTCAAACCGGACACAACTGGAGCAGTTTGCTCATGAGGAGTGGGCCAAAATACCTGCTGAGAGGTGCAGATGTCTCATTGACAGTTACAGGAAGCGTTTGATTGCAGTGATTGCCTCAAAAGGTTGCGCAACAAAATATTAAGTTAGGGGTACCATCATTTTTGTCCATGCCTGTTTCATGAGTTTATTTTTTTACATAATTCTGTTGAAGCATGGTTGAAAAACAATGTCTGACTTTCATTGGTTAACATTTATAGAATTTTTATTTATTATTACTTTTGTCAGATTAAAGTTATTTCTGTGACCATTGTGACTTTTTCTTTCATTGACCAAAGGGTACCAACAATTTTGTCCACGTCTGTATGACTGGAAAAGTTAAGTGTCCTATTACTTTTGCCCCGATATTGTAACAGGGTTTTAGGGCTCTGGAATAAATTCAGGATCATCACAGCTTGGAGGTGTTAGTTATTATAGAGAAAGGCTGTGAAGTTCGCTGTGACTCTGATTATTTTCACACCGCAGGATGACAGAAAAAACAAAAGGAAAACCAAACTCTTTTTTTCTTGGTTTTTCTGTAGCTTAAGCGGTTGAGCTTTTATTTTTTTTTGTTTAGTTTTTCATCGTCCTCTTGTCAACTTTAGGCAATTAAAAGTTACGACAACGCGATGAAGTGCTGACATGGAGACGGAGAGAACCCACAAAGCCAGAATCGCGTGAGATAGACAGGCATTTGATGGATACAATCAGGACAGTGTGTTTAACACACACACACACACATACGCGCCTGCACACTCATGCGTCAGCAGGCTGCAGCCGCCCGAGCTGCCTTGTGTCAGCACTGCGGGATTGAATTTGATTTGTTCTGAGGTACGTATTGTTCTAAGAACATCACAGTGGATTCTGATTGGACCAAAAAATCGTTTTTTATTACAGACCTAACAATTTAGCATCTCCTTTTCTTTCTATGGAACAAACTAGCTATGAAGACCGTCCCGACAAATCTGTTTATTTGTGTTGGAAAATCTTCTGTTAACATAAATACCACATGTGCTTAGCAAACATTGTTCATTCATTCATTCATCCATTCATCTTCTACCGCTATATCCGATCTTCCCTCGGGTCACGGGGAGTCTGTGCCTATCTCAGGCGTCTATGGGCATTAAGTCAGGATACACCCTGGATGGAATGCCAACCCATCGCAGGGCACACACACACACAGACACACACACTCATTCACACATTAGGGACAGTTTTTCCAAGGTGCCAATCAACCTACCGTGCATGTTTTTGGACCGGGGGAAACCGGAGAACCCGGAGAAAAAAACCCTGAGGCACGGGGAGAACATGCAAACTCCACACACACATGGCCGAGAGGGGAATCGAACCCGGACCCTGGCGGTGTGAGGCGAACGTGCTAACCACTAAGCCACCGTGCCTCACGCAAACATTGTTAAAATATTGAATTCTTTTCCTATGCTGCTTGGAAAACTCTGCAAAGACATTTTTTTAAAAAATTCTTTACGATCCAGTTCATCCCAGAGCAGTACAATAGGATTTAGGTGAAATGCTTGGCAAGCTATTACATAGATATCAACACTGATGACAGGTTGCACTCTAAATAGCTCTTACAGAGTTTTAGACATACCTGAAGTCGGTTAAAATGCGCCGCAGTCTAGACGGAATTGCATGGTGCGAGTTGAAAAGTGGAACGGTTGCCATGTTGGTTTATTTTCACTGCATTGGAATACATCTTCCAAACCATTAAGCTACATGTTTTGACTGTAGGGGTGAGGGAGTATGCAAATATCTTCTCACTTGGTCTTCGTCTGACACAAGTTCTCCTGTCAGCGCCAAAAATGTGAGTTTGCGTATTTCAACTTTCGCAGTTTCCATATTTTATTAAAAAAAAAAAAATCCCTCAAAAATGCCAAACACGATGACATTTTATTCGACGCCATATAAACCCTGACAGATGTTTCATCCTTATCACGTCACTCTCGATCTTCAGTGACGAACCTGAACCTGGAATGATAATAAGAAGCAAGTGAAGATGAGTGCTTTAAGAAGGAGGTGAAAAAAAACAGGTCTTGGCAGTGGACTCTATGAATAATATTACAATATGCATAATATGAATATATAGTAGTGTGGAAACAGTAGGATGCTCTTGTGCACACACACACACACACACACACACACACACACACACATGCAGGAACGGTGTAAAGTAATAACAGGGTTTGGAGCATAATGAACAACAAAAGGCAAAGACGCAGCGATTTCAGCGGCTTATAAATCCTCCAATTAGTGGTAGAGAGAGAGACTTCTGGGACGCCGGTTTAGGTGCAGTTAAAGCGAAACAATGCCTCGTTTTCTTCACACGCACACACACACACGCACCGATCGCTAGCACCCATAAGGGAGCAGAGGTTGAAGGAAATAACGAAGGTAACATTTTTCTACAATGACTTTGTAGCCTGTTATAAAGCATTCATAGGTCACCAGACATCGTGTCATATCATAATTCAAACTAATGATACACTATATGGACAAAAGTATTGGAACACACAAACAAAGCCGAAGACATGATTTTACCAGGATGCTTTTGGAGGCAGTAGCATGAAAGTTTGCCTTCACTTGAACCCAAACCCTGACCCAGACCTGTTTCAATATGAAGCCACAAAGGAAGATACAAGGGTTAGAAGATCTCCAAGGGATAAAACGCACTCCAGATCTTCTCATGCCACATCACCTAGCTGGATGAATGAAATCTCACACAAGAGCACACCAAAATTGACTGGAACACCTTCCAAGAAAAGCGGAAGTGCTCAGACGTCCATGAACTTTTGTCCACAGAGTCTATGTTTTTTTTTTTGCAATATTTTTTTCTTGGTAAGATATTCAAAGCACAATGGCAAACAGAGTGAAATCACATTTCGCATTTTACATTTTACCTTTACCACACAAACAAAACAAAACAAAACAAAATAAATCAGTTACAAAAAATAAAAAAAGAAAAGAAAAGAAGAAAAACCACCCCACCCCGATCCCGGCTCATTCTGTTCCACAGAATAAGATATATTAGAAATATTTAGTCAAGCAAAACCTGCAAGTCCGTAAAATATGAAAGGAAGGGTTGCCACTTAGACTAAAACCTGCCTAGGCAGGTTTTAGTCTATCTTTATCACTTTATGAACAAAACTAGCGAAAGCCTCACTTACAGTCTTGCTAGCACTACGTAGAAACAAGCTGATAGCGCAGTGTGCTAGCAATCTAGCACCGTGTACATTTGAAACGTGTAGCTTACTATCAAGCTAGCTAACTGTTATGCAGCAGGTCTTTCTTACAAGCTGGCTAGCTAAATAACTGGTTTATTTGATAGTACAACAAAAATGAGCAATATCAGTTTTATATCAGAAATGTCATGGCTAAGGATGCCTTGCTAATATATAAAGGAACTTCAGTGTGGAACGGTATGTTTTACAAAAAGCATATAAAATCTCCCACGTTTCCACAAATGCATAAACAGCATAAAGTGTACTGTATGACAATTGTTATACGACGTTCATAGAGAATTTTAGTTACTATATGACCCTTAAGTAAAGCGGGGCGGCGGTCAGTATTTGTCCATTTATGTATATTAGGGATATGGATCTCTATTACTGAGGCTGATCTTGATAAGTAGTCAACAAAACAATACATTAAAGATCAAATTTTGACAAATCAATTCAATAGAAAAAAAAGGATGCTATTCAAATTTGGTACAGATTCACGTTCTTTGCCTCAGACGGACAGCAAAACATCAATTTAACTTTGTAGGTAAAAATGATTAAATAAAACCAGATGTTTTGTTCCTGTTCAATCTCCAGGAAGGTACAGCTCCAGCTCTGCCATGTTAATCTATATTCTACGTGACTCTCGGGAGACCATAATGTTGCGATACGTCATGTTTACCGTCTGTAGCAGCAGCGGTGGTGAGAGAAATCAATCTAAAATATCGCTCACGAATTATTAGTCACTTTCTTACTAATTAAAAACTATAGTGTGTCTATTAAAAATTGCAGAAAAATTTACTTTTTTTTTTACTCATGCAAGTATGTGAAAAATGATACATCAGACTTTTAAAACCGTGCAACTTGTATGCCGATGCACCGAAGCAAATCTCTGAATCGTGTGTGTGTGTGTGTGTGTGTGTGTGTGTGTGTGTGTGTGTGTGTGTGTGTGTGTGTGTGTGTGTGTGTGTGTGTACATATTTGTGTGTGTTTGTGTTTTTCCAATCACCACAAGGGGTCAGAAAAGTTCTGCTAAAGTTCTACACAGGAACTCTTAGACACACACACACACACACACACACACACACACACACACACATGCGCACCTGGATACAAATACTGTATACTGTCGAACACAGGAGCCTGACATAAAAACAGCCAAAAGTATTCCTTCCACATTACGCTCCCCCGAGCTCCCAGACTGTCTGTGGATCTGGTTGGCTTGATTTGGACACGATTCCGGTGAAGTGTGTTTGTTCAAGTCAAGTAAACTATCGTTCTCTCTCTCTCTCTCTCTCTCTCTCTCTCTCTCTCTCTCTCTCTCTCTCTCTCTCTCTCTCTCCTCTCTCTCTCTCAGACACACACACGTGTTTTGGAGTGCGTTTAGTCAGACATAACTGACGAGGAAACGAGTCTCGCTTGCTGTCAGCCAGGCTTTTACACGAGGTAACACTTAACAAAGATGAGGGGGAGAGGGGGGGGGCTCAGAAGATAAAAAATAACTGGTAACAATGAGCTTTTTTTGCACGCATACACACACACACACACACACACACACACACACACACACACACACACACACTCTAACACCGCAATGCTCAGTTGCCATGGTAACGGGCCTCAGGAACTCTCCGGCGTGTCTCCTCCTCCTCTCGGAGCGGGCAGCCGAGCTCGGATGGGCCGAAAAGTCAGAAATCCAAAAGCGGCCCGGGTTCAACCGGTGCCAGAGTTATCGCAGGTGTCCCCTTTCAGACGCAAGGACCAGCTGAGGACCGAGGACAGAGTACTGCTGTTCGGGGCCTCGCCGTCAAAGAGGCACGATTGTGTTTCCTTCATGAAACAGTTTACTCATCGACGCCTCATTCCCATTCTGCCCTCCTCTCGCCACGTCTCTTCACGCCTGTCCACCTCCAAATGAGACGGAGGGATGGAGGAAAGACGGTGCAGGAACACAGAGCTCTACAGATCACGTCTCATTGTGTTTTTTCCTTTCTTTCTTTCCTAAAGGTTTTAGACTCTAACTAATAAGTGCTGGGCGAAATGACGCAAGATTTGATTTTCTGCACCATATTTTGCCTCCTCTTTTTCACGATTTCGAGACACAGTTGTGTTTCACGAGTCGAATGGTCAACATGATACAAGCTTGAAATGGGCAAGGAATGCAATCACACAAATGCCAATACTTATTCGAGCAAACATATGGTAGATACGTTTTTGTGTACATAAACATAGATATACACAGATATATACAGATTAGGGATGAAACGATTACCGGTTTATTGATAAGCCATAATAAAATTATCAATTACAGTTAGTTTTATCGCTTGCATTTTAATTATCATGAACGTCATGTTTGATTATTGTGATTTTAAAAGCTTGTGGTAAATCCTTTTTTCCAGAAATTTTACCACAATACCAAAACTAACCCGGACAAAAAATATCGATTGGAGATTAAATATGTCATTATCTCACTTGTAATTAACGCAAAGCTTCGACTCCGACAATGATGGTGCCACTGCCACCTACTGTAGTGGATGTGAAATTATTCTTTACTATGTATGTACTAGTATGTCAAAAAAAAAAAATATATATATATTCCCAGCGGGGCACACAAACCACTGGGTCAGCTGCACTTTTCTTTTTAAATGAAGGAAAGAACAGACATATAATCATTTCTGTGCATTTGATTTGTTTACATATGTTTGTATTGTTGTTACATGCACATTGGTTTACTTGTGTTGTTTTTATGTGTGCATTTGATGATTTTATATGCCCTAGGAAAACCTATGAATACCTTTCAGGGCTTCATTAATTAATTACTTAAAAAGTGCATTTGTTGTTTATTGATTATCAGGTATACAACATATTAAAATGTTTTCAGTGTTTTGTATCAGTTATTTTTTTTTAACATCGTATTTGAACAAAACCGTGATAATATTGATAACCGTGATAACTTTGGCCAATATATCCATCCATCCATCCATCCATCCATCCATTCATCCATCCGTTTGTCTGTCTGTCTATTTGTCTGTATGTAATTGAATCGTTTCATTTTTACACTATGTATAAGGTCACCTACACTATAGTTACCAAACTATTGGGATATGTTAAAATGTATATACAATAACGTCTCAAGATGCAGCGTGCATCTTTCCCTTCACTTGAAGGGTAAAGATACCTATTCCAGCATGACACACAAATCTCTGTGAAGATCTAATTTCCACGAGTTGGATGATGTAGACTCGGGGCACGGTGGCTTAGTGGTTAGCACGTTCGCCTCACACCGCCAGGATCAGGGTTCGATTCCCGTCTCGGGAATGTGTGTGTGGAGTTTGCATGTTCTCCCCGTGCCTCAGGGGGTTTTTCCCCGGGTTCTCCGGTTTCCCCCCGGTCCAAAAACATGCACGGTAGGTTGATTGGCACCTTGGAAAAACTGTCCCTAGTGTATGAATGTGTGCGTGAATGTGTGTGTGTGTGCCCTGCGATGGGTTGGCATTCCATCCAGGGTGTATCCTGCCTTAATGCCCATAGACGCCTGAGATAGGCACAGGCTCCCCGTGACCCGAGGAAGATCGGATAAAAGCGGTAGAAGATGAATGAATGAATGAATGAATGGATGATGTAGAAAGCCTGCTATAGAACTCTAAACCTATTGAGGAAAACCTTTGGGTTGAAGTGGAACATCACTCAAGCCTCCTCTTCCTCACCTACATCAGTACCTGACTTTCCTAATTTCTTTACTTACTTTACAAATCTTCACAAAATCTTGTGGCATATCTTTTCAAAAAGGTTTAGATTATTATAAATGGAAATGTGTAATGGGGTGTTCAAAAAGCAGCACATAGAAACCCTAAAAGGTGTTTACATACTTCGGTCCATAAAGTGTATGGAAGCCATTTTGAGTAGAAGATTGTGGAGAAGATGCTAAACTCTTGGTAAACTGCACAATAAAGACGGATTGATGGGCTGCGCACATACATATCCTGGCTTGGTTGTCATGGTAACCGGGTAAGAAGGGCAACCAAACTTCAGAGAGGGCACAGGCAATTTAATCTTTTACATTCGGGTGCATCTTTGTCTCCATTCCTATCTCCATCCATCTGAAACATTCTGTATGATCACGATCATGCGCTCTGTGGTTTATGGAATCATATTGTTCCAGCTCATGGACCATTAGCGCGACACACATCTAGATCACATGCTCGCATAAAGCTGTGTGTCTGTGAGAGAGAATGTGTTTTTTTGTGTGTGCCAAAAAACTACATATGGTGAGAAAAGAAGAACGTTTTGGTACAATTCCACTGCATCATACAACTATGGGTAAATAAGGCATAGGGTGTTATGGGTTAAGGATTAGATTAAAGGTTAAGCGGTCAGGTTAGTTGATTAGGGTTATGGGGCAGGGAGTTAGGGTAATGGTTAGTCTTAAAAGGTTAGGGCTAGTCTTAGGGTTATATGTTAGTGTTTAGTTAAGCTGGGGGTTAGGAGGGTTTGGGATTTATGGTTCAGGGGTCAGGGCTAGAATTAGTGTTAAAGGTTAGGGGTTTAATGTGAGGGAGATAGGGTTAAATTTAGGATTTAGAGGTAAGGGTTACAGTTTTGGGGTTTAGTTAGGGGGCTAGTGTTAAGGGTTGGGTTTAAGGGTTTGTGTTTTGGGTTAGTAGGTTAGGGTTAAATTTAGGGTTAATGGTTAGTAAGGGTTTATGGTTTGCGATTAGGGGATTAGGTTAAGAGGTTAGGAAATTAGTTTTAAAGGGTTTAGTATAAAGGGTTTGGGGTTGAGGTTAGTGTTACTGGTAAACATTTTAAGGTTAGGGTTCAGGTTTAGGGATTTGGGAGTTCGGGTAAGGGACGAGGGTTAAGGATGTCAAAAAATAGAAGATATAGGGAAAAAAATAGAGCTCATAGAAGGTGTACAAAATTCTAGTTGCATAAGTTTTGGAGCTTTATTGGAGCTTCTATAGAATTTATTACATCTGTGTATTTCAGAATGCTTCAGGTCGGGTGGACTTATCGTCCTCCTCATCGTCCACACCATGGATCCAAATCATGGATCTTCTTTCAGCTCCTTTTCTTGATATAGATCTGCATTCGGATCACACTGAAAGGTGAAATTTCTCCTTTTTTTCAGGCTTTCTAGAAGATACATGAAGGTATTCTTAGCTTGTCAGGATTCCACTCTGACAAAAGCCCCTATAAAAAGCAGCCCTAATAATAATAATAATAATAATAATAATAATAATAATAATAGTGATGGCTTGACAAGGCTTTATAGTAGGTGTGTTTCTCTTCAAACATGCTTTGACACAAATGAGAAATACCTGGAAACATCTATTTACCTGAAAAAGATCTTATTTCAGGCTAGAACACATTATGTTTCTTGGTTATGGTGTGTTTTATATATTGTGCATGTTAAATGTATGGTTTGACACCCATATGATTTTCTTGTGCATATGTGACCAGACTGCCTCAACCCTACAGTCACACATGAAGCCTTATGGTTTGGGGTTGGACCAGGAATGCTGGAGATTTATTCCAATGAGATGCAATTGAATAAAGTGGAACATCTGGACATTCGGACAATCTTCATACGGTAAGAAAGTATTTTTTTTTGTAAGAAAATGATTTCCTTCTAGCTGCCCTCTTCTAGAGGCCAGATGAAAAGTGTGAAAAGTATACGAGATCTGCATTGCCGGCACATGCCGAGAGTAATCAGTACTTCCCAGACGTTTCCTGCAGCTCCTTAAATGTTGATGTAAGTCTCTTGGCACCCTTTCAAGTTAGTTTCCTTGTGTGTGTGTGTGTGTGTGTGTGTGTGTGTGTATGTAATGATTTTGAAATGTTATATCTTGATTGCATTTTCACAAAAACAGACATTTTTCACACGGGTGTTTAGACATTATAATATCCTTGTGTATTAACACAGTACAGTTCCTGCTGCTAATCTGGAATAGAATAGAATAGGCTTTATTTGTGACATATACATTACAGTACAGTGAAATTCTTTCTTTGCATATCCCAGTTGGTTTTTGGAAGCTGTGGTCAGAGCACTGGGTCAGATGCGATACGGCACACCTGGAGCACAGAGGGTTAAGAGCCTCGCTCAAGGACCCAAGAGTGGCAGCTTGGTGATTGACAGGCTTGAATCCCAGACCTTCCGATCAGTCGGCCAACAGCTTAACAGCTGACTCTAAACTCCCTCCTCTCTCTCTATTAGCTCAATAATTGAGTCAGAATATTGAACGATAGTCCAGCATGAGCAGGGTAAAATCTGTAAGGTTATTTGTATGTCAGTGGGAGGTGTGATTGGGACATAAATGCAGATGCAAGTTCAAAATGAATATTATATTCATTCATTCATTTATTCATCTTCTACCGCTATATCCAATCTTCCCTCGGGTCACGGGGAGCCTGTGCCTAACTCAGGTGTCTATGGGCATCAAGGCAGGACACACCCTGGATGGAATGCCAACCCATTGCACACACACACACACACACTCACATTCACACACTAGGGACAGTTTTCCAAGGTGCCAATCAACCTACCCTGCATGTTTTTGGACAGGGGGAAACCGGAGAACCTGGAGAGAAAACCCCTGAGGCACCGGGAGAACATGCAAACTCCACACACACATGGCCGAGACGGGAATTGAACCCGAACCACCGTGCCCCGTACCACTTTGAGAATGTCTGAATATTATATTATATATTATACATTATGGGCGCACACACTGAAAACAAAGTTCAAAAATATAGTCTATTCGGCACAGCCTGGTGAGCAGGGCATGCACAAAAACCAATCGACAGTCAGGGAACAGGAAAACGGACCACTGCAGGCAGAAACTAAAGGCAAATCCAAAAACAGTACAAAATCAGGAAAGGCAACAGGCAACAAGACAAAAAAAAATCCAAACCAGAATTCATGCAGGCAGGGCAGAACAGGGAACCGAGACAGGGTCAGGGTACAGGAACAAGAGCAGGCAGGGTGGCAAGATATAATCTCAGGGACATAGAATAGCCGGTGAGATAGTCTAGCACATAGTCAATGATTTGAATGTCCTTAAATGCAGCAAGATGGCCACTGCAGACCGAAGGAGATTGACAATTTCGTCCGAGCTGCTTGGCGATGGTCTTGTAACCCATTCCGTCCTTCTGTAGGTCTACAATCTTGTCCCTCACGTCCTTGAACAGCTGTTTGGTCTTGGTGGTGAAATTGGTAATTGATTAATTGTTTCTGTAAACAGGTGTCTTATACAGGTAATAACACGGAATTAGGTGCATTTCCATTAAGACAATCCCTTTAAGAGTGTGTTCCTTATCCTCCTGGTTAACTCTATAACAGGAAAGTGGGAGCCAGAAAGCTTGCTGATTGATATGGGTTCAAATACTTGTTTTCCTCATTAAATTCAAATCATATATATATATATATATATATATATATATATATATATATATATATATATATATATATATATATTATTTTTTTTTTTTTTTTCTTCTTTCTTTTGTTGTATTTTTTGCTGGATTTTTTTTTTCAGTCTCTCACCATTCAAGTACAACTGCAGACGGATCATTTGTTTGTCAGTGGACAAATATACAAAACGTATAGAGGATCAAATGCAGAGTGGAAAATAGTATCAAATACTTTTTTCCTCCACTCTAAAGACTTGCTAAAGTTTTAAGATCTGTTTATTATATGTAGACATGTCAGTACAAATGCTGAAGTTCTCCTACAGGCAACATATCGCAAAATACAGCAAATATTTAACATGAAACAATATTAAACAGTAAAGAGAAAAGCAAATAAGGAAAAAAAAACTGTGTATGACAGGCAATAAAGATTCTACCAGTCCTGTACATGTTGCTGTAGGAATCCTAGCAGTCTCCCTGGTATTTAAAAATAAAATACATTTTACATTACCAAGTGTCATTATATGTAAATTGCAGCACTGGACTGGATGTTTCTGTTTACAAAGAGATAAGGCAATTAGAACTATAAAAGTACAATGGTTGGTTGGAATAAATTCGGTTGGAAGCAAACACGACGACTACTTTAGTTCTTAAATGTGAGCATTCATGCAGGAAGGAGAGTTTCTAAAGTTTCTAAACAAACCAGTGGACTATTTACATGGCAAAATACAAATTATATGAATTGTAGAAAGTGTTCAGATGCCTTTCACTCCCTCACCAATGTTACATCAATAATTCTTTTGCTCAATAATCTACACCCTATAAAGATAAAGTGAAAACAGCCCTCTAGAAATATCTGTACATGTAAATAAAAATCTCGCATGTTTATAAGAATTCGAAACCTTTTGAAACAATGCTTGAAAAGCTCAGAATTCTCTTGATTTCTAGATGTTTATACACTTTCATTTGGTGTGTTTTCCACCTGTGGATAATGTTACTGGCTGGACATTGTTTGGAAAGGTACATTCTAAAGAAGGTCTCACAGCTGACAAGGTGTAGCCGAACCAGAACCAAACCATGAGGCCAAACAAAGTGGCTGCAGAGCTCAGAGACAAGATTGTTGCAAGGTACAGATGTGGGGAAGACTACAAAAAATGCACAGTGGCCTCCATAATTCTCCAATTAATGAAGGGAGAAGAGTGTTAGTAAGAGAGGTGACCAAGAACCTGATGACCACTCTGATTGACCTCTGGAGATTCGGTGTGGAGATGGGACCAGACAAAGTTCCAGAAGGACAACCCTTAGTGCCGGTCCATCTTCATTGCTTCATTGGTGTTATAGTGAATGGACCTGATTACTTTTGGAATTCACAGTATATCCACGGTATATACAATGTATATATACAATGTATGGCTTGGCTGCTTTGGCTGCAAGTAATAAGTGAATAAATCATTAAGTCCACCGTTACTGTGTTGGCTTTCTTTCTTCATCTGATATTTCGCCCTTTCAAATAAATCATTTTAGTGTTGCTCATATGAGGGAGGGCACTGGGGGGGGGGGGGGGGGGGGGGGGGGGGGGTGTCCAAATTAAATTCCAGCCTTGACCTATTGGTTTAAAGCTAAACTTTAATTACTCATTTCAGGTTAGTTATTGTGGGCCAGCGGGACGCGCTGCAGATCATTCTTCTCCTTGGATAATCTGGCGAAAAGGAGGGGCTGAGTTGGATGGCCGTTCCATGACAATCAGGCGTTAATTATGCACGGGGAGCCAGTCGAGCGTGGCCAAATCCAATGTCATTAACACACCCATGGCCCATCTCGATGAGAAGGGCACTCATTACTTTCTATTATTCTGAAAGGAGCATCACATATAAGCGGTGGGAACGCACACACACACAGCCAGACGTCTGCAAGAGGCGCAAAAAACATGACAGACAAAACCTGTGTGAGGCGCATTCACAATTCGGTGCACTGCTCAATCAAAATAACACACACAAAAAAAACACATTAAGAAGTAAAGCTATAAACATGGATATTATTATTTTCTTGAAGTTGTTTATTCCTTTTACTCCACAGCAGTTTTACCTTATTATCCATATAGAAAACACAGAGTCTGTTTCTATGCACGCCATGTAATGGTACGAACATTTGTTTTACAGACAAAAAAATATATAAAATGAGAGCAGATTATTAGGATTTAGGTGCAGTGACTGGCCAGCCGGATGGATGGATGGATAGATAGATACCTGATTATATATTTATTCAAAAAGACAAATTAGAGTCCTATCTGTTTCCAAACCAATGGGAGAGACCAGGTGTGTATCTTGTGGATGTGTATCATGTATCTGAGAAAAATCGAGTTATTGTTTCCTGTATGGTTACTCTATTATAACTTTATCTCATCTTTGAAACATGCTGGTTGGCGTATCAAGGTTCTGGATAATTTTGCTACCTCAGGGCAGTGACGGCTTCAGTTCAGAATTATACCAGCAACTTCTGTTGCAGATCATGTCCACAAGCATGCAAAGTGATCTACCAAGAAATGAACCAAAAATATACAACATTAATGTATTGGAATGTTTTGACAAGTCCTTAATCCAGCAGAAGTGTTGAGGAAGGGCCGTATCCATCCAAGTCCAAGCAGGAAAACCCAGGAACATCTCAAAGCTGTTCTCTAATAGTGATAAGAAGATTTTAGTGACTCATTCTTTGAATCTTATTCAACAAAATAAACTTTTTCATTCAGTTAATTACATTCCTTTGACCTGAAAAAAAAACTGTCTATGGTTATTTGGTCATGTGACTCTTATGATTATAGTAATAAACTCAAAGTCAAGATTCGGACCAAAAAAGAAACTATTGCATTGTGTAGCATCCATGTGAGTCACATTACATAAGAACAAATGACTTGGACCAGAAGACTCATGAGTTGAACTCCTCAATTTTGTTCCCTTTACAAGACCAATGAATATTATGTGGCATTTTGCTCGTGCGTGTCGAGTACAAAATAAACCAATCACTTTTCGAGATGACTCGTTCTTCCGAACCATGTTAACGATTCGTTCAAAATTGCTGCACAGCTTGTACTATCAGGTTACACTCTTTTCATGTGCCCTTATAGCCATTTGCAAACTCTTTAATTGTCAACTGTGTCTATATTACAAAAAAAATAAAAAAAATCACCTGTATGATGTATGTCTCCAATCTGCTCAAAGTGTTACAAAAACCAAACAGGGTGGAGAGAACTGACAGCCGAATTCACTTCCTGAGCCTCATTAGCAAAACCCGTGAAGACATCTGCTCCTAAAAGCAGCCCGAAACTAAAGATTTCCACCGAATTCAGAAACACGCTCTCATACAAAAAAACCCCTGACACCTGTGCTCCCGAGACACGCATCTGCAGCAATGTGTGGACGTTCTAATGACCGGGCTGGAGATACACGTGTTAGAAAGGTCTCAGGTTCTGTCAACAATGAAACATTCATGGGCTTTGGCCTACATGGCGTTCGGAGAAACCTGAACCTCAGAGCGCTACAGCAGCTGAGACACTTCAGAAATTCTCAATTCTCATGCATCTGATCTGTACAGAGTGTATTTGCTCTAGTAATAGTCTTATACTAACTCTTACTCTTACAATAACCTCATGGAAGATGTTCCGCTAGATTTTAAGGAGATTTCCTTCAGACATCATTGTGTTCAAGTCAGGTACTGATGTAGGTAACGAGGATCTTTCATTCCAAAGTGGTACTATCTTTAAAAGGAGAAAGTCCTGAAAAGCCCACATATCCAGGGAGTGAATTAAATGACGGATGGAAGGAATGAAGAGATTTTATAATATTAAAATGTAAAAAAACACACACACACACACACACACACACCAAACGGGCTCTAACAAACTTCAAATATTTAATTATACATTTAAATGTAATTTAATTGGTGCCAATGTAATTTATTACTCAATTTATTAATACGAGGCGTCTCGGCCGGATGCTGATTATAGTCTTAATTAAAGAAGACTCCGAGCATCACATTCCAAATCTCTTTTATTAATGAACGACCAAAAAACGGCGGATTGCGCCACCGTCAGAGGAGTTCATACCCCTGTGTTTAGTGCTATCGATTTTCTAACCAGCATGATCTATATTTTTCGGTAAAGAGGCTGTTTTTGTTGTTGTTGTTGTTGTTGGGGGGTTTGGGGGTAAAACCCCTCCTTGTCTTACACTTCACAAGCTTGAAATGGAGATGTGACTAAAACCTGAAGAACATATGCAATTATTTGGATGGACACCTGTCCAATTAGACCTCCTGCAGGATGGAGCATCTGCCTGTGACCGCCCTGATTGACCCGTGCGCTTTTGTCCGCTTCCTGGATTTCTGGATGCGAGAAAAGCAGAGTGTGACAGTTGTAATGTGAGAGGAAACGGTGTGCTGCAACAACTCGGTGTAATTGTACTAATTAGACCTGCTGGGTGCTTTAATTGAATGAGATTGGCGGTGTGATGCCAAGGAGGCTCCACACACACACACACGGCTCCACACTGTCACACACACACACACACACACACACACACACACACACACGCAGATGTCATAAGGCATCTCATGCAGGATCACACCTGTCTCGAGGTTTCCAATCCTCTGTAAAGGAGTAAGTCAAGAGCTCTTATTTTAGAAGGAGCTGCACATTACAGGCTTGTACGGAAGTCCTGATTTTACATCATCATTGTTTCTATAGCAACAGACCAGTCGAGTATTAGACGGCAGAGGCTCCAAGTGAACTTTTGGATGTTCATGTTTAATTTATAGAAGTCTCCCGTGTCAGAGTCCGGCCCTAAAAACTGTGAATTTTGATCTGAGGACAAAACAAGTTTTTGATCCGAGGTTTTCTGGACAAATCAGTTCTCTGTGGAGTTTTTTTTATTTTTATAGCGTGTCAAATTTATTGTCTTACAATCATCTAGAACAAGGAAAAAAAACATAATATAAGTGCTTTTCTAAGTGTAAATTCGTGATGAAAGGTAAATAGCTAAAAATGACAGCGTTCTTTATTGGATCTAAATTTTCGCCTGTGGCAATGATTCGGTGGAATAAAAAAAAAAAGTTTCGAGACTTGCTATGTTTACAGCAAAGTAACTTAATTTATCTACATTTCCACACTGTCTATCAAAATAGTCCCCTTGCGCAGCAATACGGCGCTTCCAGCGTTCTTCTGGAACGTGTCCTGGAAGTCTTCTTTCTAAGCGTCTTCTGCGATTCGCTCTGGATCTCTGCAATAGTGTCAAAACGCTGAGCTGGATCTTCATCTTTGGGAAGGCTGAGGGAAGCAAATCTCGTGGGTGCGGTACTGAGATTGTGTGAATTGCCGAAGAATTTTGTCGTTACCGGGGGGGTCGAGCTCGTTGAAGGACTCTCATCGAGAGCCACCTCGAATCATTAGCATTAGTGTGGCAACAGTAGAACTGCTTATTCCCTGTCGTTTTTTGTTTTCATCCGTATTAAAGGTGTTTCTCGGTCACGTTCCAAATGAATTATTAACCGACAATAATTAAAACCCCTTTCATTTACGAGTACTTTAATCGCTCGGTATGGGCGAGCGCAGGAATCTGGGCAGAAGGAACGAGCGGCGGATAAGTCTCAAGGCCACAGTGTTTTATTCATGGACATCTGTGCGCTGGGATCACGAGCAGCCTGTAAAGCAACACTTCACTATTGGTAGCAGCTGTTTTACAGGCGAGGGCCACATGCAGATGTCCCTTTGTGCCTCTCCACTCCCGGCCAATCTCCAATCGCCGTCCATCTGGCTCGGAAATCCAGCCTGCATTAAGGAAGGAAAGTCTGCTCAGGTGATGACAAGTCGCGAAGGAAAACAGCACCTGAGGTGGGAAAGCTCTTGACAGTAATGACTTGGGGCTTTGACACCAGGCAAGGTTGTGTTCTTTTGCTTTACAAAAAGCGCATGGACGGCACAGGTGCAAAATGATAAAAATACACCAGCCAATGAATGCCGCGTTAACCCTGAAACAGCCAGGGCTCCAACTCCAATAGGATAAGGGCAACATAATCATACGCTCTCACTACACCTCACTGCAGAGGCGTCTCAATGATTGGTGCGTCCTTTTAGAATAGTAGAATGTCCTGTTCTCATCACATCTCCTCCCGAAATTAGTTCCCATTTGATGTTACATTAACCTCCAATCTTCTGGTGCTCCGGATCATCCAAAAAGATGTGCAATAGTGGTGGAGCTATATAGCAGAAAATCTGTGTCTGAGAAAAGGTTTTGGATCTAGAAGAATCTGTGTTTCTGAGAAAAGGTTTTGGATCTAGAAGTGAAGTGAAGGGTTGGATCTTATTTACAGTGAAGTGAAGGGAAATTTTAATACGCCATATAGTGTATATCCCATTTGAAGGGACTATTATTTACATTTTAATACGCCATATAGGTATATCCCATTTACGTATTATTATTATTATTATCATTATTATTATCATTATTTTGTCTGTATTTATTGAAACGAAACGAAAAATGTCTTGTTCTAGCCGAGTTGCCAAGTTGATAGAAAATACAGGAAGAAAGATCCAAAAAGAAGTTGCTTAGATGCGGTATTCTCCAAAGTCCAAAATGACTGATTTGCATTGTACCTGCAAAAGAAATGTACAGATATTTTCAATTCAAACCTATTAAAATTGCGTCAGTGTTTCTCTCGTTGGATCTGCACCATCTACCTCCGCAACCTCATCACCTCCCGTACTGCACCTCGCTGCCTGAGAGCGTCCAGCACTGCTCGTCTGGTTCCACCGTCTCTCAGGGTAAAAGGTAAGGCCAGCTCAAGGCTCTTCTCTGTTCTGGCACCGATGTGGTGGAACGAACTTCCACTGGAGATTCGAACAACGGAGACACTGTCTACATTCAAACGCCGACTGAAGACCTACCTCTTCCAACAACACCTATCCTAACATTCCTTTTACCTCACTGTCCAGAAATCTCTAAAAAAAAAAAAAAAAAAAAAAAAAAAAAAAGGCAACTGTCTATTCTTGTGTACTTGAGTTTGTATTAACCTTTCTTAAAATAAAAAAAAAAAAAAAAAAATCAAAAAAGGCAAATTCTATTCTTGTGTCTTGAGTTTGTATTAACTTGATCGAGACTTAAAGCACTTTCTGTACGTCGCCCTGGATAAGGGCGTCTGCTAAATACCGCAAATGTAAATGTAAATGTAAATGTAATAAATCTTTACATTTATATTTATGGCATTTGGCAGACACTTTTGTCTATGGGTTCATGTCGTCGATCATGTTTTATTACGTATATTTTAACAAATTCTGTTTTCCATTTAGGCTTATTTTGTTTTTCATGCATGATCATATTTTTCACAGTTGATTTATTTTCATTTTCATTTGGCGGACGCCCTTCTCTAGAAGGACTTACATTTGTCTCGTTCATTAATAGGAGCAGGTATAAAGTTAAGGTCCTCGCTCAGGGATGTAGCTGGGATTTGAACTCACAACCTCTTGCTCCAAAGTCCAAAATGACTGATTTGCATTGTAGCTGCAAAATAAATTTAATGAGATTTGCAGTTTATGTTTAAGGTCTAAATGAAAATTGCGTCTGCGTTTCTCTCGTTAATAAATCTTTACATTGATCTCATTTGGCAGACTCTTTTGTCTAGAATCAATTCAATAATTGCTTATATTTGCTTTGTCTAAGCAATACAAATCATATGTAAGTATTTATCCGATAAATACTTATGTATATAGTATGTCGTTAGCTGCTACAATATAGCACTGAGTAATATAGAATAATAAAATATAATAATAAAGAAATTACTTTCATCTATGTCATCTCAGCCTGCTAACAATCAGACAATACAGACAAATTTGCATGTTTACTGTGAATATAGAGTGAAAATATCAACAGGAAAACTAACACATGCTTTGTCTGGTTTGTGGGCCACTTCTGGAGCCGAGTTAGTGCAAACTGGGAGAGAAAATGGAAATTTGCTTTTCGTCTCGCACTCAAGACCACAGCTACAAACTGAAATGTCCTAAACTCTAATCAATTACTCAAGCCCAGGAGACCATCCATGGTGTCCACCAAACTCTTCTGGGAACCCAGTGTTGGGTCAAGCCCTAATATAGAAGTGCACTTTTATTTTTTTTAAGGGCAGTTGGTGTAGCGGGAACGCCTGTCAGCCTAAGATTGATTTGATCGAGCCACTGGGGCCGGGTATGTTGTTGGCTACTGAGAATCGGGGCTGGAGTGCGCACTCGTGAATGTGCTTGCTCGTGGTTGGACCATCTGCCGCTGCTAGGCGATGAGTCCCCGAGCACTACATGTACCTGTCTGTCAGCTCTGAGCGACTTCGAAGGGCACGAACACGGCTCCATCAAACGTAAACAACCACCTGACACGACACGTATGTTCTGAGAACGCCAATAAATCAAAGGGTACGTTCAACCAACTGGGAGTTTTGTGTTTTATTTTTTTTCCTTCTGTGTTGAACCTTTGAGCTGCTCTAAAGGTTCCCCCGGTCGAAAGTCGGCCAAGGAACAAGGTCAAGGTCGTGCAGGTGATTATTTTGTCAGTGCAAAAAACGTCACGCAGGGAGTAATTGACCCTTCGGGTGCAGGAGTAAATGCACGGCCATTTATTCTCTTGAATATCACCAGCGCTTAATGACCACCAGCAACTTAATGATTCATTGCTTAAAAGGCAACTGCAGTTGTAATGCAATCCATTATTTAAAGAGGCTAGTGTGGCTGCTGTGACTCGGAGTCATTTAAACGTGATTTATTGCCTGCTTCCACAGTTTGTCTGTGCAAACGAAGGATGAAACATTATAATTTGAACATTGTGCAATCTCAGAAAGACGGGATTCACAGACAGTAAGGAGCAATAGCCAATAGCTGTTGTTTAAGTAGTGATCCATGTCTTCTTAGTAATGCTATAATAATGTCAGAAGTCAAAAACACAGGGTGCTTTGTTTCTGTTTTCTGAGTCTCTTAAAGTTTCTTTCTCATACTGTATAGAGTCTTTCCTTTCCAGTCTCCAGATGCAATCATCCTCACCAAGATTTAGCGTAAACAGAAATGCAATCTCTAACAATATAATCTTAACCTTCATACCTAAACGGTCGTATCACTCCCTCCAGGTAACACACCACACTACAGTTTAATCACGCCTTCAAATCTTCACCAATACAACGACCACTGTCAAACTCGCTGGCTGCACAAACCCATGAGGGAATGAGTTCACGTGACGAAGAAAAAAATTCTTACCATGATGGACACATAAAACAATAGTTCTCCCTCTTTATCTCTCTCTCTCTCTCTTTCTACTACTTACTCGCGTCCTTTCTTGCGAGGTACTTTTGCGCTGAACACGATAAATGTTCTCAAGTGAAAACAGCGAATACAACAAAATGGCATACACATTTCTAATAATAAAAGAAAATAATAATAGTTATAGGTCAAACAAAAAAAGAGCTAAAAATAAACTCAAATATAACAAAGGAAACAACTAAACAGACTTATAGATAGACAGAAACAAACTGAACTGCTGTGCAAAAGGGACATTTATCTAATGGTGGATCAGACCATGTTACACACACATGGTGATCACACAACAGTCACACACACACACACACACAGGGATAACTAAAAGACAGAAATAACAACACATAGCTACAGACATGAGCCTACCAACATTAAACTAAAAACATCTCCAAAAGAAAACCTAATACAACTCATAGAAATGAACAAAATCAACAAACTAATCGACCCCCCCCCCCCCCCCCCACCCCCCCCCCCCCCCCCCAGATACAACAGCAACAGAAATATAACCAACTGAGGTATGACTAGACAAAAGTCTACCAATGGTGTGCATTATAGGTAGAAACTCTTGTGATGTCAAACTTGCTAAATAAGCCAAATATGCTGTATAAAACAAGTGGTGTGGTTTGTGTGACTTGAAACTTAAATAATGTTTTACCTTAATAGTACACATTTACATTTACATTTGCAGCATTTGGCAGACGCCCTTATCCAGAGCGACTTACAACTGAGCAATTGAGGGTTAAGGGCCTTGCTCAAGGGCCCACTAGTGGCAGCTTGGTGGTGGTGGGGTTTGAACCAGTGATCTTCCGGTCCAGAGTCGAACACCTTAACCACTGGGCCACCACCTCCCGAGTACACCAAAACAAACATTTCCTGAAGAAAAAGTGAGTGATGCTTGCCGATGCAAACCTCAGATCCGGGCTCGACCACTTAGAGTCTGGTCCATTTAATATTTAGTGTTGATTTAGTGTTCATTTTCTATGGTAACAATTCATCCCGGGCCAAAAAAACGCATTTGCCCCGATTACCCATGATTCTCTGTGGTTTTTCGGACCGAGTGTCATATCAGTGCAATGTCCTTGCCGCCCTGGACACGTGGCGCACGTCGATATGGCCGAACAGCGGAGCGTCAAAATGTTCCCCATTCATCTTCATCCATCGTGACCTACTCCATCTCATCTACAAGTGGATATGTCAAATGTCCATTCATTCTCTATGGGGCCGGAATGTTGCGGATTTCCCGAAATTCCTAACAGGAATTCGGGAGGTATATGATCGCATTCCACTCCAGACCCCCCACTAGAGGACATGCCATATGTGCATGTCGGATGCTCACAGGCCGAACTGTGAGGCACGAAAGATCGGCACCATTCATTTACAATGGGAAAAAAATCCCATAGAAACGGGTGTGGCCTTCACATAATGAATTTAATCTTCTTAACAGTTCTGTGTTTTTTGTTTCATGCTACAACAAATGTTTACAGTCAGTGAAAGGTGTAGTCTTTAGGCTACCCCGGTTCTACTACGAAGAATGGCACTTAGTATGCAGATCTTTTTCAGATTCTCAGAATACGTAGTGAAGTTGCTGAGAGATTCAGTCTTTGCAATTTGCTTCGCAATTATCAGAAATTCCTAGACGCACTTTTCCGCAGAACATCGTTACTTATGAGAGACTCTGGCGCTCAAAAATACTCTTTTAATACCCGCTCCTGTTCCTGCCCTGTTGCCAATTTATCTAATAAGCTGCAAAATGGTCCTCCATCTGTTTCTTTTCACTATCACTTACGTTTCCAGCCATTTGTTGCCCCTGTACAATTTCCATCGTATTACAAATGACCTTTCTTTAAAGTAGAACCATGTATATGCTTTGTATGCTTATTGTGAATAAAATACAGATTTGAGATTTATAAGTAACTGTGGCATTTTTTTTTGGTTTATTTTAGGACTTTGGAATATCACAGTGTTGCAAATCAATACATGTAACAACAGTAAGTTCTCTTGTATGTTCTTGTATGTTGTATGTTCTTTTAATTATTATACGCCATGATAAAGTCCGTAATAATCTGTTTACACATTGTATTCACTATGTAGACGATATAGACCCAATACATAGTATATTGTATTCAATACATAGAACCAATACATAGTATATTGTATTCACTATTCACTTCATCTGGAATATTTTCAGGTCTCTGACTTCCAGGAAGCTACATAGCCTACAGACACGTCTGCTGGGGACTACAACTCCCAAAACACACATTCACACTCACACACACACACACACACACACACACACACACACACACACACACACACACACACACTCAATCGCTGAGCTTCTAATGAGACCCACCTGTTCTCAATTACAACCCAAAAATGCACATATACACCAACCTTTCTCTGAGAATATATAAAGGAGCTTTTTCCACAGAAACCCTGTTGAGTATCAGTGCTGTTTGAATGTGAGTCTTGTTCTCATGCGTCGTTTGCTTCTTTGTTTGGGATTTGCATCAGCGCATAAAAGATAATGATGCGATGGGGCGACTTAAAAAATGCCCATATACTTTTGTATAATTTTGAACTTTTTTTTTTTGGATATAATTATTAGTAGATGCGCAATACCTTTATTATTTAAAAAGTGACCAATTAATAAGTATTGATTTCTCCTTGTTTCACTCAGCCCATTATTTCAGCGCTGCTGCTGATACATGTAAGATGTATCGCAACAGTATGACCAAGGAGAGTCACGTAGAATATAGATTAACATTGCAGAGGTAGCGCTGCATCTTCCTAGAGACAGAACCGGAAAACAATGGCTGGTTTTATTGAATATTTTTTTGCACTACAGAGGCTTGATTGGTAGCTTTAATGCTATCTGTATGTTTAGTGTCTCGTTTCGTCGGCTAACGCCTTGAGAAAAACTGCATTAAACTGCATTTTAATCCTGTCAAGATATTCATTATATCAATTTGGCAGACACCATTATCCAGATACTAGCTTTTTATTGGTTGAAAAGTGAGTTTTTCCTCAAAGGCCCAATAATGTAGTTTGGTGGTGCATTAAGGTGACAAATACAGCATTTTTTAAAGTATTAATCTGGTCATGTGATTATTAAGAAACACTTTCAAAACGTATATGAATTTATGTGACAACCTGTAATTTTGAAGTACAGCCATTTTGGTGGTTACATTTTCCCAGTAAAAACATAATTGCATGCTGTAAATACGCATGAGAATGAGACTATAGACGTGACGAATCCATTTTTGGATAATTACACGAGTGGAAACAATCCAAGCGGGACAAAGTTTTCTCGGCAGTAAAAGTAGCAGCGCGGATTTGTTTGCAGTCTGCAAGTGCTATCGTATTCTTGCTCATCATAAAATAATCACACGATTATAACCAATGCACCAGGTTAGACACTTCGATAGCAGCGACTTTCTCAAAGTCACCGCGACGATCGCTAATGATTGACATGACGGCGACACTTCAGTCAGAGGAACAGCGTTTTCGTCGCCTTATCAATAATATCGCCCGATGGTCCTGTTTTATTTATTTCATTCTCTAAGGCGTGGTGGCTATATCTCGCGTGAAGCCATCTTAAAAAAAAATAAATTAAATTAAATCGGCTCAAATTTATATATCCTGTCATAAACTAGCACCAGCTGCATGCTTAATGCCAAGTCTGGTAGCAGGATATTTTTTTCTGACAGCTTGGACCTGTCAAGGTGACATCTATTGATGGCTTTACTGAAAAGCACAATGCAAAAAAAAAACCCTCACAT
Organism: Kryptopterus vitreolus; assembly: GCA_030449085.1. NCBI lineage: Eukaryota > Metazoa > Chordata > Actinopteri > Siluriformes > Siluridae > Kryptopterus > Kryptopterus vitreolus. The sequence goes on from JACRUU010000019.1 coordinate 24,115,032, forward strand.
AGTTTAGATGTGGAGAAGGACTGTGTGTGTGTATGTGTGTGTGTTTGTGTATGGAGACATGGAGACACTGGAGTGTGTGCAGGTGATTGTCCACAGTGTGAGATGAAACCACCGTGTAATTCTACAGTTAGAGTCTAAATGGCATTAAAATGTTCTTGGATGTACATGGTAATCCAATATCATCTAGGGACAGAAAGGGTTTGGAATCTTTTTAGGTGGTGTAACATAAGTGAGAACAGGAAATAACAATTCATGGGTGAGCGAGCGCAGGGTTCATATGCAGGCACTCAGTGTCGTTCTTCTTTTCTACTCTTTTCTGCTTTACCTGCTCACTGCAAGAGAGAAAGCTTGATTAGGTAAAGTCCCAACAGGTGTGTGATTCTTATGGCTTGTTTCTGCTGGCCTCATCTCCCATTCATAAATTGCCACATACCTCTATCGCCCGAGGGAGCCATCCGGCCCATCAGCGACCCCTCACCGATGTGAGAGGGAATCAGACGCTACCATATGCACCCCATTCTATTGACCACCTTGAATTTATAAGGCTGAAGTGTCAGATACCACTCCGTGATCCACTAGTTGGTATCTTTCATTGATGGAGCCACTTGAGTGTGCCGTGGAGCAGAGAGGAAGGCCCGTCCCAATATCGGAGGGTGAGGACCACCCACTTGATTGTCGGGCAATTCTTCCCAATAGTTTTCCCGTACTGACGTCTTAAAGCTGATGTACATCGCCGGATGTTCCTCCTCCTCTTCCACCACCTGGGACACCATGGTCCCCAGCTCCCTGTACGATGACACTGTCTGCAAGACAAAGGGGAAAGAGAAGTCAGGAGAATGTAAAAATGGCCCCCCACAGAATGCAGACCTCATGCAAGTAAAAGCCTTCTGGCACAGCTGCCTCCATTGGACCGGATCTGCGAACTCACTTTTTAGGTTCAAGGTTTTTTTATTTGTCACTGCCACCATATTTACATATGTGAGGAATTGAAATATAATTTCTCTTTTCTCTCATGTGTTTACATAAAATGCAAGAAAGAAAGCTTTTTTTTTTATATGAAGGTAACAGCAGTCACCTTGTATAAATAAGTAAATGTTGTGTGTGTGTATGTGTGTATGTATGTATGTGTGTGTGTATGTGTGTATATATATATATATATATATATATATATATATATATATATATATAAAACAGCAGTATGCCATTAACATTAAAACACTAGATTTAAAGAAGTGTGTGCATGAATCAATGTAGATTTTATAATCCAGGAGTGGGTGCGAGGTAATGGACAGAGTTACGCATCCTGACAGCATGATAAATTAAACTTTTGAGTCTTGTGGAGTGAGCCTGCAGGCTCCCGTATCTTCTTCTTGAAGTCAAGAGGCTGAAGGGAAGTGATGGGTGTTAGCTATCAGTGGTGATGCTGATGGCTCTGCTAGTGAGGTGGGTGTGTAAGATGCCCTTGATGATGGCAGAGAGACACAGATGTTCTTGCTGGCTGCATTCACTATGTATTGCAGATTCTTTCTATAGGATGCATTGCAGCCTGAAATACTACAGAGTGATGCAGCTGGTGAGGATGCTTTCAATGGTTCCCCGGTAGAAGGAGCACATGATGGGATATGGGACATGCACGTTCTTCAGTTTGTTGAGAAAGAAGAGGGGTGATTGAGCTTTCTTATTCGGTGATGTGGCGTCCGTTATCCAGGAGAGGAGAGGTCTTCAGAGATATGAACTACTAGGAACTCGGTGCTGCTCACCCTTTCCACTGCAGCATCGTTGATGATTACCGGGGATGCTGGGGAGGAACTCGTCTGAAGTCTATGACAATTTCTTTGGTCTTCTCCACATTGAGAAAGATATTGTTGTCTTTACAACAATAATCATGGGTCAACAGGGTGAAGAGAAGTGGGCTGAGCACACATACCTGTAGCTCCGCTTTGCTTAGTGTGAAGGTCTTAGATGCCTTTCCACCAGCCTGTGCATTTTGTGGTCTCTCTGATTAAAAAGTCCAGCACCCAGTTACAGAGAGCGGGGTTGAGACCCAGGTATCCTAGTTTGTTTATTATCTGCTGGGGGATGATCGTGTTAAATGCTGAGCTAAAATCCAAGAACAGAATGTGGACATAGGAGTCAATGGAGTCCATGTTATGTAAGGGCTGGATGGAGAGCAGCTGAGATGGCATCCTCCCTGGTCCTGTTGGTTCTGTATGGAACAGGTCATGAGGGGGAAGGATGGGTGGATCTGATGTGCTGCATGGCCAGTCCCTCAAAGCATTTCATAAAAATAGTGTCAAATAGTGCATTGGGCCGGAAGACTTTGTGTCTGGTTGTGCTTCTTTGGGACTGGATTAGTGTGGTGGAATTTGAACACTTGGGGACTACAATCTGAGATGTTGAAAATGCAGATCTGAGCATGATGGTGATGTGGTCTGAGTGTCCAAGGTATTTGTATGCTCCTTTGCTGTTTGTGTATATGCTGATGAAGTTTTGGTAGAAAATACTTTATATCTGCATGAATAAAGTCCCCAGCAATAATGAGAAATCCATCCGGGTGTGCTGTCTGTTGCTCGCGGATAGCCTGGTAAAGTTGGCTGAATGCCTCAAGTTAGTTGTTGTTGTTAGTGCTGAGGGGATGTAAAGAGCAGCGAGTAGAATCACTTACAATTTACCAAAGGAAATGACGACTGTATCTTGTTTGAGATGAAGATAACAGTGAATTTTCAATATGGAAGTGTACAAAATGCATTAGGAAAGACAAAATTAAATGTAGATGTCTATGAGAGAGGGGCCTCTGCATCCGTATGTGCTGCCATCTTGGCTCCTTGTAGTGAGATCAGTCAGTGGTCTGGTCTGAATAATTAGGGACAAACCTCCAATAATAGAAAACCAGCCCAATCACCTCCTTTTTTTACTTGGGTTGTGGGCAGACTGCAATTGCTGCTGTTTTGTCAATTTGGGGACAAGGGTTTTTTGTTGTGAAGGGGATCTGCCAATATCCCTTGGTTAAATGCAGTGTTGAGTAAAAGATCAGCCTAGCCGATTGAGCAGTTCATCGATGCAGGACATTGGATATGATTTAGACTTTCTAATAGTCTAATAGAAGTTCTAATAGAAGTGGAAAGACCTATCACTCTTGGACATAAAGACCATGGGGCTGCCCCAAACACTGTGAGACTCCTTGACTCCTTTAAACTTCGAATTCTTCCAGAACCATGTATTTTTGTGTTCAGGTAACTGGGGCAACTACACACCAATACATCTGGAGGCGTCTCAATATGGGTGTTGTCTGAAGTGTCTGCCCGGCTTGGTGGCAAAAGCACATAAAAAAACTCTTTCTGTAACCTCTCTAACTGCATTCTCTGTGACGGTGATAGGTGGTCTCCTCAGGAGACCAGGGTGAATCCTAATTTTGGGCATACTTCCAGTCCCAGCTCCTCGCTCTCCGGAACCACCATCACTAGAGAGACAGGCATAAGCCTCCATCCCTCCTTTCAGAAGGCTGAATTGGTACACTTGTTGAGCATTGCCTCTATCTGTGCAGCTAACCTCATAGTTGACATCCCCAAAATTGCCACTACTTGAGTAGTTAGAGCTACATGGCAGAAGTAATAGGAGTACCTAATATCCTGAAGTAAACTCCTGTCGGCATGCTTTCCTGTCTTACAACTGGGATTGCCGTCCTGGAGTATGTAGAAAATTTCCCAGTGTTAGTTGGCCCAAGGTGTGGAGTTTTGCTCTCAGGTCAAGGATGCATTGGATTTTGTTCTTACATGGTGAAAGTCCTCCCAATTTTTCCGGATGACATCCGGCACTTCGCTTGTGGCCATATAGGTATTTGAAAGGGGATAACCCTGTGGAGGCTTGCGGGACCTCTTGTACTGCAAACAACAGGGGCTAAAGCCACTTAAACCAATTCCATGTGTCTTCATGCAGAGTGTGATTAAATCGTTCCACCAAGCCATTGGTCTGAGGATGATAGACACTTGTATGGATCGATTTATTACCCAATAACTTATAAAGTCTGCAAAGTGTTTTGAGTGACATGAATACTGTGCCTTGGGTCAGTCAGGATCTTTTCGGGATACCTGACCCGGGAGATAATGCAGTAGGTTATGATAATAAGGTTGTGCGAGCTGACTAAAAGATGTCATTAGAAGAGCATGAGCTTAATGTGCAAGTGAGAGAGACAGGAGATTTTATATATATATAAAAAAGGCAAGAAATTAAAGCAAATTTAAAGTAAATTCAAATAATCTGATCAATACGAAGTTTAAAAACCACAGTAGAACAAAACAAAATCTATTTTGGAAAGAAATCAAGAGGCAAGTTGCTAAATCAATAAATGCTGGCAAGAAAAAGGTGTTAAATTTGCAGTGTACGGATGGTGTAAACTTGTTTTCACGATTTTTCAAGAAAGGTCACTATATGGGTAAGAAGTTGGAAAAATCACATGCGTAGGAGATTTTTCCTCATGTAAATTAGCATTGTATGGAAGTAAAAGAGACTTCCTATAAAAGGGCCAAATATACGTATGTAAACAAGAGGAGTATGCCATATCTTGTGAAATTAGTGGATAATTTAAATCATTAAGGATGAGTTATTAAAGCAAATATGTAAATTTCACTTAGTGTGGAAAATTAAAAGTGGGGAATTTTGAACTTCACACTTGCACATAATCGTTAACTTGTGCCCTGTTTTCTCCCAGTGGCCTTCTGGGATAGGTATGACTTGACTGCAATAAACCTGATTCTATTCCTTCTCAATCACCCAATTGAAAGATCTCTTCATTTGGTTTGTTTATGCACTTTTTGAAGTTTTAAGACTTTACGAATTAATGGTAATTAATTCGTCAATAGGTAATACAGTTCACAACACTAATCTCGGATACTTCAAAATTCAAATTTTATTAGTCACATACACAGTCATACACAGGACGATATGCAGTGAAATGCTTAGGCAACTGCCCTGACCTTAAAACAAGACTAAAGATAAAAAAAAAAATTCAAATATAAAATAAAGATTTTAGACAAAAACAAAAGAAATCTGTCTGTGCAATAAGGTAACGGAATGTCCAGGTTTGTGCAATTATGCAGATGTGCAGTAGAGTAGCATTTAAAGTGGCTTGTGTGCGTAATTAAGTGTATTGTGTGTATTATGTCCATGAGTGAACAGTGACCACGAGTGACCACTGGTATGACGAATGTCCAGAGTGAGTGCAAAATGTGCCGATGTGCAAAATGGATCAGTACTGTGTGGTGTACTGATTGAGAGACCGTATTGCCTGCGGGTAGAAGCTCCTCCACAGTCTCTCTGTATTGGCCTTGAGGGAGCGGAAGCGCTTTCCAGACCGCAACAGAGAGAACAGTCCATTGCTGGGGTGGCTGAGGTCCTTCATGATCTTCCTGGCCTTGGTCCAGCACCGCTTGCTGTAGATCGAGTGCAGGTCAGGGAGCTCAGTTTGGATGATGCGCTCAGCTGAACGCACCACCCTCTGTAGGGATCGTCTGTCCTGCACGGTGCTGTTCCCGAACCAGGTTGCGATGTTAGTCTTATATGTGGGTTTCCATATACTCATAGATAACTGAAATAATATATACTTATGAATTAGTACCTGATATATGCTCATGGATACTTGATCTGATTTACACTCATGCCTACCTACACTCAAAGGCATCTGGTAAAGACATATAGATACCTGATTTGATATACACATGAATACCTAACAGATAGCTTATGTACATTCATGAATACATGATACACACATATGGCTACCTGAATTAGTATATACTCATGAATACCTGATAAATATATATACACTCGCAAAAACCCGATTTACACTCGTGGTTACCTAATATAAACTCATGCATACCTGATTTACATTCATGGGTCCCTAATAAAAACTTACCAAGATTGATCTGTAATACAACCATGGATACCTGATTTACCCCATAGCGATGAATGTATAACAAATCTTCATTCAACTCCAGAATTATTGGCACCCTTGCCACACCTTTCTTGTGTTTCAGACATAGCCAGTGCTGCATTAATTGGCAGTCACGTGTGAAAGAAATTCAATTTGCACTCACAAAACTGTGTGTCAAAAAAAAAAGCTACGTACTCGGCAAACACCTTGTCGCTCGATCCTGTGAAGTTCTTCATCTTCGCTGTTGGAAGCTTGAATCATTCACACATGACAGCACTTCCCGAAAGCGTACACAAAAAGGAATTAATGAATTAAGTGAATTAAATGGCTGATTATCTGCAATATTTTTCACAATTCTGGCCTGAAAAGAAACTGGGCATAAAGAAAGTCATGCCATTTGGTTCTTTGAAAAATGCATTCCAAGTCCTTTTGAAGGATGACAAATTTTGCTGGATCTACAATGATATCTAATTTTATAAAGTAAATAATGTATTCGAACTGCATGATTGTGAACAGCTCTATTGTGTGTGAATGGAAAGTCTTGGGTTATTCGTTGGAAAAAGATGGGAAAAACCACAGAACCCATCACAGCCACCTAACAAACTTGCCACTGAGCACCTTCAGCAGATGTCTGTGCAGTGCTCACTACATCATTAAGGCCTCCAGTCATAATCTGTTTAACCTCCTTCCATGAACACATATGCTAGAGGACCACACACGCACCCCGAACCAGCAGGGTCAAGACCAGCTTTATGCAATCCAACATTTACATTACACCTGAGCAGATATGGGGTTTAGTGGCCCAGGAGTGGCAGCTTTGTTTGTCTTGGATTTGAACTCATGACCTTTGGATTCAAAGTCCTTTGGTCCTTTCCCTTAACCACTAAGCTACCAATCACCTACTGACCTCTACACTATACTGCTAGGGCACTGATGGCTTACTGATGCTTTACTGATTCTACTGCAAGTAATCATGTAGATCTGCTCTACTCTGTACACCCTGTATCAACTCTGGATAATTGTATCTATAAATAGTGCTAGTGCTAATAATGATATAATTCTTGTGCAGTTCCACATACAGGAATATTCTAATTTTTTTTTTTACATATACTGTGCCTTGTAATTTGTTTTCCTACAATAGATTGACCTATAATACACACCCACACACACACATACTAATATATATATATATATATATATATATATATATATATATATATATATATATATATATCTATAAATATATATATATATATATATATATATATATATATATATATATATATATATATATACAGATATATATATACCGGTACTGTATAATATATACACCACACACAGGAGGTGCATTTCAATAAAATGTCATTGACATTTTTTTTCAGTAACTCAATACACAAACTATACCATATGGATTTATTGCCCACACACTTACATATTTCAAGTGTTTATTTCTTTTCATTTTGATGATTATCACAGCTAATAACTGTGATGATGATTATCATCATAGCTGATGATGTTTACAGCTAATACAAATCTCTGAAAATGAGAACACTGTGGATGTGGATCCCCATGAGGAAAAGGTTCAGTATTTGTAGTCTCATGGTGTCACACTCTAATCAGCTTTTTAACTGCAAACACCTGCAAAGGTCTTCTAAACCTTTAAATGGTCTGGTTCAGTAGGTGACACAATGATGTGGAAGATTCCTGCCTTTAAAGTTGTCCACAACACAATCAACGACACAATACACATAATACATCAAGTCACAATGCTTTTATTGTTATTCCAACCATATGTAAATGATACAGTGCAGATGAAATGAAACAGTTTCTCCAGAACCCTGGTACTGCATAAAACAACAAAATCACACATAGAGCTACATAGCAGAACACCGAGCTAAGTACTTGAGTAAACTGTCCTAGCCACATGAAGTGCATTGTGGAACTTAAATAATAGTGTACAAGTACAAACCAGTAAAAAACAGTTAGGGCTGCAATGGTGAGGTCTTCATAAACAGGAGGGGTGTAGCTCAGTGGATTAAGGCGTGCGGCTAACGATCGGAAGGTTGTGGTTCGAGCCCTGGTATCAGAAAGCTGCTACCCTTGGGTCCTTGAGCAAGGCCCTTATCTCTATATGCTCCAGGAGTGCCGTATCATGGCTGACACTGCGCTCTGATCCCAGGGCATTTTCCTCACAGGATTAATAGAGTATGTAAAAACAAAACACAGCATATGAACAATATAAACAGTAAATGTGATTATAATAAGTATGGGTTGACATAGACATAGACGATTACACGATTTGAAATTTTGTGTAGAGTGTGTATTCAATTTAGGTTGTAGCAATTCTTTAGCACACAGTTTTTGTGTGTGTGTTAGATGGCATGAGGGGTAAAAACTGTTGCACAATCTGGTTGTGAAAGCCCATCTGCTTCGTAACCTCTTTCCTGATGGTAGTAGTACAATGAGTGTGTACAAAATGTATGAAATATAAAATGTTATTAAAAGGAGAGATTTTGAGTGAAATTGATATCATTCTAACATCTGTTACAGTTAGTTAGACTATTAAGAATATGAAAAGTACTGTTTTATGGATACAATGAAAAGATGCGATTAATGTGCGATCAAACACAAGTTAACTCATGGTAATCATGAGATTTATCATGATTAAAGATTTTAATCTACGGACAGCCCTATATATATATATATATATATATATATATATATATATATATATATATATATATATATATTTCTCAGTAGTATATTCTTGTGCAATTGGTTTAAATATAAGGGTAAACGTATAAATATAAGTATAAATATAAACGTAATGGCTTATTATGTGTACATTACATATGTACACTGTCATGAAAATGACCAGAGAGCAAATACCAAGACCTTTTTGTTCATTATTTAACACTGACTGTTTCAATGAAAAAATATTTTAATTCCTAAAAAAACATAGCAGCAGCAGCAGCAAAAAAAAAAAGAAGAAAGAATATAACTGGGGTATTTAGTTAACTATTTGACATTTAGGTCAAGGTTCATTGCTCAAGGTTCAGTTCTTCTGGAAAGTTCTCTGCTTTTAAAGACATTTTTAAAGGTCTCTTAGAGGTACAAGCTGAATAATTCTTTAGGATTGTACTATTATAAAAACAAATATTCTCAACGATTTTTGGGGTTATTTTGATAATGAGGGGTTCTGAAAGGGGTTTAAGACGAACCTGTTCTGAAAGAAAAACATGTTTAATAGATTGACAAGCTTTAATACAACTAAAGACACCTGAATGTGGACATTATGTGGCTCTTACCATAAATGCAAATCTATTAAAATTTGTGTGAACAAATTAATAAATATTCTCTTTCTCAGATCATCCTTATTATTTGCAAATTTGCTATTTGTGTCATTAAACATACAGATGTAGCCATTAAGAATGTGTGCCTGGGGAAAATGGACTTGGCGCCTGCAAAACGTGGCACGTATTGAAGTTCTCCGGTACATGAAGTACATTCATTCTCACTTCTAGTGTTTACTGAAGCCTAAATATGCAAGTGCGTTCTGACAGCAGCCGACAGCTTGAAAACTTATAAATGATTCAGTTAGGGGCACGATGGCTTAGTGGTTAGCACGTTCGCCTCACACCGCCAGGGTCCGGGTTCGATTCCCGTCTCGGCCATGTGAGTTTGCAGTCTCCGGGTTCTCCGGTTTCCTCCCCGGTCCAAAAAACATGCACGGTAGGTTGATTGGCACCTTGGAGAATTGTCCCTAGTGTATGTGTGTGTGTGTGTGTGTGTGTGTGTGTGTGTGTCTCCTGCGATGAGTTGGCATTCCATCCAGGCAGGATACAGGGTGTATCCTGCCTTAATGCCCATAGACGCCTGGGATAGGCACAGGCTCCCCGTGACCCGAGGGAAGATCGGATATAGCGGTAGAAGAATGAATGAATGAATGAATGAAATGATTCAGTTATTACATGCTTGCATATGTGTTTTTGAACATTACATGCATAGAACATTTTTTGACATGTAATTTATAGCTAGGATGAGTTTACCACATAGATGGCTGCCTTTGTATTTGGTGTGCTTTTTGTATTATTTTCATGTTCGTTAAAACACATTTCTATGATGGTACTGGGAGCTCATTCAACAGAAAGCAGCTCATAAAAATCATAGCTACAGTTTCTAATTACTTATTTGTTAAATTTATTGATACATCTGTGATCTCCCTCAACATTCTGGTCAATGGTTCCCCAAATGTGAAGCAATGGACGCGAGAAAAACTTGGCGTACCAGCGTTCGCGAGCCTCCGCCAACATGTCACAAACTTTTCATTCTCGTCCAAAGTGGCTGTGCGAGAAAGCTTTCAGACGAGATGAAGGGTGGAGGAATTAACAGTTCTACATGAACAGTTTTTGGTAGCAGTGATGTGACAGAGATTCATCTTGAGTCCTTTTTTTTATATATACACACACATATTAAAAAACGTGTGTTTTTTTATATTATTGTCCTTGGTGAAGATGTGGTGAATTTGGCACCCCATGTGCCACTCCAACACTGGTGTCCTAGTGTGTTAAAAAGGAATTTAATCAAGTCTCGTTGACCAATTTACAGCAATGGTCCTTGAGCATAATGGCATAAAAAAGTCTCTAGGTTACATAACCCTGGTTCCGCTGCATCTATAACTCTTGGAACATTCCTTTTATAGTAGATAGAGTGGTGTTTCCCGTAGATGATGTCATGACCAGGAAGCAGAAATGTTACACAAGTGACAATATACAGTAATATGGAGGGTGAAAGAGTAGTTTTGAGATTTTCATTTCTGATCTAAGAATTGCGCCAAAGCAACAGAGAAAAACTGTAATATAATATATAACGTGTGTAATATAATTGGTTTCTGTTAATATCATTGACTGTTTGTGGCATTTTTGTAGCATGGAGAAGGTGTAGCTATCACCTAAGGGATACCTGAAAAACCTTGAATACCCCTGTCTTCGGTCGACTTCACCTTCTTAGCAGAAGCAGGGAGAAGAATAAATCTGACGGTCTATGTAGTGCTTTTTTTTATCCTTTTATTTTCTTTCTCTAGACAGGCGTTAAAGAAACGAACACGAATGCTCTGTGTAACTCTTCCTCCCAGACCAAGCTGCAATCCATCTGCAGGTATGATGTCATACGGTGTTAGTGTTCATACTGGGGGTGGATGTAGAGAACCGGCTGTGGCTGCGATTGTATTTGCGTATGATCCGATCAGCATATGTTCCTGTGTGTGTCATGAGGATGGGGAAAAAAAAAAAAATACATATTATATATATATATATATATTTTATATATATATATATATATATATATATATATATATATATATATATATATATATATATATATATATATATATATATATATATATGTATGTGTGTGTGTGTGTGTGTGTGTGTGTGTGTGTGGTGTTTGTGCGTGTGTGTATGCGGGTAATCCACAGTGCAAATCAGCATCACGTCAGTTTCTGTCTCGAGGGCGAGGTTTGCTGAATTACTGAATCGTTCCCCTCAGGCAGAATGGAGGGACTCCAGATGTGCAGGCTGCATCATTCTCACACACACACACACACACACACACACACACACACGGATATCAAACTTCATCATCCAGTTGCATTAATATTCCTTTCCCTTAGCACTTGGATCCCTCGTTCTTCTCCTCGAGGTCTCCATTTCTTTTTCTCATGCAGCTTTAATGTCTCAACTAACGAATATGTGGAAAAATGAGAAGCTCCACAGAGGCCCCCATGGTCCTTAACGCCACCCCGTTAACAAATGAAGGAGTTTTTCCTCGGCACGTTCAAACATCTGTCTTGCTAAACGATTCTTCGTTCGCGTTTTGTCGCAAATGACGATGTGTGTTATTTCTAGATTCATCACCTTTCTCTACATTTGCTTGTTGTCTCACAACTGACAAAAACACACACACACACAAATGCAAATGCAATAAAAAACAGAAGAGCTGTCAATTAGAAACATTGTTTACAGCTAATTTGAAGAAGCTGATGATTTTACAAAATTTTACATTAACACACCTTTATTATTTAATCATCTGCTTTACAAAGTGATCTATTGTTTGTAGCCTTATCTTATTTTCAACATGTAAAGCTTTTTTGAACTACAGAGGGTGTGATCATGCCCCATTGACTAAAAACAAGTCTGAATTGTAATAAAATATGTTGCATTCCTGAGAACTAAAGTCAGAATTTTGAGAGAAATACAGTCAGAATTGACAGGAAAAAAGGACATGGACTTTTGAGAAATTAGTTACAGGAAATAGACAGAATTATGCATCTTTGTTTATGTGGTAGAAGCAGGTTTCCATATTACTGGAAGAATCACATGGCGAGATATCAAGAAATAAAAACAAATGGCAGAAATAAAGTCTGAATTATGAGAAATGAAGTAAAAATTTCAGGAAAGAGCATAGAAATAGAGATAGAATAGCAAGAAATAAAGACAAAATCTCAAGTAATAAAGTTGCAAATCGGAGGAATAAAGACACAATTAGGAAAACTTTAGTTTTTTATGTATTGGAAAAGGGGGCACGGTGGCTTTGTGGTTAGCACGTTCGCCTCACACCGCCAGGGTCCGGATTTGATTCCCGTCTCGGCCATGTGTGTGTGGAGTTTGCATGTTCTCCCCGTGCCTCAGGGGGTTTTTCTCCGGGTTCTCCGGTTTCCTCCCGGTCCAAAAACATGCACTAGGTTGATTGGCACCTTGGAAAATTGTCCCTAGTGTATGAATGTGTGTATGAATGTGTGTGTGTGTGTGTGTGTGTCCTGCGATGGGTTGGCATTCCATCCAGGGTGTAAAGTGCCTTAATGCCCATAGACGCCTGAGATAGGCACAGACTCCCCGTGACCCGAGGGAAGATCGGATATAGCGGTAGAAGATGAATGAAAGAATGAATGTATTGGAAATGGTCCTAAACAAGGACTCAAAAAAGCCTGAACATATAAACGAATAACCTACTTCTGCCATTGTTTAAGAATCTGGAAGATAAAAAGCTGGAAAATTGATGATAAATCAAAATGTTGAACTGCTAGTGTCGTATTTAGAATTGTTTTTGGTCTTTAAATTGTAATGGAAAAAAAAAAAGAAGAGAAGGCTGGACTGGAGCGAATCGACGATTTCCACAGCATTCTTCTCCGTCCGTGTGCCGTGATAATTGATAACCTATGCCGTCTTTTATTATCCCATTTACCTCCATTGGATTTGCTGTGATAAATAAATCGTCCTTCCTGACTCGCTGAGGAAGTGGCTGAGCTCTTTCAGGAAGATTTCATCATCATTCGTTCAGACATCGGCTTCTTCCATTAGACGCTCGACTGGCAAATCGTACGGGTGGAGCAAAAACCGAGCGGTGATGAATGTGTGCGGATCAAATCCCATAAAGCGGAGCATTCGTCTTGCGAAAGCAAGGGCCGTGTGGGAAAGACTAACACTGTGTAGGAGGAAGCGGTTCGGTATTTGGTGGAATTGATCCCCCGTAATTTGCCCAAATCCAAGTTCACTTCTGGTTGTAGAGGAACAGAGCAACTGAGGGTTAAAAATCACAATATAGATCAACCTGTTCCACACTGAGTCCCTATTTAACCTGCAATCTTCTAAGAAGATTTTGTGGAGATTCATTGGATATTCATTTAGTCACCAGTGTGTTAGCAAAGCATTAACCTTCAACCCCAAAGGTCTTCAATAGATTCTGACTGAGTGTGGCGGAGTAACCAGTTACATGTAACAGCATTATGTAATTTAATTACAAAATAAAAGTAACAGCAATTTGTTAGTTATTGAGAAAAAAAAACATGTAGTAACATTACAGTTCATTTTGAAAATTCCAAATCCCAAAGAACCCCGCCCAACACTCCCCCAACACACACATCCCCGTTAACAACTTACTTCTAATCTGTACATTTTTTTTTACCTTAGGATGTTATTTTCATCAAGTGCCAAATGAAAGTAATCAAAAAGTAATCACTTACTTTATTTTTATAAAGTTATTTAAAAGTTACACTACTTATTACATTTTGTATAGGGTCATGTAATCTGTAATCTATTCCATTTTCAAAGTAACCTTCCCAACACTGGTTTGAGTTGTACAGCAGGAGATCTTTCACTCCGAACCATGGAAAGCAGATATTCATGGGGATGACGTGACAAGATTTCATGATATCCAAATTTTGAAAATGAAAATTTCATGGTGTCCTCTACGATTGTGGGCCTCAGACTTTGTGGTAACAGTTTCTTGAAGAAACCTGGTTGATGTATTGTAATGCAAAATGAATAAAAAGACACAAAATCTTATATAGAGGGCACGGTGGCTTAGTGGTTAGCACATTTGCCTCACACCACCAGGGTCTGGGTTCGATTCCCGTCTCGGCTATGTGTGTGTGGAGTTTGCATGTTCTCCCCGTGCCTCAGGGTTTTTTTTTTCCCCGGGTTCTCCGGTTTCCCCCCGGTCCAAAAACATGCACGGTAGGTTGATTGGCACCTTGGAAAATTGTTCCTTAGTGTATGAATGTGTGTGTGTGTGTGTGTGTGTGTGTGCCCTGCGATGGGTTGGCATTCCATCCAGGGTGTATCCTGCCTTAATGCCCATAGACGCCTGAGATAGGCACAGACTCCCCGTGACCCGAGGGAAGATCGGATATAAAGCGGTAGAAGATGAATGAATGAATGAAAATCTTATATAATTAAAGTTCATACATTTGAGATACTACAGCTATAGGATGAACAATAGTTCCCTCTAGGTTGGAAAATGGTGTTCGCACACGAATAATTGAAGAATGTTCCAGAGCGAGCCCATTTCCACCACATTAAAAGGTGTGTCAAATTTCGACTGTATTTATCACAATTCTTACTTACTGTATTGTGATTCTGACTCTTTCTCAAATTTTGCAATCTAAAATTGGAAGATGACAATTTTAAGACGCCCTGTTCAATTGTATTTGTGGTAACAAGCTTTAGTATCTCGAATGTATCAACTTTAGTTATATAAGATATTGTGTCTTTTTATAGATATTGTGTCTTTTAGATTCTTCAACAAACCTACAAACAAACCACAAAGTCTGGCTGGAAAATGTAATGCAAACCGAATTAACAGCCAATTAAAGGATCTGTTATATAATTAAAGTTGAGATACTAATGCTCCGGTATGAACAATAATGAGATATCCCTCTTTCGATTCGAAAATGATGCCGCAAGCTAATCGGTGACGAATGTTCCAGAGTGAAGGAAGACCATTTACACCATATATAAAACAAAACCTCTGACAGTTTGTTATAAAAGTTCTGGGTGGAAAAGTCACGTGTCCTGATTCTTTTGTCTATCAAGTGGAGATAATAATTTGTATTCATGTATTACTGATCACTCAAAATGAATGTCGATTAATCACTTTTTTTGTCGAGGTGTCGACTGACAATTGAAATCCAAATTCCATACACATCAATTTCATCTCCTCACATGGTACCTTTTGTACAGTAATTCTTGATCAGCAGTTGAATAAATAATTTAAGACTCTTTTTTTTCGAGTTTAATTCATTTGAACAAAATATATGGATGGAGTGTAAAAATGATATAATAACAGAAAATAGGAAGGTTATTAATTATTTGCTTTACTACCAGTGTCTGCCAAATGAAAATATGTTTAAAAATGTAAAAAAAAATACTTTTAATAAGGGGCTCTCAGAGACCCTTTCTGCTCCACAGGGTGCTATACCATGGCTAACCCTGTGTTCTGACTCCTGGGCTTCCTGGGAGAGATTTTACATTTTAATCTATAGCATTTTGCAAACGCCCTTATTCAGAGTACTCTTTTTTTTTTTTTTTACAAGCAAGCAATTCAGGGTTAAGGGCCTTGCTCAAGGGCCCCGCAGTGGCACCTTGGTGGTTCTGGGATTTGACATTTCAATCCAGAATTCAATTCTTTAACTGGCAAGCTCCCTCCTCCCACTGTGCTGTAATGTCCATTTGATATGAAATAGCTTTTTCTTTTTTATAATAACATTCTATTTACTGTTAGAACCTATAGGATACATAAAATAAACATTTATATTATATTAATAATGTACTTCTATATACAACTGCAATATTATCACCTGTTATACTGTTTCAACTAAAACATCTGGCACATCAGGACTGCAATTTACTAGTTCTGCAAAAATCAACTCCAGGTGTTTTTTTTTTAATATCTGGCAACCTGGTGACCAGCTCCACCATCTGAGCATGATGATCTGATTTCACGTGCCTGTTTGATGATTAAATATGAAGTGGTCACTTGTTCACGAGAGATGTTAGACATCTACCATCATCTCTCTCTCTCTCTCTCTCTATTTCCGTTAGAGAGAAATGAAGAACTTCGGGTGGTGTGTAAACAGCCTGGGGCTTCAGCACAACATGGCTCCATTCCTCTCCTGCCAGTCATTTATAATTGGATGGCCAGACATGAGCAATTTGTGGGACATGCCAAAGCAGCCATAGCAAAAATGCACAACACAATGAAAGGTAAAAGATGGCACAGGGAAGCAAAGCGTGTATGTGTACAGTATGCCTATGTGCGTGTATGTATGGGGGCGTGAGGGGCTGTCAGTTTACCACAGCACCATAGCAGGCCATTAAATTGTATTTTCTATGTAGTGCACCTTTTACGTACGTTTACGAATGTAAGCCAAACGGAGGTATGCAGGGAAAGGGGATTTAGTAACATCTGGCAACATCTGCTGGTGATCCCAGGTTATTCGTCTGCTGGTCAGGATCTCAGCATAACTCTCCACAACTCTCTACTTTCTCCCTCGACCACTGCTCGCAATCTTGGTGTAACTATGGACAATCAATTATCTTTCTCTTTTCACATTTCTAACGTTACTCGCTCTTGTTGTCACTTTCTCTACAACATCAGAAGGATTCGACCGTTTCTGTCCACACAGGCTACTCAGGTCCTGGTTCAGTCTCTCGTCATCTCGAGACTGGACTACTGTAACTCTCTGCTGGCAGGTCTACCTCAGAACGCTATTCGTCCACTGCAAATGATTCAAAATACAGCAGCGTGACTTAAATTCTCTCACACCACCCCACTGCCGCACTCGCACCACTGGCTTCCTGTAGCTGCTCACACGCATCAGATTCATAACACTGACGCTCGTCTATAAAGCCGAAAATGGATCGGCACTTTCATACATCAGAAAGCTCCTCATCACCTCCCGTACCGCACCTCGCTGCTGAGAGCGTCTAGCACTGCTCGCCTGCTTCCACCTTCTCTCAGGGTAAGAGGTAAAGATCAGATCAAGGCTCTTCTCTGTTCTGGCACCGAGGACCCTCTGAAGACTGAAGACCCTCTGTTTCTTCCAACAACACGTATCCTAACACTTCTTCCCTCTCACTGTCCAGGAAACCATAAAAAATTCCCTCAATTGTGTCTATGCTTATTTTGTAACTAGTTTGTACCTATAACCATCTACCTATAACAACACTGGGAAGTCTTTAGCGGTGCGAGATGAATCGAGCGAGGAAAGAATACAAAATCCAGTCTCTTACGGCTTTCCAAACCACTACTTACTAACAAACTCATCGTATATAACAAACAAAAAAGTTCGTTATATTTGGTCCATGGTCCATTCACATCTCTACACTTTTTTCTCTCTCTCAAAAAAAAATCCTGTTTCCTACTGATGTTCTTAATAGCGAACAAACAGATGAATAGTGCATTTTATATTAGCATTGCTCTTTAGTGATTTTTCCAACATGATCTGAACAATTATATATACAATTATATTACCATAGCAACCACATCACATGAATGATACTGAATATTTTTCAATCACACCCCAACCATAAATCTGTGCAACAAATCTGAAATTATTTTAAGAATAAATAAAAAAAAAATGTTGATTGTTGTCAAAAATTGCTGGATTCTCTTTCAGTCTGATTTCTCAAATCCTCGCCAAGTCATACCCACTAATACTAATTCTACCTCATTTCGAAGCAGATCCTGATTTGGAACCACCAAGAAAATAATTTCAGCCTCCTGCTGTTTTCTGAACTAAACAAAAGTATTACTCATTAATGCCAACACGGTAGGGGCTTGTTTCACGCGTTTGTATCCCAGCATTTGTTTCTTAAAAAAAAAAGGCTGCAGGTTTGTTTCTGAGAATCCAAACACAGCGACATGAATCGCCAAGGAATGAAAACCCACTTGCATTCCTGTCGCTGAAATGCATGAAGCATTAAAATGGCATGAAAATTGAGGGTTGTGTGGAAATAATGACACTCGATGGGGCACTAAAATCCAAAAATAGTACATGCCAGCGAAAGTGCACAACTTTATTTCATTGCCATTAGCTGAGGAGAATGAAGCGCCGGCACGCAGGACTGGATTCTAGAAAGTTTAAAAGTTTTTAAACTAAATACTTATGTATGTGTATATATGATATATATGTATATATATATATGTATATGTGTATGTGTGTGTGTGTGTGTGTGTGTGTGTGTGTGTGTGTGTGTGTGTGTGTGTGTGTGTGTGTGTATGCACAAGGCCCTTAACCGTCTTTGCTCCAGGGGTTCTGTATCATTGATACCCTGCGCTCTGACCCCAGAATATGCCAACAAACTTGGATATGCAAAGAAAGAATTTTGTATGTGCTGTAATGTATATGTGACAAATAAACTATTCTAAAGTATACTATTCTGTGTATATGTGTATATGTATTCTTATGTATATATATATATATATATATATATAGTATATATATATATAGATATATATATATATCTATATATATAGAAGTTATTACTCTCTATAGGCCCAGAGCATTCAATCACAGGACTTTACATAACTAAATTCTAAATCAATCAATCAATCAATTCTTTCATTAATCACAACCAAACAAGTTATTTCACTTTCAATTACAAATCCATTTGTGGAATAAAAAATAAGTAAAAATAAAGGCAATAATATATTATGCTGAAATTGTCTGTTATTCATTAAAAACAAACAAGCAAACAACATTTTTTTTTGTACAATTACTTTGTTTTTACAGAATTTTTGCAAAAATTAAGAAAATGATACACATTATAAAATTTTAAACCACAAAAAATTCATAAATACTCTCATTTGCATAATAAAGAATTATAAAGTATAATATTATAAAGAATAAAGTAGAAAGAAATGTTACTTTTATTAGTATATTCTAATATAAGCCAAATTTGAAAACAATAAATACATTAATAAATATATGCTGTATGTCCTCAATGTTCCGTCTTTGCGTTATCGAGGAACCTGTAAATACCGTAAGCCAGAATATTCACTCACATCATCTATACCATCTAGTCCAAACGGGTCCATTTCCCATCCTAGTCTATTTTTGAACGGACAGTCCATGGCAACAGAACTTTTATGTGTTTTTCCCCCCAAGGTTTGACCATAGGTTTATACAAACAGAGCAACATGGACCAACAACACGCAGAGACTAATTTTCCCTGTATCAGGAATGTGAAACACCATGTGAAAATATTGAGGATGAAAAGGTTGGCTTTTGGTGTGTGTGTATATGGTAATAAATACATATATTAATAAACGTGGACATGTATGCAATGAAAGAAAAAGTCACAATGTCCTCAGATGTTCCGTCTTTGCGTTATCCGAGGAACCTGTAAATCACCGCCCACTCCTCATGAAGCCATCGAATAGCTCCTTCACTCACATCATCTTTAGAATAGTATACCATTCTTGGGTGTTTTTCCAGTGCAAGACCCAACACGGGTCTAGTACATTTCCCATCTTGATAGTCTAGTCTATTTCAAGACACCCTTGAACGGACAGTTTCCATAGGGACAGGCAACATTTTTTCGTCTGTGAACGTTTGCTATGTGTTCCACAGGACATTTCCCCCCAAGGTTTGACCATCAACAATGGTGTCCTCCTTGGGTTTGAATACAAACAGAGCATGTTCCTTGACATGGACCAACAACACGCAGAGACTCACTTATTTTCCCTGTCATCTCAGGAATGTGAAACACTTGTCATGTGAAAATACATATAAGGATGGAAATCAGGTTGGCTTTTGGTGTGTGTGTATATGGTTTATTTTTTTTACATATTCTGTTATTGTGTATATGTATGTTTTTTTATTTATTATTACTTTTGTCATTTATTTCTGTGACCATTGTGACTTTTTCTTTCATTAGGGTACCAACAAATATGATATATAATATATATATATATATATATATATATATATATATATATATATATATATATATATATACACCATAGATTTATATATATATATATATATATATATATACTACAGTTTGTACAGTATTAGCATGTACAGTGATTTGCTATAAATGTATTCATAACTTCCCCTTTTTTTTTCACATTATAACCACAAAGTATTTTAATAGGATTTTATGTGATATGCCAACACAAAGTATCCCATAATTGTGAAGTGGAAGGAAAATGATACGTGGTGTTAAAGATTTTTTTCTTTACAAATAAAAAACTGAAAAGTGTGGTGTGCATATATTCATACCCAAAAGGACTTGCAGCTGTAATCACACTTCAGCCCTCCAGCTTAGTCTCTGTGCATGTTTTCGGCTTCCTTCGTACCCCCTGCTTTTATCCTCCCTCTGATCAGTGAAAGAGAGGAAAGATTGATTACATAAAGTCTCAACAAGTCTCATCTACAAACCGGCACTCACCCCCCCCCACTGCCACAATGCCACAAAGTTTTGTAGCTACCAATGTGACAAAATAAGAAATATTCAATATTTTGCAATGCACTGTAGGCATCTGGTTTGTCCTTCGCACACATCTATTTGCTTAATGGAGCCTATGGGCTAAAGGAGAAAGCTTAGGGTGTATATGACTGAAAAATAATTGCCACATAGTCCTAAAAAAATAAGCCAAAAAAGTATGAATAACACAAACAATGCAAAGCGATATTCAGACCACAAAGATGTAGTGGCTTAACACAGATTTAACAAAGTTATTTTCATTTTTATTTTTGGGATACTTGTTTACAACATCTAGGTTTGTTATCCTATCATGTACTGTGTTGTTTTTTTGGTTTATGATTACTATTATTTATTAACTTAGTCCTTTATCTGCTCCGTTCTGTCTTTTTATCATGCATTCTATCATTTTATTTATTATATTATTTGCCATTCTGCTTCTGACCCATGCTTGCTATTTGGATTGTGAGGAACGATTATCCTAAAGAATAATCCTGATATGGATATGTATTTTTTTTTCCCATTTTACCCCCCCGAATCTTAACACATAAACAAGAACACCAACAAATGATTTCTCCTTATGGTATATTTTTAAGCATGCAATGTTTTCCCACCACATGATTATTGCATAAAGGTTAGAAAAGGTCAAAACGATGTGGATCCACTCCTCCTACTTTGAAACAGTCCAAAGTCAGGACAGATTATGCAGGCAAGGCAGACGGTCACATAGGGTCAGCTGCTGCAGGAAGATTTTGCCTCTCTGTCACGGTCTGGATTCGAAGAAGAAGTGAGGAAAATCCCATGGAAAGTTGTTGAAGTGAACGTTTACATTTTTTTTTGCAAGGAAGAAAATGCAGCTGTATATTGAGCACTTAAATATGACAAATATTTCATGTTTTATAACGAGAAGTGAAGAATTTCAGTGCTGAAGAAAAAAAGGGTATTAAAAATCAGGATTGAAATTCCATATACATCAAAAATGAAGTTAACAGTATCTTACAGAAGTGAGTATATCCCTCACATTTGGGTAAATATTTTATTATATTTTCATGCGACAACACTGTGGAAATGACACTTTACTACTTTGTAATGTAGTGAGGGTACTGTACAGCTTGTAGAACAGTGTAAATTTGCTGTGCCCGCAAAATAACTCCGAAGTAAAAATGTTAAATTGGACCCAAAGTGTCAATATTTTCTGTGGCCACCATTATTTTCCAGCACTGCTTTAACCCTCTTGGGCATGGAGTTCACCAGAGTTTCACAGGTTGCCACAGTCTTTTCTACTCCTCCATGACGACATCACGGAGTGGATGGATGACGGGCTCCTCCAACTTTCATTTGAGGATGGCCCACAGATGCTGTACACATGCTTGGCCATCTTTTATTTTATCCTCAGCTTCTTTAGCAAGGCAGTGCTCGTATCGGAGGTGTGTTTGGGGTGGTTATCATGTTGGAATACTGTCCTGCATCCCAGTCTCTGAACTGAGAGATCATGCTCTTCTTCAGTATGTCACAAAACTGAAGTACACAATACTGCCACATTTCAGACCCTTGTCTGGATTCTGGGTTACAATCCTTGCTTTCCACAGTCATTCCTGACAACATTAAAAAAAATTATAAAATATTTACAAAAGTGTGAGGGGTGTACTCACTTGAGCCCAAGAGAAAATAAAAAATACAAAATATTCATGCACGGCCTCCCGGAACTGTAATTATATGTATTTCTCACAGATTTTTTTTGCCTAAACTGGAGTGAGTCCCGGATTTTTTAAAAACATTATTAGCTTATTTTAAACATTATCTATCTATCTATCTATCTGTCTATCTGTCTGTCTCTCTCGATGATAGAGTAGAGAGAGAGATCCTGGCGAGAGCATCATATCCGTGTAGATAGATAGATAGATATGAGAGATATATATATATATATATATATATATATATATATATATATATATATATGGAGCGGACTATATATATATATATATATATATATATATATATATATATATATGGAGATAGTGCGTGTGTGTATATATATATATGGAGAGATGTGTGTGTGTGTGTGTGTGTGTGTGTGTGTGTGTGTATCTAAAGCATGCAATGGTTCAAATGTGGTGTCTGCTGCAGGTCTCAAAGTGGACATGGGGGCATACACATTTCCTGACGACATTAAAAGATATAATACAATATTTAGAAAAGTGTGAGGGGTGCACTCACTTTTGCTCATATTTTTTACAGTTATAATCCTGATCACAGCTTTCTTATTATGACTGTGTTCATCAATTCTGTTTCATGATTTCCAGGTGCTTATAATCTGTTGCTTTTTCGTTCGTCAGAGACCCATCCATAAGATTCATCACCATTTGTTTATCCGCATAAAGATCAGAGCGATTGTTACACAAAGACTTGTCTTTATGTTCTTTTACCAGGAAGATTTTTCTTTTGGAATTCGAGACATTTAAAATCATGTATTGCTTTTATGATACCCAAAACACATCAATATCATCACTGACACCATGGCTATAGAAATCATCAATATTGGAGAGAAACACAGTATAACAGAGCAGTTCATCGCACACAGAAATCTCACACAGCGAAAATGAATGCCATAAAGCAAGAAAAACAATGAACACAATTGCTTAATTCGGGTTTCCTTTCACTGCATTTTTGCCCTGTATTACAATTTTCTCGGGGATATGAATCAAGGCAAATTGTATGTATATATATATATATATATATATATATATATATATATATATATATATATATATATATATATACCTAATAATATTTTTTTTTTCATGAAAAATCTTGGTTGAACTGTTTGACTTT
Source organism: Kryptopterus vitreolus (assembly GCA_030449085.1). NCBI lineage: Eukaryota > Metazoa > Chordata > Actinopteri > Siluriformes > Siluridae > Kryptopterus > Kryptopterus vitreolus. Next base: position 24,138,558 of record JACRUU010000019.1, read on the forward strand.
GTCTGCATCAGTAACCAAATTGATTTATTTTTATTTGTGGGGTTTGTGAGCTCTGACTGGTACCATCTCTGACCATCCAATGAAAGGATGTGAAGATGCTGACATTATGGGATACCTGCTAGATGGCCCCTGGTATCTCCTAGTCCAAACCTCATTGGTAAAAGTGACAGCTTCGACGTTATGCATTTAAAGCTACAGGCGATTGATTTTTAAGTCTGATTTCTTTGATCCTGGCAACATGTCTGACAGAATCTCACTGGAATTATAAACTATATTTACACCACATCAAGACGAATTTGGAATAATTAAATAAACATTCAAAGATAAACATTTAATAAAATGTATGGCAGTGATGCTAATAGAGTGCAGACTAGCAGAGAAGAATATACTGGCCCTATGGTATAAATCTGTCAGTATAAGTTTATTTCAAATAAGCAAGGCAAATATGGCCAGACATGAGAAAAAAAAAACCACTGTAAGGAACTCAAACTCTCATCCACAACACTGAGCGTCTATTCATTCATTCATTCATCTTCTATCGATATATCTAATCTTCCCTCGGGTCACGGGGAGCCTGTGCCTATCTCAGGCGTCTATGGGCATTAATGCAGGATACACCCTGGAGGGAATGCTAATCCATCGCAGGGCACACACACACTCACACACATTCATACACTAGGGACAATTTTCCAAGGTGCCAATCAACCTACCGTGCAAGTTTTTGGATCGGGGGAAACCGGAGAACCCGGAGAAAAACACCCTGAGGCACAGGGAGAACATGCAAACTCCACACACACATGGCTGAGACGGGAATCGAACCCAGACCCTGGCGGTGTGAGGCGAACATGCTAACCACTAAGCCACCGTGCCCAACGTCTATTCATTAGAGTTCCATCCTTGGTGAGGTAATCAACTGTTTCCGGATGGATTTTTGAGTGTAAAACTGCTAATGATTCAATCTAGCAAGATGGTTATATCATATACAGTCCGAACCCATCCTCATTGTTCTTCAGTTTCACCATGTGAAGTACTTTAAGCTGTTCATGCAATATACTTAGCAAGTGGTTTCCAATTGAAACAACATCCAGGACTTTAGGATGTATCAGGAAGGCCTTAAAACAGTTTTTTGGACTAAGCACAGCTATATTGTTGTTAAATAAATCTTGAAATCTATTTTTTATTATGAACATTTTGTGAAGAAGTTAACTGGAACGATAAGCTAGCCAACAGGCTTTAGGCAACAAACTGACCAGACAACTTTTGTACAAGTCCAGATTTTCTGAAATAAACTAAGGGAGGATTTTGAATGATAAATATGCGGATTAATTTACAAAGTGCTAACTCGTTGGAACATGGAGGATTTTTTTTCGCCCCCATGCTGAATCATCACATCGATTCAGCATTTAGACACTGTTACAAATGTCCAGTGCGATTAAAGCAATGGATTTTGCTTCTTAAGTCTTAGAAGTTGCATAAGACCAAAAGTTCCACATCTTCATTAAATCTATTAGAATTTAATTACTTGTTATGAAGGAAATCCTGTTCAAATTAAAACCTCATTTTCAGTCAAAAACATGGAACAGTTCATTCATTCATTCATCTTCTACTGCTTTATCCGACTTCTATTTCCGGTCGCAGGTGTCTTCGGGCATCAAGGCAAGACACACCCTGTACGTAATGCCAAATCACAGGGTGTGATGCTCTAATGAAGTGAGGACAATAAATTGTATACAGTATGTAGCCTTACAATATAAATGATCATGATTCATTCAATGGGATTTATGATTTTAGTGTAAGCTCTAATGCATTACACCGAGGCACAAGAAAACTTTCTTCCTCCAGGCAATTTACCTCATGAAAACTTAAATGTAATTGCTCAACAACATAGAAACAAAAAGAAATGTGTGCAGTAACAATTTTACTTCAATGTTGTACTTCTCTGTGAAATAAATAAATAAAGTAATTATATTTATTCATTTCCCTTATAAAATGTACAATAACATTTATCCTTGTGCAATAACCCTTAAGCTTTCATTACATTACTTTCTCTTTCCATCCTACATTCAAAAATATGCAACTGGAAGTTTCGGTCACCATAACAAATTCCTTGTAAGTGCAAACCTACTTGGCAATAAAGCTCCTTCTGATTGTGATTTCACCTCTAAACCTTCAGTGGTGTCCTTCTTAAATCAATCCATCAATCCTCTTAATACCGTCATTATGACGTCACGGCTCTAGAAATTGTCAATAGTGTAAACAATTGTTGTAAAACAGAGGGCTGCCTCACAAACAGGAATCTCACACAGTGAGAATGAATGTCAGTACTAAAGCGAAAAAAAAACCCAGTGAACCCAATTCATTCATTCCAATTCAGCTGCAATACAGCTGCACCACCCCATATACATCACCTCTAGTAGAAGCATCGATAGTCACATCAAATCATTGTAGTTTTATCCGTACAGTATATAGTGCCGTACACACGGAAAACAATGACAAAAACAGTTTCTCCAAGGATTTCCAGGCATTACGGTTTTCCTGGGGATTTGGAATAAAGGAACCTGTTTTGATTAAACCTGTTAAGATTTACATTCACATTCATTGTGGAATGATAAAACAGTTATTAAATCAACATGCATAGATTTAAACTTTGGGCTACAGATGCGGCTTGTGAGCTCTCTGACCAGCCAATCAAAGGATGTGAAAATACTGACCAAATTGCAATCTGATTGGTTAAAGAAGATATAGTTTATAATAAAGACGGCTGGAATCTGACTGGATAGAATGTCGTGTACAGACACTAGAGGAAAACTATGAAATGAAGACAACTTATTTATTTAACCAAGCATTCAGTGAATAGTCCTGCTTTAGATAAAGGAATAGATCTGGGGGACTCATGGATGTTGAGTATTATAGTGATCTGCTGTGTGTAGTTGCTGTCTGCCTCACTTTCATTAATCACTCAGGTTTGTGGTGGTGAGAGTGACTGTTTGTTTACACATCAGGAAGCTCTCATGTCTGTGTTTCCCCCTGATTCTCCTTTTAGTTATGCTGTTATAGTTAATCCTGCCTGAGTCCATATCTGTACTCTACACTAAATATACATTCACTCCCACACTGCAACTATCACCGTGCCTAACCACTCTTTTTTCTTTCCTTCTTTCTTTCTCTCTCTCTCTCTCTCTCTCTCTCCGTTGAGTTACATGTCCCCCTCTATACTCTGGACCTGTCTTACCCACACTTACCCGATTGATGACGCTTCAAACAAATTCATGGATACACTCCACAATAAACATCCTCAAATCACAAACAAAACAAAACACCCAAATGAGGATGAGGTTCTCTGTTGAGTCTGGTTCCTCTCAGTGTTTCTTCCTGTTCTCAGGGAGTTTTTCTTTGCCATCGTCTATTCGGCTTGCACAACAAGAAACAATTGGGGCTAAACTGATTTTAATTTTTCATACAAAGTATTATGTAAAGCTGTTTTGAGATGATGACAAATTGTAAAAAGCGCTCTACAAATAAATGCATAGATAAAATAATTTTATTAAAAATTATTTATTAATAGTAAGTGATTCTTATAAGTCAGAGTAAGTCTGACTGTCAATAAGATAAGCATTAGCTAAGGCAAAAAAAACAAAAAACAGTGAACCCAATTCATTCATTGAAGTCTCCTTTCACTGGAGCCACAGCTGCACAACCCCAAATTCATCACCTCTAGTAGAAGCATCATAATGAACCCAAGTCACGTCAAATCATAATAAAGTTCCGAGTGTTGCATCTTTTCCGAGTTTACACAGGGAAATCGGGGCAGTAGATGAGCTCAGAACTTGTTTTTTTTACCCCTTATACAGTCGGAAGGTGGTAATTGCGATTAATCGCACATGCATGAACTGCATTAGCATGAGTGCAATACTCATGCTGATACTATTTCCTGTTAAAGGACAGTTTTAGCTCCGGATCTGCTTGATTACTATTTTTTTCCCACCACTAAGGACAAGAGCTCGTTAGTGGAAGCAGGTGGTGATATACAGGGTAGGATCTGATTAGACCCTGGGGGGCTTGTAGAGTATCAGGGTTCTCCTTCTGTGTTATACATGCTATTCCCATAGTGCTGTTAAATCATCTGTGTTCTGATTGGTTGGAATTTTACTGGAGTGCAGATGCAGACTTTTTGATTAAATGAAAATGTAACTGGTTTAAAAGAACACAAGTCTTTTAAAGAAGAGCCTTGAAGTAAACTTGCCTCTTACCATGAGAGGAGGAATGAGCAATCGAGCAGTGCTAGATGATCTTAGTGAGAATGGTGATGAGGTCTATGAGATAAGAAGTTGAGTTAGTCAGCAGGGAGTTGTTCGTGTCAAAATGACAAGAGACTGAACAATCAGCCTTTGTGGATTGAAATGGTCAAATCCTTCTATAGAGAAGTAACCAACGAGAATGAGTCACATGTGAGGGAATGGGCAGTTGAGTGTCCATTGGTTAGGTTGCATTAACCAGGTGTTTCTCAAATACTGGGACGCAGAGCAATCCCGGGAGGGTGGGCATGTGTAACCAGTGGGAAAGTGCTTTCTTGCCATACCAGAGTAAAGTATAATCTCACAGTGGCGCTGACACTGTCAGACTATACGCAGCAAGCCCAATGACGGAAAAATACACAGAAACGCATGTAGACGACAACCCATGGTCAACAACTTCCGCCATGCCCCGCCCCCATCAAGAAACCAAGACACAGTGCGTGTATTCGCGCACCCCCACCCCACAGTGCCCCCCTGCCGCCATCATCTGATAGCAACACGCCACACTAAACCCAATGACTAAACATTATTCTCTATTACGCACCCCCTAGGAAGAAGTTTCGCCTGCAACCCCCTCCACCTCAACAACTCAACATGCAATGTGTGTGCACATGGTGGGGGAGCCTGTAACAGGTGAAACTTCTTCCTACGGTGGGTGTAACAGAAAAAAGATTGAGAAGCACTGCATTAACCAATGGACCAATGCAGATTATAGCTGTTGCACTGTAGCTAAAGTAATCTGCACTGTTATCAATGCAGGTTACAGCTATTCATATCCGCCAGACATGCTAAGATCTGAGTAGTGGCTGTGGTAACTGTGGAAAGGAAGGAATAGATGAGTTCAGAATATAAGTGGTATGAAAACCCTTGTGAGGATACCAAGATTGACTATAGATGGAGGGAAAAGAAGATGACCAAGTACTGAGCCTTTTGGGGCCCCAGTGTTCAACCTTTGATAAGCGCTGAATGGTTTGCTGATACGAGGAAGAAAACCATTCCTGTATGTGCTGCTCCCCATTTCTGCCTTACACAGAGTTATTCCTAGCACACGACAAGAACGAATCTAAATTAGCCCCGAATCAAAAGCTGTTATGCATTATGGTTCAGTAATGATGCTTTCAGAGCATTTTTTGGCACAACAGTCCATTTCAGAAGCTGTGAAACAAGCGTGATAACAAGAGACTGAATCGTTTTCACGGCAAATAACGCCACTGATGGTCTGGTACTGAAAAACACCCGAGCAGGTATGATTATTTATAAATAGGCTCCTTAAAAGCTTCCCGTCCCACCCGGAATTATTTAGATACTGGGGGATCAAGCTTTTCCCTATCTTTCCACACTATTTCCTTCCACACTATTTCAGAATAACTCCCAGGCTTGCAACCTAGACTTCAACTGCATTTCTTGGCGCTAATCAGCGCTAAACATGCCGACAATCAATTCTTGCTTTCTTCTTTTTTTTAAGTTCTGACCCTCCAACACTCAACACTCTGCCTCGGTTTTGTCCTGCTCGCTTCGGCAGTGTGTTAAAACCTCCCCCGAGCCTGCCACGTAGCTACGGGGTATTTTCAGCCAGACAGGATTGCGAATCACACCTATTGTTTTGTCTGGTTGTATGAGTCAGAAGACTCACTGCGAGGCCGAGACACATTTTTCATCACCGACTTCTCCACAAGATGGACTTCACCCACACTCTGCTTCGCACCAGTCCTAAAAACAAAAAATCAGCATTGTGACAATAGATCTCTCAATTAAACATATTCATTTGCTTGGAAAGGGTTATACAAGAGGTCAAAAGCTCCAAAAAGCAGAACAGATAAATCTAGCGTCTACTGTAATTTGACTGTAAATCTACTGTCAGATTTACAGTAGGAAAAACTGCATAGAAATATGTATTATGTATATGTATATGTATAGAAAAATGTATTGTATATTTTTGACTGTTTTGGCTTTCCGTTCACACTGAGACAAATTTTTTTAGCCGTGTGGTGCAATCATGTGACCAACTCAGCCAAAATGGTGGATGACACTGTTTATATTCTATATTGTATATATTCGTTTATATTATTGCTCGCTTTTGCAAATCTATACTTTTCTCTAGGTGTACTTATACGTTTTGAAAGAGCCAAATAGAAATAAACCCCCATAAAAAAAGTTCATGCAGGTCAAAGCACAATCGACCTTCCCAGAGCCTTAGCCCTTTCTTTGGTGGCTCTGAGAGAAAGATCGTTGGCCATCCTGAGATCTATAATGTTGTCAACATTGTTTTCTGGTCCAGCGCTGGTTCAGTTGAATCCATGTTAACCTCCTTAGAGAAAGATCGGAGAAATCCGCATCCTCCTCATGGGGTTAAGAAAGTCGTGCTTCTTAACCTAACAAAGAACTGAATCTGGCAGGTGAGGAAGGAGAAATGGGACAAGCCCATCTCCATTCCATCCAAGCCCCATGCCATTAGCTGAAGTGGGACCAGTGCTACGAGGCACACTAGCTACATTGTCTTCCTAAAAAGTGTTCTCAGGTAGCGGAGAGAGCCACTTGGCATGCTCGGCTCTCAAACAAGAAACAAAAAAGCAGATGCGTATCCTAATGAAGCTGGGACAATGATGGACACATGGTCTGAAAGTCTGTTTTGGGGAGCTCTCTATTGGCGCAAAATAGACAGATAATTGACGGAAAATAGACAGATAATTGACGGAAAATAGACAGACAATTGACAGATTACCAGAGAGCCTTTACTGGAACACAAAAGCTAATGCTTTTATGTTTCCAGGCAGTGGTGCCTGCTGATGACGCCACCATTGGATGAGATTTCAGATGTGGTTCAGAGTGCGGTTCCTATAGAGTTCCTGAAGAAGCTTGAGATTCTGAAAGGGAGCTCCAGTTTACACTACAAAAATGTAAAAAGGAGCTCGAAGCACACTATATGTTGGGGGATGGACGGTTTGTTTTTGGAACAACTCAGCAGGAAAAAAAAACATCTCTACTATAGAAGTGGCAGATAATGACTTCAGCGTAACATTGACTCCTCTAAATGAATCCTTTGGCATTCGGAGGTCTCTGGGCATGAAATGAGGCATGAGGTCTACAAAATGAGGATTTAATGGGTAATTGAAATTAGTGCCTCGTCACAGAGATGCCTGCGTGCCAGGCAGTGATTTGTTTTGAGCGCTGACCGAATTGACAGGCCGTGCCTGCACACGTTACCATGACCAACCGCTGACGAATAGAGCATACGCTTCATCACCGCGATAAAGACCAAAACATCTCGCCTTGATTTTTTTGTGAAATCAACAGCATTCATTTACATAAGTCAACTGGGTTGATTTGAAAGGCAAACACTGCCTTGCATGTTGGCTTGGAGGATTTTATTTACATTTGTGGCATTTTGGCAGACTCACTTATACAAAGCGGCTTAAACGCGAGCAATTAATGGCTTGGCATTTTGTTGGAGCTGGGAAAAGTCTGATAAAGAGGCAAATGCCGTAACCACAGAGCTAACATCTTAACCCCTTGATCATGCTTGGCCAATTTATCGTCTTTTCTGTCAAACTTGGCATGTTTCCCCAAAATTGTTCCTCTGCCATGATTTGATATTTATTCAGTATTTCTTTCAGAAGTGAAATTCAATATTTAACAAGTTTTGTCTTCATTTCATTTTTTTTAGAACAAACCTTTGCTCCTTTCCAGTGTTTATTTCTTGGTTTTGAGTTGGTAGCTTGAGATTTTTCACATCTAATTTTCCATTAATATTTAATTCTTACAAATTTTTAATTAATACATTAAATATGTATTTATTATTAATGCTGAAGTTCATGTAAATGTGCAAAAAAAAACCAAACAAACATATATATATATTTATTTATACAAGAGTTCTAATTGCCTTAATATAACATAACTAGCGTAATAAGACTGTTTTCTATTAATATCAGTGGCTATTAATATCAGTTTGCTACATTTGATATCAGGGATCTCTGATCCCGTCAGCCTTATGAGCAGTATAACATTGTATCAAATATTTAATTAGGCCCTGCAATATTAGTGTCATGTTCGAAGAAAAAAAACAAAACAAAACAACAATCGCTGGTGCAAGGATCCCAGACATTGGCTAGAAGTCCTTTGGGAAGGGAGGGGGGGGGGGGGGGGGGGTGGGGGGGGGGGGGGGGGGGGGGGGGGGGGGGGGGGGGGGGGGTGAGGCAGAAGTCAATGCTTGTGCATTCGATTTGTTGTAGGTGGACTCAGGAATAACGAACGGTCTGATGAACGATTCTCATTAACGCCGCGGTTTAGCATAGAGCTAGAAAGAATCAAGGAAAAAAAGAAAGGAAAGTGCAAAGATATCCTCAAATTAGAGCCAAATGCAAAATGACACATTTATTTCTGACTCTAATTAATAAGCGTTGAATTAAAAAAACAAAAAAAAAACAAAAAAAAAACAAAAAAACAAAAAAAACCCTTTTCCTCTGCTTCTTTCTGGAGAGCTGAAAAAAAAAAGAAAAAGAAGCGTTGTCGGTGTGACTCATCGCCGCTCAGCAATTCTCCCTGGTGTCAGTGTGAGGTAAAGCACATTTAACATCGCATTGATTGGATTGATAAAAGGAGAATAAAAAGCCTGTATCGCAAAGCAGGCGAGCGCTCCAAGGAACAACCCAACTAGTCCTTTCAGCACTGTGAATCAACCCAGAGCGATGCTATCAGAAAAAATGAAACGCACATTACAGAACAATTTGCATTCCCAGACTCGCAAGCAATACGCACAAACAAACACACACATGGTCCTTTCACATATCCAAAGATGACTTATGTCTATTATCGCCTAATAAATTCTATCTGGATCGTCAATGAGCTAAAACAACCCAAAGAGATGGTAAGAAACTACTGTGTAATTTATTGAGATTAAATAGGATGAAGTGTGAAAATATGCCAACATTGTACCATTAATTTGTACCATGTACCATTTAATTCTGGAATTTTAAAAGAAGCCCGATTTCCAATTCCATTATTTAAGGAAAGTACAGAATTTTGAACCATACAATGTGGTATCAAAAAGTTTTGAGACTAGCATTATTTACAGGAAAGTACTTTCTTTACACACGATCACTTTCAAAATAGTCTCGCTTCATAGTTATACAGTGCTCTCAGTGCTCCTGCTATTAGAACATGTCCTGGTGGTATAATTTTGCTTATTTGTATGAATTTAATTTATCCTGGAAAAAGGCATCTGAAAAATTGAAAAAGGACCTTTTTCTCTCGCCTCTTGGTTCCAGGATTCAGTTATATCTGCTTTAAATGTTGCTTTGTTTATCCCAAACATCCTAACATTCCTTTATTCTCTTTTACCTCACTGTCCAGAAATCCATTATTAAAAAAAACAAAAAACAAAAAAAAGGCAACTATCTATTCTTGTGTACTTGAGTTTGTATTAACCTTTCTTGAATAAATCTTATCCTTAGATCGAGACCTAAAGCACTTCCTGTACGTCGCCCTGGATAAGGGCGTCTGCTAAATACCGCAAATGTAAATGTAAATGTAAATCCCAGTGCATTGTGTCCACACAAACCATTATTACTGACATTATTAATGATTGCTCTGGACAGGTAAACACCTATGGAAGCCTGTTTATGCCAATAAAAAAAAAGAAAAATTATTGCCTAAATACAATTTTTTTTCTCACAATTCCGACTCATAATTCCAGCTTTATTTGTTGAAATTCCTCCTTCATTGCTCACACCTTAATTTCTTGCAATTTTGACGTTATTTCTCGTAATTGCGACTTTGTTTCCTCATTGGAATTTCAAAGAAAACAAAATCAGACTTGGGCAAATTATTGTTCTTTTATGTGGTGGAAAGTTCAGAAGACGTGGCAGAATGAAAAACAGAGGAACAGGGAGAAAATAGTGAGGCACGAGGAAAAAGAAAAAGACCCAAAGTTTGAGATGATTTCAAACTAAAACATAAAGAAGACACTGTACATTAACCCCTTTATTAAAGTCATTTGAAATAAATGTTTATATTTTTCATTTTTTATTTATTTATTTATGTACATTTTGATTTAATATATATGTTTTTTATAAAAAGGAAACATTCCTTGCTCATTTAAAATGTCATTTTATTTACTATTGCCATTTAAAAAAAGTAGTCATTATCACAATGACTTGATGAATTGATGGAATAACTGGTAGAATACTAAAATAATGTATAGCTACAGCCTTAAAGCATATAATTAAAAGTAAATACAAATAAAACACACGTGGACCTTTTCCACAGGAAGTTCTTGCCCCTGAAAAATCCCATGGTCACGATTTCGAGAGGGAAACAAGGACAGATGGGTTTTAAAGTACTAAAATATTAACAGGCCTCATATATACGTCCTTGGGGGATTAGCCACTCCGCTGCTGCAGCATTTCTGCTTATGGCTTTAGCGCCTCGGGGTCTCTGGGGACGTCTCCATACTTGACTCTGTAATCTTAGAAAATGTGTTTTATTTATAAAGGATCAGTGTGTCCTTGTACAACTGCGATTCCTTCCTGGCGGATCTGTGGGTACAACCTTGTGCGATTCAATGTTGTCTTGTTCGTAATAATCTCATGCAAATCAAACCTTCACTGTTAAACTGTGTAATTACGAACAACAAACAAAGAGCCAGATCATTGGGGTCTCTTTATGTTTTATCCATCTCTCCATTATGGATATTTTACACAACACAAGGCATCCACAAAACCACCACCATTCTGGCTGATCACACACACACACAAACACTTGATACATCCTGCTCACGTCATGCTATCTGGGAGAGAGCTAATAAAGCATTCGAGCCCTCAAAGAAAGTCTATCCACAAGTTATCAATTACACACACACTATGTATGAGTTATTGTGTTGCGATGGGTTGGCATTCCATCAAGGGTGTCTCCTGTCTTAATAGATAGATGCCTGAGATAGGCACAGGTTCCCTGTGACGGAGGGAAGATCGGTAGAAGATGAATGAATGAATGATCTAAGTATGATAATATCACTTAAAACCACTAGGTGGCAGTTACACTAAACTTGGTCTTTGGTCATGGTCTAGAAGATACAAAGTTTTGCGTCAGTGTGCAAGTTGCTAGGATACTGCCTCCACTGTCTGTCTGACGGGTTTTGCTGTGAGATGCCTCGGCCCATTAGGTCATGCACCGAGGCGAAAGGACGGATGGAAGTGCAGCTCGTTATTTATTTATTTATGAAGAGCAAACACGCAAAATATATAAAAAAAAACTGAAAAATTGAGAAGAATAAGCTTGAGCTTGGACGATAACAACAACATTTTAGGCATTTTAAAGACAAAAGTCGTAGGAGGTGCAAATCCAAGATGCTGAAAAAAATCTAATTAGGTGGGAATGGACATCATAGGGGGAATTGATTTTAAATCCAGCAAGGCTAGTCCTTAAGGTTATAATAATAAATACACTTCCAAATTCAAGCGTGGGCTGCTCTTGTCCCAAATTTGTTGAGAATGTTTGTGACATTAAGGCAGGAGGTAGTTTCAGACAACCAGAGAAGGAATAGAAATGAATAGAAAACAAAAAGAGGCTTTAGGGAGCCAGAAGGGATAAGTATTCCAGTGATGGTTCCATCTGGTGGTGTGGAGGTGATGCAGCTGGTGGGACTTCTACAGAATCCCCTGTCCTAGGAACACCTCCAGGTGTTCTCCTTTTGCATAGTCTCCCCGGGGTCTAGATACTGGTTGGTCAGGATGCACCCTGTGAAAATCTGTGAGAGAAGGGTCCAGAATGTCAGCTTTTTTTACCCAACATTATTCCTCTGGTCCATACCACTCACGATGCATGAGGTACTGCAAGCATCCCCTTCTATTCCAGGAGCCCAGGATGGCATGTATGGTGTGGACTGTTGCACCGACTGTTTTCACTGGTGGGTGGTTCCTGCTCAGTCTCATTCCTGAGAGGTGAGTTCTGAGCGGGACTGAGGAAGGTGGGCGAAATCTGATAATCAGTGGGCCTTTGCAACTGATATGTAAATTGTCGAATGCTTTTTAAGGATCCAATGAAGCGTGGGTTTAGCTTTTTGCAGAGTAGCTTAAGATAAAAATTTTGTGAAGATTACCACACTTATTGGCCCGGTTTTCTGTGTCGATGGGTGTAGATGAGGTTTGTCTGACTCCAAACAGCCCTCTTTGAGGTGTACATAAGCTCTCTACCACGCATCTTTACTGTAGTTAAACCAGTCATTAACAGCAGGGACATCAGAGTTTTCCCGCTGCCCCTGGAAACAATGGCACCTGATAACCCAGAACACATTGAAATAGTGTGAGATTGGTGGAAGAGTGGAATTTGGAAGGTCTATGACAAAATTCATAGCTACGTGGGACTGAGCACACACCGTGCTTACTCATCTAGTATCCTGTTAGCCAACATCCAATCAGGGTCAAATTTGGGGCTACAATCTTCTCTACACTTACACGTCTGCAGTATGGGATTTACATGTGTCTATCACACTACAGTTGGCACAGAACCAAGACAAGCACACTCACTGTTTTTTTAACAGTGCCAACTGCAAGTGTACATTGCCAAACTACTAGCAAATTACCTTCACCACCAGGGGTGAAAGGACCCTAGACAACTCCTACACACCATTCAGGAAAAGTTACAAGGCATATTCATGTCCACCATCTGGTAAATTGGACCATGCTGCCATCTTCCTCATACCTGTACAAGCAAAGGATGAAACAGTAAGACCTTGTGCAGAGGGAGGTTACATGCAGGACAGACCAATTGGTGGCCCAGCTCTGTTGATGACATGCTTTAATGGAAGCGGTTGTCGGATTCAGGAGAGTGAATACCAGGAAAGCAGCAGGAACAGATGACATCAAAGATTGGGTTCTGAAAGCTTTTGCTGACCAGCTAGCACTGGTGTTCACCAAGATATTCAACCTCGCCCTGCATCAGTCTGTAGTCCAGACATGGTTCAAACAGTCCATCATAATTCTTGTACCAAAGAAACTCCAACCTACCTGCCTGAATGACTACCGCCCTGTAGCTCTGACCTCAGTAGTGAGGAATTGACAGAGACTTCATCAATGCAACACTGCCAGACACACTGGATGCACTGCAGTTTGTTTACAGCCAAAACCACTCTGCTGACTATTACACATCTTCTCCACACAACAACAAGCCATCAAGGGAATTATGGGAAAATGCTGATGATTGTGAACCAGTTCAGCATTGAACACCATAGTTCTCTCCACGCTCACCTCTAAGTTGAAGGTCCTGGGACACAGCCCACCCCTGTGTAAATGGAACTCCAATTTCCTGACAGGCAGACCACAAGCCATACAGGTGGGAAAACATACATCATCATCCCTAATCCTCAGCACTGGTGCTCCTCAGGACTGTGTTCTGAGCCCTCTGCTGTACTCGCTGTACATACATATAACTGTGTGGCTACTTCCAACTCCACCACCATCATCAAGTTTGATGATGACACTGTGGTGGTGGGCTTGATCTCCAACAATGAAGAGATGGCCTACCTACAGGAGATCAAGGAGCTGGAGAGAACAACCTACTCCCGAAAGCACAAAGCACAAAGCAGAAGCGCTCTTATCAACCGATAACATCAACGGGACCCCAGGGGAGAGAGAGAAGAGTTTCCATTACCTACGTACATCTCTTGGTCCTGTCAGCACCTTGGTGAAGAAGGGACTTAACTTTATATGCGATTTAATCGTGATTACATATATTAATCACTTGACAGCCCTGGTATTAATACAAGTTGCTGTCCAGTTAGCAGCGAGGTCCAGTGACACTAATAGTCAACTCACGTCAAGAAGCTTGTTATTGTCATTCCAACCATATATATATATATATATATATATATATATATATATATATATATATATATATATATATATATATATATATAGAGCTGACAGAGGACACAGTGAAATAAGACATTTCTCCAGAGCCTTGGTGTTACATAAAACATAAAACAATATAGTTACATCACACAATAGAGAGCTACACAGCAGAACACAGAACTGAGGACTTGACTCAGTTGTCCTAGTCACATAAAGTGCATCGTGTGCAACCCAGTGGAAACCGTGCAAGACAAAAACATTGCAAAACACACAAGACAAGACAATACAGGGCAACACAAAACAAAAATAACACAGACCAAAAAACACACTGTATATGTCATACAGATCAATGTGCAAAATAGTGAAATGCAAACAATAGTGCACAATGATGTTGAGTTGTGAAAAATTGCATGCAAACAGTAAAACCAATATAAACAGTAAAAAAAGAAATGTGATTATAATAACTATTGGATGTATACAGTCGAATTTGGTATTAAGTGTGCATACATCTTTATTGTGGCACATATTTGATTGTGTATGAGTTCAGTTCCAGTTTAATTCCATTCAGCACACATTTGAGAGTGTGTGTGTGCAAGAGAGTTCAATTCCAGTTCAGTTCTGTGTGTTCGGAAGTCTGATGGCTAGAGGGAAAAACTGTTGCACAGTCTGGATGTGAGGGTAAGAATGCTTTGGAATCTCTTTCCTGATGGTAGGAGTGTAAAGAGGGTGTGTGAGGGGTGTCTGAGATCGTCCACATTACAGTTAGCTAGGCAGCTGCAGCCTGTGCTATTAAAATGAGCATGATAGAGGGTAGAGACACTCCATTGATCTTCTCAGCTGTCCCCACAATCTACTAAAGGGTCTTCCAATCCAAGTGCAGTTCATAAACCAGACAGCTGCTTAGGATACTCCCAATGGTCCCTCTACAGAACACGGTCAGGATGGGGATTGCAGATGGGATTTCCTCAGTGTTTTCAGAAAAGAGAGGTGGTGTTGGGCTTTCTTGTTGATGGAACAGGTGTTGAGTGACCAGGTAAGGTTCTTCGCCAGATGAACATCAAGGAATTTGGTGTTCTTCATGATCTCCATGTAGGATCCATCTATGGAGAATAGTTGCGCTGTGCTCTCAAAGTCAACAACCATCTCATTAGTTTTATCAACGTTCAGAGACATGTTGGCTCTACACCAGGTTAGATGATGCACCTCCTCTCTTTATGCTGACTCGTTGCTCTTGCTGACGAGACCCACACGGTTCGTGTCATGGGCAAACTTGACTATATGGTTTGCTACATAGTTGTCAGCAGAGTGAATAGTAGTGGGCTAAGCACACAGCCCTGAGGAGCCCAGTGCTCAGAAATGCTGCTCACGATCCGGAGTGTCTGAGCTCTCCCAGTCTGGAAGTCCAGGATCCAGTTGGGAAGTGGTCAGGCCCAGTAGTCTCAGTTTCTCGATCAGATGCTAATGAATGATTGTGTTGAATACTGAACTGAAGTCTAAGAACAGCATTTGAACATGTGTCCTTGTAACCCAGGCGGGTGAAGTCTAGATGGAGAGTTATGGTCATCTTCTGTGGAACGGTTTGGACGATACGCAAACTGCAATGGGTCCAGCGAGAGTGGTAGGTGGGACTAGATGTGCCTCCTTACAAATCTTTCCATGCACTTTACAGCAATGGATGTGAGTGCAACAGGAAGTAATCATTGAGCAAGAGACTAAAGAGTTCTTTGGCATAGGAACAACGGTGATACTCAGGGAGATATTGAAGATGTCAGTGAAGATCTGTTCTGCACTTTTCCAAGTACCCTGACAGGAATGCTGTCTGGTTCTACAGACTTACATGGGTTGACTATACGTAGAGTCTTCCTCACAGAGCACCTGGTCATTGAAAGGAAGAGAAGTCTTCCTTGCCAGCAGAATCTTCTGTGACTCAAACCAGGCATAGTCATACACATCTTGGGAGGGAGGCGTCACTATCACAAGCAGGTGATGTCGTTTTGTAGTTTGTGATCGCCTGGATGCCCTGCCACATGTGCTGGCTTTTCAGAGTGGGAATGTAGTTACCCAATGTGCCATTATTACATATATGAACAATCTATCTTCCTATCTATCTTAGAAATGTCATGTCCCCAACACACTTCCAGGACCACACCCCCCCCGAGAATTTTGCATGGGAACTTCCCTATATAAAGGACTCCGGACTCTTTCCTTGATGTCAGATTGTTTCTACTCAGCTTTCCTGAAAGTATCTCCAGCATACTTGCCTGACCTACAGCTCTCAAGCTTTACTTGGACTAATTATTACCGGACTGTTTTCAAGACCTTCGGCACTACGAACCTTTTCATTCCAGAACTATTTCAAGACTCTTGGACCTACGGACCTTGTGAGTACCCTTTCTCTGCCCTGGATCCTTCCACCCGGCACATCTCTGACAATAAATTACAAATGTGGCAGCGGAAGGAAAAAAAAAAGATACTTTATATTTGTCCAAAAGAAATAGTTTTGTACGCACGAAAGTTGCGTCTTATTTGGCATAAATAAAAATCTGAAAGACACCCAAAATATACCTTCCAAAGAAAAATATAGCAGAGCATAGGCTGTGTAAGTGTGTAAGGCTGGGGAAGGTTCGGCCACAGACTTGAGACTTGTAATATAAAATTCACTGTGGAATATTCTTACTCAAAGCACTGCCTGTGGTTCTTCTATTTGTTGTCCTGTTCTATGGTTGTCCTGGTGCTGTTTCTAGTTGCTTAGCCACAGAAAATTTGCTTATAAGTGCTTTCCACAGTAATTTAAAATGATGAGCCCCTGTCTCTAGATCAGCTGGCAACAGCTGTGGGAAATGTATTTGCATGGCACGGGCCAAGAAAATGTATTAATGCTTCTTTTTTGGTTTATAAATAAGTCAAATCGATATGATAAATACACTAAAATTTTTTATGAGGTTTTGATCACATCAAATACAAATTCATTGGTGGACACCTCTTGGTTTAAATGCATCCAAGGGAAGCGCAAATCAAACTCTTCCCCTATGTGTAGTGGAAGCATGATAAACACTTTCTATTTGGCTGACATGAAAAAAGAGGGAACTTCACGTCCTGTTCACAAATGAATAGAATAAATATCACTTTCGTTGTATGTGATTGGTAAATGAGCAGGATAGAAATTCAACTGAAACTGGTTCAATCTGGTTGTTTTAACTTAAATGATCTGCCATAGATTGTCATGACACTGCTTGTCATGATGACATCACTACATCTAAAGAACATTGTGGAAGCGGGGTTGTAACGGTTGTTACAGCGTGATATTATTCTCCTGGGGGTTGTAATGTAATAAAGCTATAGAACTCAAACCCTATCGACCGCAATGGATATGAATACTAACTTCACCCCAGGCCTCCTCGGCTCATCTACATCAGTACCTCCCTTTAGGAAACGCCACAAAATTCATATGAACCTGTTTAAAAAAATAGTGGAGGTTGCTATAACAGGAAATAGGGACGAATGTTCGAATGGGATGTAGCACAATCCTCATATATCTAATGCTCAAGTGTCCACTGTAACGAAGCACACAGAGAGAGAGCAGGATCAACGTAAATCTGATTTTATTAACAAACGGATAACAAAGAAGACAATGCTCTAAAGAGCATCCAGTTATAGAGAACAGCCCTGCACGGGAGATGCGGAAGCACGGGAGTCACTGTTATCACCAGCCGCAGAGAGTTGCCGTATCAGCGGCGGCCAGGCTCGTTTCCGGGACGCAGCGGAGCACGGGAGACGGTGGAGCGCGGAGACGTAGCATGGACAGGTAGCTGGAAGGGGAAAACATAGACGTTAGAAAAATAGATATAGTACGCAACCGGACAAGGAGAAGGGAGAGTGAGAGTTTTAAGTAGCTGCGCTCTAGATTTCCAGGAAGTGGATTCAGGAGAGGCTGATTAGAATTCAGCAGACACAGCGCACTGGGTTGAATTGCTAGGAGAGTTAGACACCATCCCCCTCTCCACCGCCCGCTCCTGCGGGCGCCCCCTCCCTCTAGGAGCTGAGCGGTTAGGGTGCCTCCGGTGAAATTCCTCCAAGAGGGCCGGATCCAGGACGTCCTTCCGAGGGACCCAGGCTCGCTCCTTGGGGCCATACCCCAGTCCACTAGCTATTCCAGTCTACCTTGGCGTCGTCTGGAGTCCAGGAGGTCCTTGACCTGGTACGCCAACCCCTCCTCCATGACCAGGGGAGGAGGTAGGTCTTCTGGGCTAGTGTCTTCTGTGGAGATAGGGACAGGTTAAAAAAACAGTTTGAGCAGGGAGACATGAAAGGTTGGGTGAATACGATAATGGGCCGGTAGCTGGAGGCGATACGACACTGGAGTGATCTGTTGGAGGACAGTGAAAGTGAGGTAGGTGGGGGCATCACTCCTTCTGCGGTCAGTCTGGTGTTTGTGTCAGCGGATGGCCCTCTGCAGTTGCTGGTGTGCATCGTTCCAATCCCGTTCGGTCTCCCAAAACCAGAAGTCGACTGCAGGAATGTCCGAAGGGGTGCCGGGTGGAGGAGTGGTGCAGAGAATTCTGGGCATATTAGGCCCAAACGAGGAACTGACTCCCCAAATTTTGGTAATTGTGGCAGAAGTTGCGGAGAAAGCTCTCGATCTCCTGAATCCGTCTCTCCATAACCCCGTTGGTTTGTGGATGACACCCTTACAAAAGGCTCACAGAGACCCCCAGGAGATTAAGGACACACCTGGGAGATGAACTGGGGGTCCCGGTTGGAGACGATATCCTCAGGTAGGCCGAAGTTGCGAAAGATGCACTGAAAAAGATGGTGGGCCGTCTCAAGGGCCGTGGGAGGATCCGCTAGGGCAATTAAACAGCAGAATTTAGAAAATCTGTCCACCACCACTAGGATGCATGTTTTACCTTCCGAGAGCGGTAGGTCCGAGACAAAGTCCACCCCAAGATGGGCCCATGGGCGTTTGGGAATCCGAGGGTGTTCAAGCTTCCCAGGGGGTAGCTGTTATGCTGTTTTTGAGACGGCGCACTCCCTTCACTCACGTACGCACCTGGAGGAGTTGGACTCGGGAGTGGGAATCGGAAGGTTCCATCGTATAGGATTCACGAATAGGTCTGGAGGCAGAATATTCTCGGGGTCCTCAGCAGCCTCCTCCAGATCGTGAAGACGGGTAGAAATTCGAGAACCCGAGAAAACGTTGACAGTCCCTTGACACTCCGCAGCTCCGGCCAGGAGGTGACGTCTCCACCTTCTTCTTATCCATTTGAACACCCTGGGTCGAGATGATATACCCTAGAAAGGAGAGGGAAGATTGGTGGAAAGCGCATTTCTTTGCCTTTAGGAAGAGGTTTTGCTTACGGAGACGTTGGAGTACCCAGATCACGTGCCCTCTATGTTCCTGAAAAAAATCTAAATGTCATCAATGTAAATTAAGACAAATTGTTCTAAAAGGTCTCTTGTTCTAAAAGGAATACTTTGTGCATGAAATCTTGGAATACGGAGGGGATGTTGGCAAGACCAAAGGGCATCACCAGGTACTCGTAGTGACCAGTGAGATTGATGAAGGCGGTCTTCCACTCGTCCCCAGCCTGAATACGAACCAAATTATACGCACTGCGAAGGTTGAGTTTGGTGAAAATGGTGGAACCCCGCAGGCGTTCAAGTGCGGCGGGGACGAGTGATAAAGGGTACTGTGATTTGGTTGAGCGCCCGGTAATCAATGCATGGGAGGAAACCATAGTCCTTCTTGCCGACGAAGAAGAAGCTGGAAGCTGGAGATGTGGATGGACGGATATAGCCTTGCTCAAGGGCTTCATTGATGTACTCCTCCATGGCCCTGTGCTCAGGTCGAGATAGTGGGTAGATTCTATCCCAATGCAGTGGTTCGCTGGGCACTAGGTTCGATAGCACAATCCCAAGGGTGGTGAGGAGGAAGCCGGGACGCTCCGTGGGGACAGAAGACATTGAGGAAATTGCCATAGTCATCTGGTACTTCAACATTGTTGTCCCCATTTGTGGATCTTGCCACTCTTCCAGGACACCACCAGGTTATGTTGTACCAGCCAGGGTCAACATAAAATAATATCTGCGGTGGAGCCCTCTAGGACTAATAGGTGGAGTTTTTCAGTGTGAATCTGGCCTATCCTTAAATTCACAGGCCCCACCTCATACCAAATATGTTTACGGGTGAGTTGTCTCCGGGTCACAGAATGGGCTTGATACGTAGTTTGGATTCGGAAGGGCTGTAATCCCAAACTATGGCAGATATCCCCTGCTATAAAGTTTCCCGTTGACCCGGAATCTAAAAGGGCGGCTAGAGTCAAAGTAGCAGTAGGGGTGGTAATTGTGACTAAAGTAGTGAGGGGTTTCATGTTAGGCTGAGGTGGAAAAATGGCACTTACCAACGAACATGGGGGACGGAGAGGACACTGGCGAATGATGTGTCCAGCCTGGCCGCAATAGAGGCAGAGCCCCCAAGAGATTCTCTGCTGTCTCTCGACCGAGGATAATCTCCCTTCATCCACTTGCATAGGCTCTGGGCCCGGCTCGTGAAGGGGTGAGGACTCGACCTGCTGTACCGCAGGGGAAGAAGTGCTCTCCTCAGGCATACGTGCTTTCATGTGTGACACGCAGCTACCCGCCTGTTGTATAAATCACTCCAGACCCCCCATATCGTCTAAAGCGGTGAGCTGAAGGCGCAGACCCGGCTCTAACCCTTGACGGTAGGTGGTGAGTAGCGCGAGTTCATTCCAGCTGCTGTGGCCGCATATGTACAGAGGAGAAGTGTGTATTCTTAAACCAACCTGGTGCTCTGAGACTTGCGATAGAGTTGCTCATCTGCCGACTGCCCGAATACTTCCCGGAAATGATCGAAAGAAGGATTGGCAGGTTTGGAAGGCGGGGCTGCCCTGTGTCCACAACGACTCCGCCCAGCGGAGAGTGGCTCCGGTTAATAGTGAGATTACATACGTGATCCTCGAGCGCTCCGTGGGAAAAATAGTCGGCTGTATCTCAAACACGAGCGAGCATTGGAGTTGAAATCCATTACACTCCTCGGGTGATCCGGTGAATGACGTGGGCCGGGTTAGCAGGCTCGGTACTGGCGGCATGACTGGTGCTCCAGAGGGGTGGAGCAGCGCTGGTGGTCAGCGCAGTGGGAGGAGTATTTGCCCCCACCGGAGCGCTGTCCATAGCCTCCAGGATAGCTGCTTTTTAATGGTCCGGTCTTCTTTAACGAAGCAGACAGAGAGAGCAGGATCAACGTAAATCAGGATTTATTAACAAACGGATAAGAAAGGAGACGACGCTCTAAGGAGCGTCCAGTTATAGAGCACGGCCCTTCATGGCAGATGCTGTTATCACCGGCCGCAGAGAGTTGCCGTATCAGCAGCAGCCATTCTCGTTTCCGGGATGCAGCGGAGCACGGGAGACGGTGGAGCGTGGAGACGGAGCTGGAAGGGGAAACCATAGACGTTAGAAAAATAGATAATTGAACGTCCATTTCGCAGGTACGCGACCGGACGAGGAGAAGGGAGAGAGAGAGAGACTTAAGTAGCTTAGCTCGAGATTTCCGGGAAGTGGATTCAGGTGAGGCTGATTAGAATTCAGAAGACACAGCGCGCTGGGTTGAATTGCTAGGAGAGCTAGCGCGCTCTGTGACATCCAGAATTTTTTTTTTATATTTTGTATTTAATTGCTTTTACCTGCATTCCTGTGATCGATTAATAATAAAGTAAAAATATCCATAAAAATATTACAAATACATCAATCAAAAACAAACACGCCAACAAATGCAAACAAACAATAAACAAACAAATAAATAATAAGCTGATTTTTTGAGTTTTTCCATATGACTTTTTTTCTTCAAATTTACAGATCTCATACTTTACAGTTACTTCGTATACCTTTTTACACCTTATTAATTATAATTTCTTATTTCTATTTCAGGAACAGAACACAAAATGTATTATTTGTTATTTTTCTCCTCTTTAAATTCTCATACTTACATGTTTGTATGTCGGACAGTCGTGAAAAGAATCTCATTACATGTTGTAGTCTGTAGGAATATCTGTGGAAATTTGAATTAATTTTTTACATTGCAAAAAATAATCACATGATTTCACATGAAATCCATTCCTACATGTAAAAAAGCACATGCACATAGTTTATATATATATATATATATATATATATATATATATATATATATATATATATATATATATAAATAGGAGTGAATGTATAAATTTGTATGTGAGCCGTGCAACAGTGAAAAGAAACCATGAAACGAAATGTTTGTCTCTCATGTGTGCAAAAAAACATGTAATTTTTTTTTTTCCAGTAAGAGAACAGATGTGCTGATGGGGGTGGTGGAGAAGGACGAGGCTGGCCTTTGAGGAACTTTTTCCGTTTTAAATAATTCCTTTAATGCGGTCTGAGTATTCATGTCATGGAGCCTGATGAGTGCTAATGTTTGGCATTGGGAAATAGCCTGAGGCCTGCGTGTGCATCAGCTTCAGAGACTGAGGTAATAGCTTTAAGGAATAAAGAGATAACATTGCGATCGCTCAGATGATTAGCAGGCAGTAATATCCGCCAAGGTCAAATCAAAACACACAAACACACACACACACACACACACACACACACACACACACACACACACACCTGGTGTTCAGCGCCCATTCTCGTGTCCTGCTGTTCCTTTTACACACTCATACTTCTGGAATGTGACCCACATGTGGCATCTTTGACAGACCTACGGGGACGCTGCTTATAATACCGAAACCGGATTCCACGAACCAACTTCTGAGGCGTGTTTGCCCTCAGAAACGATAAAGTGGAATAAATATTTGCCGCGTTTAAACATTTACACTCCCTGGAAAAGCCGCTGATGGCTGTGTTGATGGCTGTAAATGACGAGAGTGAAAGGAAAAAATGAAAGGAAAAATTGGGATGTATAGTGTGCAATGTCTTTCTGTGTTATTTTTTGGATTGAGGAAAGAAAATTTGACCTAATAAATCATCTGTAATTCACAAAACTGACAAAACCTTTAAAAACCTTGGTATAAAGTGGTAAAAAGTTTCTTGCTCTGTTAAAAGTCTTCAGAACAGTCCCCTCAATACATTGCTCAAGCATTACTTCTGGAATGTGTCTTGCGTAACTATGGGTCTCCGCCTCATCTGCCGGAATGGTCAAGCGCGCCGAACTCAACCTGCCACCAGGGAGCAGAACGTTAGCCCAGCCCAGCACGGACGTCAAGGAGGTGGGGTGTCCTTAATGAGACATGGCTGGAGCTCATCCTGAAGTGGCATATCATCACCATCTTCAATCCGGTGGCTACTAGCAGCGTCGAGTGAGACAGGGAACCTTTGGCTCCCGACTAATGGTGGCTTTCTTTCCCAATCCCTCTCTACAGGCAACGCCACATACATGGGAGACTCCGAGGCCCTGTGGCAGGAAAGAGCCGCTACGTGCCGACGAAGACCTGGGGAAGAAGCAGCAGCCTATGGAAGAGGGCAAAGATGATCATGCATCAAGTGTTCTTTGTTTTCTAGCTCGTTTCCTGGTCTCTCGTCGCTTTATGGTGACGTTGGTATGTCACGTCAAACATCTCTGTGGCAGATTTGCCCAGTTGTACTCCGCATTTTCCGTTTGTCCTTTGTTCTAACTTCCTGTCTGTGGATATGGGTGACTGGTGCATCATTACTCCACTCCCAACCTCTGAACTCCCAAGCTCCTTCACAGCGATTGTTAAACTTCCCGGGGCTTCTCTCACAAATCCTCTTCTTGTTTGAAAAGTTCCTCTAACTTCTCTTTAGTTAGTGTAGGTTTTCCTTTTAGATTGAAAAGCCCTGGTGTCTTTATTAAGCTCTTTTGACCTACAAAAGCAGAAACTTCAACAAAACAGGGGTCAATTTTTTTTTTTATATAAAACTTTCTCCCAACATAAATCTAATGACACATTTATAATGAACTGATTTTGAGTTTAGAATTACTAGAGAATCAACAGAGGGTTTGTGAATACATTTGCCCAGCATTATATAAACAATTTCAGATTGTTTGTGATTGGAGATTTGGAGAAGCACAAAAGCTTGGATGAAAAAGATTCAGTGCTACTGGTATGTTAACAAAGTCACGCATGAAGTGTGTACATCTTAATGCGATCTAGTTAGCTTCAGAGTCTAAATTACAAAAAGCAAATGCTGGGGGGTAAAAAAAAATGGCGCCTAGCAAGTACACGCAATTCGAGCGACTCGCCTCCTGCAAGTGTGAACACGGGGTTACTTACTGTCATGGCTGCAGATGAAGTCTTCACTAAAACCCTATCTGTTACAAAAGAGCAGCCTGGCTGCTTGACTGTAAAACCGACGCCGCCTTCTGAAAGATATTTTCAGCCGCGGTGAATGTGTCACAGCCGAGTTTGCCTTCTCCGCTCTGAGGGTTCCTTGGCTTTCTTCGGCTCACGGATACAAGAAATGGCTGCATGGATGAGTGGGTGGGCCGTGAACTTTTCATTTCAGGATATCTCTCTCTCTCTCTTTCTCTCCTACGTTCATAGCTGTGTCTGCTTACGACGGCTATACTATAAATGACTGATTTTGAGTTTAATATACTGGAAGGATGTGGAGGTGGATCTTCAGGTAGAGATGCCAGCGATTAGCAAAGCGCTACATTTTCCGTGTCACCTTCAATGCCACTTCCACTTCAGCAAACTCTCAGAAATAGAATGCTAACGTTTTATTTTCGGCACACTGCGAGTGTACAGGACCGGAATAATCTACTGTTTATGTGTGGATTCATAGAACTGGCTACGCGGAAGAAAATATTCCCTGTTGCACTGTATTTATTTATTTATTCATTTGATTCAGCTTTGTTACCTCTCTTAACTGTATATATTTGAGTCACTTCCATTACCTTGCTGGCATGTGGATCCCTCACTCAACTGTATTTATGCAAGTTGTTCCAGTTACCTCACTGACCTTCTGTATATATTTATTTATAAACCATTACCTCATTGTCATGATGACCTTTCATTTCTTCATTGTATATTTTTATTTATTCGATTCTCCATTACACTATTGTTAAAGTAACATTTTTGTGCTGTATATATTCATTTATTTGATTATAGTAACATCTCCAAGCTGGTACTTTATTACTTCACTGTCATGGTTACGTCACTTATTATATGTTATATATTATCTACACAGTACAGTACACAGTGAAACATTTATAAAAGGAACTACATGTAGTACATGTGTGCAAAAAAAACAAGATGAGAATGCTATTGAAATAGATTTGGTATTTATTTTGCTTAAATATGCAAGGCCTTCCATGAAAGAGGCTTTTTTTCTGGAAGCACTTGTAGCTCTAAAACCTTATAGTTATAACTATAACAAGCCATTCTTTTTTTAAATAGGAAAAAAATAGGTTTTTAAATACAAATAAAAAAGATTGATTGGTCTCACAGGTTTTCCACTTTCCTTCAAATGAGCTTTGGCATTGAGAGAATGGGGGTGCTTCTGAATCATGTTCACGTGTGCCGCCTTCTTTGTATAATAGAGATTTAACCTGCATTTGTGGATGATGTGGGAAATGATGGTCACAGACAATGATTTCTGGAGGTGTTAATGAGCCCATGCAGTGACCTCCATTACAGAAACATGACTGTTCATTTATAGATATTCAGTTGAGTCATCACTATTAGTTTATTGTCATACAGTTAACTCACTGTAGTATATAGTATATTTATTTGTTACCTCATTGGTTAATGCTTAATTTGCTACACTGCATTCATATATTACAGTCCTCAATGACACCTGCTTACTTCACTATACTGCACTTTTTTCACTCATCCTTATAACCTTGTATCCATATTATTACAGATAATGTTTATTTATTTATTTTTTATTAGCACCCATGAAGATTCCCATGAATAATTTCCATTTATGCCATTCCCTTTGCACAGCCATGTTTACCGTCCTGAGGGGTGTGATGTGTGTTTGTTGTTCAGATTAGAAGCAGGCTGCCTTAAATCGTGTCAGTCACAGGCGCTGGGTTTATGCCCGGAGAATAATGGATCCATCATGCTGTGGTCAGTGTGTGGTTTGGGCTGCGTTCATCACTCAGACATCTTTACGGCCGCTTCAGACAAGCGAGTCTTTGTGTGTCTTCATTTAAGGGCTGAGGGAGTTTCATTAGCCTCAGTCTCCTCTCATTATTTCGTGCACTGCGACTGGGACATCACTTATGGTATGACAGTGGGGAAATTTTTTTTGTCATATTATATTACTGGTTTTACAGTGATATGATTTGCACTGTGGCAGGAAACAGTGCCTTTTTTGCCGAAAAATTAATTTTCTACCCTGTGTAATAGTTTCCTACAGTTTAGTTCTGCTGTAGCTTTACAGGGGGAAGGTCTATTAGATTAGATTCGACTTTACTGTCATACCAGAGCACAAGTTAAGAGCCAATAAAAGGGCATTACTTTATATTATATATATATATATATATATATATATATATATATATATATATATATATATATATATATATAATGTATGTGTGTGTGTATGTGTGGTTGTGTGTGTGTGTTAGTCGTCCCGGACATCTAAGAGCAAATGAATAAAGAAACTATAGTGCATTCACTCACGCTTCCTAAATTTCCCCGAATTACACCTACTAGCTGGTCATTCACAACAGGTACGAGCTCCTCACTATATTAGCGTATATTACTGTATGGAACCTTTCCGTATAACCTAAATGCATTCACCAGTTTATATGGAAAGCTACCTGAACAGAATTCTTTAAGCAGGCACGTCCCATATTTTACACTTGAAACAACCACTAAATATTGAATGGGAAATGTATATAATTATAACATCTGTTACATTTAGTTAAGGGTTAGGGTATTAGAAACCTGAAAAGAATTAATCTACGGTACATTGAAAATGTGTAAATCTGTCAACACTGTGCATATATATATATATATATATATGTTGCGAGATTTGCGTCTGTGGGTTAATTGTACATGGTATTTCCTTTTGTGTGTGTGTGTATATATATATATATATATATCTATAGTATATATATATATATATATATATATATATATATATATATATACATATATATATATATATATATATATATATATATAATATATATATCTATATATATATATATATATATATATATATATATACAAACCGGATTCCAAAAAAGTTGGGACACTATACAAATCGTGAATAAAAACTGAATGCAATGATGTGTAGGTGCCAACTTCTAATATTTTATTCAGAATAGAACATAACACACGAAACAAAAGTTTAAACTGAGAAAATGTACCATTTTAAGGGAAAAATATGTTGATTCAGAATTTCATGGTGTCAACAAATCCCAAAAAAGTTGGGACAAGTAGCAGTAAGAGGCTGGAAAAAGTAAATTTAAGCATAACGAGGAGCTGGAAGACCAATTAACACAAATTAGGTCAATTGGCAACATGATTGGGTATAAAAAGAGCTTCTCAGAGTGGCAGTGTCTCTCAGAAGCCAAGATGGGTAGAGGATCACCAATTCCCACAATGTTGCGCAGAAAGATAGTGGAGCAATATCAGAAAGGTGTTACCCAGCGAAAAATTGCAAAGACTTTGCATCTATCATCATCAACTGTGCATAACATCATCCAAAGATTCAGAGAATCTGGAACAATCTCTGTGAGAAAGGGTCAAGGCCGTAAAACCATACTGGATGCCCGTGATCTCCGGGCCCTTAAACGACACTGCACCACAAACAGGAATGCTACTGTAAAGGAAATCACAGAATGGGCTCAGGAATACTTCCAGAAACCATTGTCAGTGAACACAATCCACCGTGCCATCCGCCGTTGCCAGCTGAAACTCTACAGTGCAAAGAAGCAGCCATTTCTAAGCAAGATCCACAAGCTCAGGCGTTTACACTGGGCCAGGGATCATTTAAAATGGAGTGTGGCGAAATGGAAGACTGTTCTGTGGTCAGACGAGTCACGATTCGAAGTTCTTTTTGGAAATCTGGGACGCCATGTCATCCGGACCAAAGAGGACAAGGACAACCCAAGTTGTTATCAACGCTCGGTTCAGAAGCCTGCATCTCTGATGGTATGGGGTTGCATGAGTGCGTGTGGCATGGGCAGCTTGCATGTCTGGAAAGGCACCATCAATGCAGAAAAATATATTCAGGTTCTAGAACAACATATGCTCCCATCCAGACGTCATCGTTTTCAGGGAAGACCCTGCATTTTCCAACAAGATAATGCCAGACCACATTCTGCATCAATCACAGCATCATGGCTGCGTAGGAGAAGGATCCGGGTACTGAAATGGCCAGTCTGCAGTCCAGATCTTTCACCTATAGAGAACATTTGGCGCATCATAAAGAGGAAGGTGCGACAAAGAAGGCCCAAGACGATTGAACAGTTAGAGGCCTGTATTAGACAAGAATGGGAGAGCATTCCTATTTCTAAACTGGAGAAACTGGTCTCCTCTGTCCCCAGACGTCTGTTGAGTGTTGTAAAAAGAAGGGGAGATGCCACACAGTGGTGAAAATGTCCTTGTCCCAACTTTTTTGGGATTTGTTGACACCATGAAATTCTGAATCAACATATTTTTCCCTTAAAATGGTACATTTTCTCAGTTTAAACAGACGCAAATCTCACAACATAGACATTTGATTTAATATATGTTTGACATACATCAACTCTGTTTCACCGTGTTTCAGGTGCGTGTGAGAGTGGACGAGATGAAATGAGAAGTATCAGGGAGACCTTCAACAAGCTCAACACATGAAAATATCAACACTTTTCTTAAACTTGCGTATGATGGAGCGTTGGTGAACGCTCCACAGGATTCGGTACCCACCCCACTTGTCTTGCGGACATTCTGAAGATGAAGAACCCTGGGAGCACTGTATAGCTGTTTCAAGGATTCCAATTTTAGATGTGATGGTGTGTAAATGTGGATAAATAAAGTACTGGAGCAGAAAGGGTTAAGGGCTTTACTCAGGGGCCCAACAGTGGGGCCCAAGTTTTGGGGCTAATAATCAGTACCCCAGAGCCTTCACCACTGAGCTTCCACTTTCCACAAAAGGCAAGTAACATGGCAATACAAATGACAAGGGACAAACGGAGTGTAAACAGCATTAATAATGTACAATACAATTATTTTTTTTCCCTATGTAATAAAAGCATTCATGTGTACTAGTAGTTCTACAAACACTCATAACAACAAAGCAGGCAATTTTGCAAGATAATGTATGTGCTGAATAAAAGAATCCCATTAGTATGGATCTGCAATTATGTAGTGTATAGTCAAAGTGTAATGCATCCTGCGCTTCCATTTCCTGCTTAGTGGTTTCCCCATTTCCTGCTGACACTATTATGTAACAATAAGGATACCTAATAATGCATGTTGTTCTCTATCTTCATGTCACCCCCCCCCACCCATCTTCACCCATGTCAAGTTAATCTGAATGGTTGAGTTATTAGCAGTCCTATTCCTTTCGTCTTTCAGAATCTGCTTGGTTCATCCTTCTGCCCTACCCCTAGATGGAGCTCCACTGCTGTACATGGTTCCCCAGGACCTTGTCTAGAGATCCATGGAGTTCCTGTAGAGAACAATGAAGATCAGGGCTGGAATTCCCATTATTTGCATTCAATAAATAGACATTTGGTATCCACCAGATTCCATTGTGAGTCTGATTACTCTCAAGGTTTTTCATGCCTGATCAAAAAGACTCTGTCTAATGACCCTAATGGAGTCTATACTTTGACAGCAAAATAACCATCAAAAGCCCGGACACAAACGTAAAACTTCTCCCACGGTTCATCCGAGGTTTCTAATCTTGTTTATTTTTTTATTTTCTCTTGAAAAATTTCGCAAAAAATAAATTGCGCTTAAGGAAAATCACTCCACATGAAGACTTCTCAAACATTTGGTCCTGTAAGTCTTTTTTTGTGCGTTTTTGAAACGTCTTTCATCCCCACAGCATGAGTCGAATTCGTTTTTTTTTCCCGGTGTAGAAATGACAGTGATAAATATCGTAGTTGAAAGCTGAAGTGGAGTCGTTTGATACTTCTCTCTCTCAAAAAAAAAAGAAATCTCTGAAAGCGGTTGTTTTTTTTCTTTTTTTTTTTTTGTGTGTGTGTGTGCCGTGTCCTAATTTGCAACGGCGTATGACTGAAGGCTTTGATCACGTCGAGATCCTCGCCGCACCACTGTTTGCTAAGTGTCCTTGATGGATGACAGCGTAGCTCTACTGATTTTTTCTGTGTTATATAAATAATGCACTGATCTGCCGTGTTATTATGAAGAGAAGTGCTAAAGTGTCAAGCCGCCACAAGACGAACCTGGTGTATCTTGTGAAGTGGCAAAACTCCGAAGCGCCGTTAACATCGGCGTTATCGTGACGGACACTCGGATAAGTAAAAACTGTCCTTCCGGCAGTCGGCATCTGTTTAGGTGTTTATTTCTGACAGCATGTTGATTTGCTTCATTATTTACATGCCGGTTTGTCATATTGCTGAGATATGTTTATTTTTTTTTTAAATAGTAAAAAAAAAAATTGTCCCAGAAAGTTTTCAGGAAATTAAGGTCTTCGACAGCATAGTAAAAGCATATCATTTTGACTAAAGCTGCCATTTTTGTGTACAAAGTGATTCATTATTATTCAGACTGGAATAAATAAGTAATTTTTTGTCATAGGAATGTAACTGTGACATCGCTCTGGTGCGTAAAATGGACGTCTTTAGAACATATTCATATTCCTCACAATTATCTTGTTGAAAATGTTTTTCACTATAGATTTCTATCTTTACCATCCAGTTCATCCCAGAGCAGTTCAATAGGATTTAGGTGTGGTGAATGGGTGGATGGATGGATGGGAGGATGGGAGGTGGTAGCTCAGTGGTTAAGGTGTTGGTCTCTAGACCAGAAGATCACGGGTTCAAACCCCACCACCAAGTTGCCACTAGTGGGTTCAAGCCCCAGTATCGACAAGCTGCCATCATAGGGTCCTTGAGGAAGACCGTTAACCCTCTGTTCTCCTTCTTCTTCTCTGTATCCTGGCTGACCCTGTGCTCTCACCCCAGCTTCCAAATCAGCTGGGATATGCGAAGAAAGAATTTCACTGTGCTATAATGTATATGTGACAAATAAAAGCTATTCTTAAATTCTTTATAAGAAAAAAAAGATTGCTATTTATCTATCTGTCTGTCGATAATCTTTAGTTTCCTGGTTATGATTTTAATGGAAGCTCTAATGTTGTAATCCTTCGGGTCTCTACTGCTTATTTGTTTCCTTCTATTGGGGAGTATGTTCTATTTAGTGGATCCCATTAAGGGCCAATATAACACTCTTTGCAATTTGCAGATAACATGTTGGTATCTACTGGATGGAGACAATGGAGACCCCTATGACATCACATTCTGATAAAGTGACACATAATGGAAAACATTTGTCATCATTTGAATGGCTGGTGGCTTAGTGGTTAGCATTCGCCTCAGACCTCCAGGGTTGGGGGTTTGATCCCCTCCTCCGACATGTGTGTGTGTGTGTGTGTGTGTGTGGAGTTTGCATTCCTCCGGTCCAAAAATATGCGCTGTAGGTTTGATTGGCACCTTGGAAAATTGTGCCTAGTGTGCACCTAAGATAGGCACAGGTTCCTTGTGACCCGAGGGAAGATCGGATAAAGTGGTAGAAGATGAACGAATAGTTTGTGGTTTGTAATGGTAATTGTAGTGGAATTTCTGTGACGGTTTATTTTTCGTCGGCACAAATGACTTTAGATGTCTCAGAGATATCCAAGGGATAATGCAAATACTGTACTTACAAATAATGTAAAACTAACTTGTTCTGAATAGACTTTTAAACTAGCAAACAAAGTGACTGCTACTCTCAGAGTGTATCTTGAATAGCACGTGCAGGTGTGTGTCTGTGTCTGTTTTGGAACCCATCGGTGAGCTTCACAATAAGTCATTATTTGGTAGAATCTCCATACTGCCTACACTGTGAGCTCATTAGCCGGAGAAAGAAAATAAGATCGATTGCAAGAGCGCGACCTCGAAGGCCGATTACGGAGGGCTATAATCAACTTCACCTCCGAGTGCAAACAAAGAAGTCTTTCCTAATATCCCGAGGTCTCGGAATGGTGCCTGATCACATGCTCATCTGGAGAATCAAAATGTAGAAATTAGAATGGAAAAGGAGTCTTTCGGGGTTCCTTAAGGGTTCTTTGCACAGCTGAAATCCTATTATTGGAGAACCTGTTTATTAGGTATTTGAGATCGACAGGTTCTTCAGATGGACAAGCCAAAGGAAATTCGGTTCTTATGAAGGAGACTTCTGTCTTCTGACATGACAGAAAATCTGTCTGTTTTCACCTCAACGAAAGTGGGGCTTTTTGACGCGAGGGGAATTTCTTCCCGACAATACAGACGTCATTTGGTTTCCATGGAGTCGTGCTCTTTAGTGTGGTGTTCTTGTTGAACTAGCTGTTGAGTAATTGCTGGTCATTACCGCTGGACTCAATAGAGCAGGTCATCTTAACTAAATCGATGAGAAAATCTGTTGTGGGGAAAAAAAGGGAAATCGACCCGCTTGATCACCGAAAGTCACAAGAAAAGTGAAATGATCTGTGGCATAGCATGGAGAAAGCCTCGGCGGCGGCATTTGCGAATGCATTGGGCGGCAATAATGGCATTGATTCCTTGTCACCGTAATTGAAGTGCCCCCATAGGCGTCTCTATTGCGCCAGGGGCGGAGTTGTCGGGTCGGGATGCCTGATTTACTGCTATGGGGAGGCTCGGGAAATAATGAGAGGAGACTGAGGCTAATGAAACGCCCTCAGCCCTTAAATGAAGACGCAGAGAAGCTCCCTCATCTGAAGCGCACTGTAAAGGTGTCTCGGTGATGAACGCAGCCCAAACTCCATACTGACCCCAGCAAGATAGATCCATTATTCTCCCGGCGCAAACCCAGCACCTGTGACTGACACGACAGGAAACCTGCTTTAAATCTGAACAACAAACACTCGCTTCATCATCCACACCGAGTGCACCTCAGTCACAGCCATCCACAATCCACTTCCACAATGTCTGCACACACACACATGCACACACACACACACACACACACATACACACCAGCGCTGCATTTCACACACCGCAGGCTCCCATCATTCAACCCGAGCAGCGGGAATGTTTGAGAGGTGGCAGGAGGAACGGATTTGCATTTGTCTGTGAAAAACAAAACCAAAAAAATATTCACTCCAAAATTCGTGTACCAATTGGCGAATTTCCATATTGCAGACTGAACATGGTACATCAGGAACACCTGAGAACATGGAGACAACATTCAAGACTTTCCTAATAAGGAAAATGGCCAATTTCTACAATGCTGATTTCTACAATTTCTACAATGCTGATTTGATTTCAGGATATCAAGACCATTGGTAAATGGTAAGAAACATCTCAAACTGGCATGTGTGATGATCAGGAGAATTTTTTTGTTTGGTTATGATCATCTCTGATTGGTCAGGAACATCATAAATAACTGATCAGGAAAAACAATATTAGCCAGGAACATCTACAATTGACTAGAAGCACTGGATTATATGGTATAGATTAGAAAAATACAGATGGTGCAGGAAGACCCTGTTCACAGATATCAAATTCTCTGAATGTCACATGTACATTGCCAATGCCAGGTGTACATTATGTACATTGTCACAAGTGAAATTCTTTCTTCACAAATCGCAGGAATGTCAGGAGGTCAGAGGGGATAGTCCGATATCATCCACCACCCCTGGAGCACAGATGTTTAAGGACCTTGCTGAAGTTTACAGATCAAAAACTCAACAAGTCAGGAAGCCCCAGGTATGGTACATCTGCTGGCCGGGGAACCTCTAAATTAGGAAAGTGGTGGTTCAGGGGTTAATACTGATCATACAGTCCAATATGGTCATATGGTCCAACCCCAGCACATCCAAGCTGCCACTCTTTGGCCTTTGAACCAGGGACTCTCATCAAGGGGTATTTTATCTCCAGTGGTACCTTATTCCTGACAGG
Organism: Kryptopterus vitreolus; assembly: GCA_030449085.1. NCBI lineage: Eukaryota > Metazoa > Chordata > Actinopteri > Siluriformes > Siluridae > Kryptopterus > Kryptopterus vitreolus. The sequence goes on from JACRUU010000019.1 coordinate 24,172,796, forward strand.
TTAGGCTATATAAAAACCTTGGAAGTGGAAGCTAATTTGACTTGTGATTAGAAAGTGGATAAGGACATCGGATAAGGACAAATCTGATGTAAATGTATAGTAAGAACTTCAGTTTTGCTTGGTCAAGAAGAACGTCATTTATTAGTCTAACTATAATTGGTCATGAATAAGTTCTTCAGTTGGTCAGGAATGTCTATGATTTGTAAGAATGCTGGCCAGGATAATTTATGATATTATTAACATTTATGCTTTTGTGTTTATTATCATTTAAAATCACCCGGGAACAATAGTGACTGAAAGCTGTGATAGCCAGGAACAACAGAGATTGAATAGAAACATCTGCAATGGCTTTTTTTGAGGAACAATCAGGAACATCTGGTTATTCCGGTCACATTGAAAAGTCACTTGAGAATATCTAAAGCACCTTAAGTGCATTTAGGCTCGACCCGGACCCTTGCATCTGTGTTTAATCAGGACCTTTTGAAAATTGGTTAATGAGGATGACTTCACTCATCAGGCTTTCACTATAGATGTGATAATAGGGGATGGATTGTTGGATTTCAGATTGATGGCCTCATATTATTAAGATCTAAAACTCTGATTAGTTGAGAACCTCTTAAAAGTTGAGTCCAAATTAGAAGAGTTCACCAGTTCACAATCTTTTGTTATAGTTCTCAAATGTGATGTCGATGTGATCAAGAAAACAGAGCTGTAGAGGCCACCTGGAGGATTTTATTTCTGCCATGAAAGAGAAATAGGAGGCAGAGGTGATCTCTATAAAGAAATCCCAGTTTAATTATGTGGACGTCTCCTCAGCCTGTTATCCGCATATCCAGATGCCCATGTATCATAAATCAATAGGGGGCCCATTTACAGAGGCAATAATTGGAGCTGAACTATCACTGCTGACGCGTCTGTGTGGCGATGGGAATGAAGTAATGGACTTATTGCTCCCATTTTACGAATAAAAAAAGGCACACTACACGTCATATGGCACGTCAATAAGTTCAGGCTAGTTATAGAGATAATTAGAGGCTTGAGCATTTGAGAAATTCACACACCTGCATTGGGCTGATTTCCCCATCAACAGCCCCATATAAAGCCACGTCTTTAATACTGTTTATAAGCACAAGATCAACATCACCATTATTACCATCATCATCATCATCATTATCATCAATACTGTATATATCCATCATCATCATCATCATCATCATCTATACTGTATATATATATATATATATATATATCATCAATCATTATCATTAACACTGTAAAATCCATATCACCATCATCATCACCATCCTCATTATATCATCATTGTCAATACTGTATATATTCATGTCATCATCATTATTAATACTGTAAAATCCATATCGCCATCTTCATCATCTTCATCTTCAACACCACCAATATCATCATCGTCAACACTTTACATATCCATATCATCAATCATTATCATTAATATTGTAAAATCCATATTACCATCATCATCATCATCATCATCATCACCATCGTCATTATATCATCATCATCATCATCATATTATTATTATTATTATATTATTATTATTATCAGTCATTAATAATGAATGTGGTTTTGAAGCAGATGTTTTCGCAGTGTGTGTGCATGCGTGTGTCATTCTGTATCTGTTTGAATGTATCTTTAATCCTAAATATGATCAAAAGATGTACTTTGACTGAGATTATAAATCTAGAATTGAATCTGATTTTGGTTTTAGTGATGCGGATCAGGATCACAATATTCTGACTCTGAACTTGGTTCTGAATATAATTCACTATCTTATTGGGTAATGTTTTTGACAGCATTTTGGTTCTAGCCGTGTGCACTGCAGAGCAGATGTGGTCCGCGTGGAGGACGTTGCCGTGGTTCTTGCTCCCTGCCACCTTCTGTGCTGTCACAGTGCTCCGGCCGAGTGCGTGGCATCCTGTGTGTTCTGTATGAACGCCAGCGGGCAGCTCAAACGCCCAGGAGGCCTGCAACACACCGAGCAAGGGCATTAAATGTGCTCAGGTTCACGCCGGTGTCATTTATCACAGCTGACATGCCTGCTCGATTGTCGGCGCTCGTTTTTGCCTTTATTACTGCCACTTTTATTCGCCCCTTCACAACATTGTGCTCTCTAGTCGTGAGCGGAAATCCTCGGAGAGAAGCCGTGTGGGAAAAGTTCCATGGAAAGAGCAAGGAGACTGAGTCCCGCCTGTTTCATGCCAACTTCAAGGTGTCACATGGAAGAAGCAGAAAAACGATACAAGGGCAATTATTTCAGTCAGAAACTAAATAAAATGACAAAATAAATTGTTCTAGAAAATAAAAGAGGCTGTGAAAAACCCATGAAAATCATATCTTTCTTCATAGACCCGGGTGTCATGTCGGAACAGGCTTGGGACTATCATGCTACCAAATTCAAAGGCATCCTCTACAAATCTGGGCCTCCAACTTTGTGATAACAAGTTAGAGAAAACCCACATATGTCTGGAAAAATCAAGTGTCTCTGTTCTGGCCTTTGTTTTGGCCACGGAAGCGTTGTAGCGGTCTTTGTCTTTAAAAGGTCTTTCTTTCCTTTTATTTTGATTGAAAATTAATGAACAAAAGAAGGCTTGAAATTAACATATAAATCATATTAAATGAAATCCGTTCCAAAACAGATAATTCTATTGACAAAATGTATGAAGTGAAAAAAATCATGTCTGACCCACTTTTGTCCTTCCGGTGTACTGCTGTCCCTTTTTCCCCCCATAACGTTCACAAACATGGCCTTAGTTAACAAATTCATTCATTCATTCATTCATCTTCTACCGCTATATCCGATCTTCCCTTGGGTCACGGGGAGTCTGTGCCTATCTCAGGCATCTATGGGCATTAAGGCAGGATACACCCTGGATGGAATGCCAACCTGTGCATGTTTTTGGACCAGGGGAAACCGGAGAACCCGGACAAAAACCCCCTGATGCACGGGGAGAACATGCAAACTCCACACACACATGGCCGAGACGAAAATTGAACAAGGATCCTGGCAGTTTGAGGCGAACGTGCTAATCACTAAGCCACCGTGCCCCCTAGTTAACAAATTGAACAAAACAAATATTTAAACAAGTAATATAAAAATAAAAATTCAGACCTGCCTGGTCTATCCATAGAGATCGTTTCTTTTGAAAACCACTATCTGGATCATAATCTCATAGAAATCATCTAATAATAATAATAATGATAATAATAATAAAAATAATCAGCTAGTCTAACTTGCACTTGAGGAATAGGTTTCAAGACGAAAGGCTCCTGTAAAACGATATGCTAAATATTCAAAATGTGCATTCAATTTTTTAAGAACCTTTTTCTTTTCTATCCGAGAAAACCCACAAATAAAACACAAACAACAAAGACAACACACAACAAAACACAGATAAACCATAAAAAAGCCAGAGTTTGTTGTCACTAATGGTGTAATTACACTGCTTAAACTTCCACACCACTACGCCCACCGGCAAACTATATAATAAGCAAAAATACAAAGATAAGTACATATTGTGTCTAACAAACCGAACCCGATTATACAAAATGATTATTTTTGCCATGTTGTACACACAAAAACAATAGTTATCTCAAAAAAAAGGCCCGGAACAGGATAAAAGTTCCCAACTGAATAATAAATATAAACAACTAACAACATAATAATGAATACAACAAAATAACATTAAAAAATTCTAATATAAAGAAAAAAATAACCATGGTTACACGCAGATAAACTACAAAGAAACCAAAAACAAACAAACAAAAAAAAAAACAGAGAAACCACAAAAAACACCAAAAAAGAATTCTTTCTACATTGATTTGATTAATAATGTGCTGTAGATATTCAAATTGTTTTATGTTTTTTTCTTATTCTTTGGGTAAAATGATGGACAGGTTGTGAAATACGTAATAACAAAGGCAGAATTTATTGATTTAATACAAGTCAACTTTCCTCGCTGAGGATTTTTACTGGACTTTCGAAACAATGCTCATTTTTATTCCCCCCAGACAATAAGAGCGAGCGAAACCTACTACAACTTCTCATCTCCGTATTGAAATCGGATTTTGGCGAAGCCTTTCCTTTCTAATCTTTCTAATCAACGAGTCACGGGATGTTTGAGGAGCTCGATGAGCCGTATTGATGAAGCCGCGTAATGTGATTGAGTGTAATAATGAGTACATAAGGAGCTTCGATGGACCGGTTCAGGAAAAAAAAAAACACACAATACAGATTTTTTACGCTTTGTGCGTAACCATAATTTGGGCGTTTTTCCTTATGGAGTCTGTCAGCTTTCAGGTCGATATTTAATATCTCAGGATCGATGCTTTTCTTTCTTTTTTTTTACCTTCACAGATCCGAAAACGCATTTTCTAATAAGAATTAGGGGGCGAAGGCTTTTTTTCGAATCAATGCTTGTGTGTTTGACATTATGGTGACTTGTTGGAATTATTGTCAGAACACATGAGGAGTGTTTTGTCTGGTTTTGAACAGGAAATAAATATAAACAAAAAAAATGTGCATGTTTTGTCTTGTTTGCATGATCCCCCTCCCCCCTCCCTTCAACCTGACCTTACTTCTCATTCTCCTTCCTTGTCAGGGATTGGGTGACACTTTATTTATCTCCTGAGCGTTTTCCTTCCTGTTTTTACAAATGCGTGACCTACAGAAATGATACGGATAGGAGAAGGAAAAACTTCCTGTGGATACGGAACGTCGTCCTCAACACAGAAATTTCATTACAATTTCATCATTGTTGATGTTGAGTGATGAACGCTTAAATGCAAAACCAGTCATGCATTAAAGTCCACATTTTTGAGTTGCACAAGAAACTCATCCTCACATAAAACTTCCTGGTTGCTCAGGAGCTTGTTTGGTCATCTCTCTACTAGGGAAAAGAACAAAAAAATATATGATAAAGTCAAATATGCCTTCTTGTTTATCTGCCAGCAAGGCACTCTTTTATAATAACGAGGGTCCATTTAGTTCAGCCTGAATAAAAATTCTGTCCGTAGTCCAAGCGTTAATGCATTAAAGTGGATTTAGAAGAGCAGCAAAAAAAAAAGCGACAACAGCAAAAAAAAAAACGACCAATCTAGAAAAAAAATAAAATAAAATCACAAGCAAGGATATAGGGTTCGTGTTTTTTATTTTTTATATTTGCAAACGAAAAACAAAAAGAAATACATCATGATGCCTGGATTAAATTTTTTTTTTTGGGTTCGAATATAATTATATTTATTATATAATTATTATATAATTATTATTATATATTTTTTGTGTTTGAATATAAAGAAAAAAAATTCATTGAGTTTGTATGGCTTTCTGCTCGTTCAATTTGTATTTTAGGAAGTAATTTGAATAAATGATTCCCCTTAACCAACTGAAAAAAAAAATCTGATTTCTTTGTGTTTATGCACATTTTTTTTCTTAAATATTGTAGATAAGGATTATATTAACATTTATATTAAATAGCTCATACAATAAAATGATAAGAAATAAATAAATAGAATTAATATAATACATTTACAGCATTTGGAAGACGCTTTTATCCAGAGCGACTTACAACTGAGCAATTGAGGGTTAAGAGCCTTGCTCAAGAGCCCATTAGTAGTGGTGGTGGGATTTGAACCTGCGATTTTACGGTCTAGAGGCAAATGCCTTAACCACTGAGCAATAAAAGCATATATAAAATTAACTTGCGCAAAAGAAAAAAAAAAAGCTACTGACCCCCAATGGAGTATTTTACACTGTATTATCTCTGAATTTATATTAATTTTTTTATTTATTATATCTGAATTAATTTATTTGCATTTTAAACCATGATATTTTACCTGACTCTCCATTCTACTCACAGAGAGAAATGTTTTTTCAAGTTTTTTGCCACTGTTCTAGGTCTTGAGTGAGGCTCTTAACTCTCAGCTCCTCATTCTGTCTCAGTGAAACCAGTGCATTCTCATAAATGGTGAGTTTTTTTTTTTTTTAAAGAAGGGCATCGAGCATAAAAAGTGCCAAACCAAATATACGGATCATACGCTGCCGCAACCAATAACAGGAATTCAATTTTCAATTCAAAAATAGCAAAGGATCATTCTTTTGATTTCATATTCTTTATTTCAAATTCAAATATCATATTGTTTTCTTCTAATACTCACAGAAAAAAACAATGTAAAAAGTTTTTTTTATCCATCTCGCTTCCAGGGAAAAGAACAAAATAATAAAAAGTCAAAAGACGATGAAGTCAAATATCATATTCTTTTCTTTTCATGTTTGAAAATCAAGTCATGGATGTATGGAAAAGCAAATGGAGGGAAAACAAAAAAGGAAAAAGCCTTGATCTAACTGCTGAGCTACAGAATATATTTATATTATAATTATATTTCAGGACAGAAGTGGGTGAAGCGTTACCTGATATGCATACTTTTTTTTTTATAAGGCATGAGCTATATTACATAAATTCTTATTGTATACAATATTTAATAAAAAAAAAGATGAACGAATAGCAATATTTTAAGACAAGGGGTTTCCAACGTTTCACCCATCATGTTACGACAATTAGAACTATTATAAAATTAGAAAAAAATTCATACGGACTGTCAGGTGGACATGAACTTTAACGCAATAATTATATTTTTGAAACTAAATATTTTATCTTTGATGTTATTTTTTTTCTTTTTTGTGATTAAACATTAATTTGCAGACCCCCTGCAGCACTTACATGGACCCCTATGGATTCCCTGTTGGAAGACCAATTGGTTAAAACTTAACCCATTTAAATGGATAACACCATCATAGTAAATATTGTATAGAGGAGTTTTTAGATGGTACATGGGCATGCTGTGTGTGTGTGTGCGCGAGTGTGTGTGTGTGCGCTCTTATTAAAATGACTAGAATTGGGTTATCTCCTAAAGTTAAATGGAATTAGGTCGGGCCTCACAGGAGTGAATTGAACTCTGTGGGAGTTAATCTAACACTGGTATGTTCGGTCTGTATCCATGTGCGTGTGTGTGTGTGTGTGTGTGTGTGTGTGTGTGTGTTGGGGGTTCGGTCGCTCTTATCAAAGCAAGCAGGCGGCGTGGTGTAGAGATTGTTGTCAGCAAGACGTTCAGTCAGGAGAGGAACTCTCTCAGGACCACACACACACACACACACACACACACACTTTATTCCCCACTTTCCCTCAAGCTCCCCCACTTGTCTCATAGCTCATTGTCACGTCTCGCTCTCTGTCAGTCGACCTTAGCCGCGCGATAACGCGAGTCATCTGATATACTTCTATGCCAGTGTTCATATTTAATATTGCGTCCTTATCAAATTTCGAGACTCTGAAGGTGGGAAAAATCACACAAACATCCGAGGTGTTTGTGTGTGTGCGCATATATAAGTGTGTACTGTGTGGGCTGTGGAGTCAGAGCTAACAGACCATAGGACTGTAAAGGATTTCAGCAGAGGACATTCTGTTCTACCTGCCTGGTCACACACATTATTATTACAATTATTATTATTATTATTATTTTCTTTGCTAACATGTGGAATTATTTCTCGACCCTGCAATGGAGATCTTTTATGCAAATTGCTTATAATTCATCAGAATAATGAACTCTATTCATTAATAAATCATAAATATTCATTGCTTTCTTGGAATTTGGAAGCTTCACAATCATGATGGCATCACGTGTCATTAAATCGACTTGAAACCTTGCAATTAGTGTAAAAGTGGCTAGGAGGTAGATTGGGATTAGTTGTTCATTCATTTTCTAGGTCTGCTGGTGCGCTTAGGAACCTGTGTTAATGCTGAGACTGAGGAAGGCAGAGGCATGTCCTCAGCTTAACAAGAAGGCAAAGTTTCTACCCGAGCTTCTACCCGCAGGCAATAAGGTCTCTCAATCAGTACACCAGACAGTACTGATCCACTTACACCCACACTGGACATTCACTATGGCAGTGGTCACTCGTGGTCACTGCTTACTCACGGACAGAAAACACACAACACACACAATATGCACACACCACTTTAAAAGCCACCCTACTGCACAAACCTGGACTTTGTTACCGCTTTGCACACACAACTTCTCAGATTTCTTCTGGATTTCTTCTGGATTTCTTCTTCTTTCTTCTGGATTTCTTTCATTTTTCTTTTTCTCTTTTTTAAAGTCTATTTTATATTTTATATTTTTTATATATTTTTTATATTTTGTAGGCAGAGTAAAACAATCCACTCTTGAGGTCAGGGCAGCTCAGCATTTTAACACTGTGTATGACTGTGTATGTGACCAATAAAATTTGAATTTGAAATTTGATTTGAAAGTGAGGTCCTCATTTGAACAGGAAGGCAGACCGATGTCCTCAGCTTAAAAGGAAGGCAGAATGAGGTCCTCAGCTTAAAAGGAAGGCAAAGTGAGGTCCTCAGCTGAACAGGAAAGCAAAGTGAGGTCCTCAGCTGAGCCAAATGGCAGAGGAATGTCCTCAGCTAACAGGAAGGCAGAGTGAGGTCCTTACCTGAACAGGAAGGCAGACTGAGGTCCTCAGCTGAGCCAAATGGCAGAGGGATGTCCTTAGCTGACCAGGAATGAAAAGGTGAGGTCCTCAGCTGAACAACATAGGCAGAGTGAGGTCCTCAGCTGAACAAGAAGGCAGTGTGAGGTCCTCAGGTGAGACAAAAAGCAGACAGATGTACTCAACTGAACGGGAAAATGCTAAAACATGCTCAGAGATGCATTTGAACAGCACCTGAATCCCGGTTCTGTTACTGATGAAGGTGGCAGTCATTTTTAGGCCACGGGCTGGGATGTCGCACACAGCTGTCTTCACATTCGACAAAGTAGCTGCTGTTCTTGTTCTGCATGTTGAGTATTTGCTCGTCCACCTCCTTCATGGACATGCAACTACAAAGTGAGGTCCTCAGCTGAATAAGAAGGCAGTGAGGTCCTCAGCTGAGCCAAAAGGCAAGAATGAAGTCCTCAGCCGAACAGGAAGGCAGAGTGACTTCTTCAGCCAAGAAAACAAGCAGGCAGGTTCATTAAATCCATGATAAAGCATTCCACCTTTTGACGATGGTGCATGATTACTGGCCTTTCCAGGAGATACATTTCGGAGAACATACATCCAGTTTAGATGTCAGAATCTGGTTATATATTTTCCTTGTTTCCTGTTTTTATCCCCACCAAGGGATACCGGAGTGTTCCTGAATCCCTTGTGAACTCCTATTGTTTCCACCTGAGTCTTGTTAGCTCTGTGCACATTTTTTGTGGGTCTATTAGTTGCTTTGTTATTGTTGTTTTGTGCGGTCCATTTTACCTGTATTTCTTCCCTGCCTTTTCTCAAATTCTTAGTTCTTTGTATCTGAATTCCTTTTTTATATTGCGTACCTTTTTTTCCCTCCTTTTGCATTTTGTTGCTCTGATTTTTTTCTTGTCATTTTCATGTTTGTCTCTGCGGTTTTTAAGTCAAGTGGGTCAGTTTGACCCTGAACAGCAAAGATTTTCTCGCTTTAATTACTCCTTTAAAATAAATAAATAAATGAAAATGTAAAACAACATTTTATTTTATATGGAGGTCTTTATTCCAATATACATTTAAATAGAAAAATGAGTGAACTATTTTCATCGAGCCATGATCTGAGAAAAAAAGCACTTAAAATGTATTTAAATGGTTAGTAAATAATGTAGAAACAATGTTTTTTGGGATTTTGGGGTTTTTGGTTAATTAAATATTCCCTGATTCAAAATGACCCTGGAACATTATTTATGTTCCTGAGAAACGAACATAATAGGAGGGTTATGGAAAAGGATGCAAGCAGTGTACAAACAAACATGACTGGAAATATGAAGAAGAAACAAACATATCTGAGCATAAACTAAAGGTGGCCAAGAAGGGCAAAACACATTAACAAATCATAAAACAAAATAACATCTGAAAACAAAATAACAATTACAAAAACAAAATAACATCTGAAAACAAAATAACCATTACAAAAACAAAATAACATCTGAAAACACAAATTCATACAAACGGGAAAAGGTAGGTACAGTTTGAAAATGGAATACTTGCAGCTCATTGGACAAGACACCTGTGAATCACGATATTCAGGAAGTAGGAAATCTTATAACTTCTATATTTATTTTACTTTGGACTATTAGTGCACCTTTAAATATAATAAAATTACAGAAGTAAACACTGGTAAGTAAAGGGGAAATGGCATTCATTCAACGCTACTTTGAGTAAGGACGATCATTTACACTTATGTTGTACTGGATGTATATCTTGATTGACAGATATACATCTACATATAGCGCTCCAATGAGCTGTCTAATTGTCATTGTGTTTTTACACATCTTGCTAATGTGTTTTTGTTTTTGTTTTTTTTTATTGTTTTTCCGAATTTGTTTTTTTTTTGTTTTTATATTTGTTATTTAGTTTTTGGATTTATTAATGTGTTTCCAGTTTTGTTAATGCGCTTTCTGTATTGTTAATTAGATTTTGGATTTGTTATTTTATTTTATGATTTGTCAATGTGTTTTGCCCTTCTTGACCGCCGTATAAACCTGATGGTACAGAATGAAAAACAAATATTGTGGACAGACAAACAAATGCCAAAATATGCAGTAAACTGTGGCTTAAGTATTAAAGGTTGCTAAATGTGAAGCAGGTACTAAAACATAACTAATCCTGGCATTTACATATAGATCATAAGAAATGTCCTGTTCCAGCTTTATTTGACATGTGTGCAAATAAATTTGCACTAGTAGTTCGCGTGGACGCCTGGAGATGTAGCGAGGCCAATTTCACCGCAACGGTTCGGCTGACCCAAGCAAATTCCAGTTGGAGCACAGAGTTATCAAAGTCACAATTTTTGCACAATTTTGCACTTTGTTTCAAAGCAGCGTGATCCATTACCGATCCCGTGACCTGCTTATTCCTGCATTATTCAATTTCTTTTAATGTGTAGCACGCGTGCAGATATTCAGACACGCCCAAACGTTGAAATAAAGAATAAACCTCATATGATAGTGATTGAACATTTCCATGAGATTTTGGATTTGATAAAAAGGAAATAGTTATTCATACAAAAGAAATAAGCAATAACCTTTATCAATCTGTAAAAGTCTAATAGTCAATATTTAAAAGTCTGGAGATTTACGAAAACAAATCAAATCAAATATGCACAATTATTTGAAAAATTTGTAGCCTGGATATAAAATGATTGCAACGTCTAAATTTGACCTTAAAAAAGTTAAAGCTTTTGAGTTATTTACCAAATCAAGTTTGCCGTATTTTATTCTCCACAACAAAATAAAGACAATTTATTAGTCATACAATATAAAGCCAATTCCGAGCGGCGTTTCTTCTCACCCCGCCGTGTTCAGCCGAGACGCCCACTTCATATTACAGATATTTAAACACCTTACAAACGAGCCAGCTGTTTTGTCGACGTCCTTTCCGAACACCTCGTAAATTTCAGCCTGACAACGCAGGAAGTTTTATAGTGGCGGCGAGTGAAGGTCATCAAAGCTTTGCATGCTACTTTTTGGGTGATGCATGGCGCGTTTGAAAGACGGACGGCTTGCCGGCGGAGGAGTGATCGCTATCTGTTTATCAGCACTTCTAATGCGGGACAGCGGATTTGCCGATGAAAACGCTACGAAAATCGTTTTCCGGGGGGATAAAACCGAGAGGATATGGATTTTGTGAGTGCTTGTTAGAAAAGAAACACTAACACTGAATTATAGACACAATTCAATATTTCTAGAGTAGCATAATTATGTTATTTGAATAACTGACCTATATATATGATGCACACTAGCGCTATTTGCACTACCATGCACTTATGTACATTTCTGATCCGCCATATACTCTGTATATTGTGATCGTATTTAAGCTTTATAGTCTTGTACAGTCTACATTGTCTTGTATAGTTTGTATTGTGTTGTAAAGTCCCGTCTGTAAGTTAAGATGTATAGTGCAGGGGTCAGCGACCTTTACCACTCAAAGAGCCATTTCCCTCTGTAAAGAAAACACTGGGAGCCACAAACCACTTTTGACATTTAAAATGAAATACTGCGTATAACGTACTGTGTGCTGAGTTGTGTGTGTGTGTGTGTGTGTGTGTGTGTGTGTGTGGGGGGGGGGGGATGGTGGTTCTCGTTTTGAGCTGCTTCGCTATATTTTTTAATGCCATTGTACTCTATGCACATACTCGGATAATGTCAGCGCCACTAATATTTAAATACTCATTAATTATATGAAAGAGTCGGCATAGTGGTATAGTGTAATACGTGTCTGTACTTTTGAGAGTCACCAACAGCTGGAAACAAATTCCTTGTGTGTGTAAATACACTGATTATGTGAAAGGAATGTCCTATATCTATTGTTTTTGTTTTTGCCTTATTGCTTGATTACTCCGCTGTGTTTTGTTCTGTCCTGTTCATCGGCGGATCAAATAATACATCCGAGTTCCACTTATGATGGTAATTATGTTCTAGGATCTTGGAACAAAGCAAAACCAAAAGCGAAAAAACAAAACAAAACACGCAGTCTGATTCTGCTTTGGTGCATTGTTTTTTCCAGCAAAGAATGTTTGCGAATGGTGTGAATGCAACATGCGGCGTGTGTGTTCATGATGGATTAAAAGAGACCGCAGTGATAAGGTCCTTACCACAATATATTCCGGATTTTGGAATCTTTCCCAAACCAACCAAGTTGTGAACAACTCAGATTCATGAATAAACAGAGAAAAAGAACAAAAAAATGGAATAAAAGTAAAAAAATAAAAATACGTTTTACTAGTATTAATCCTGCAATCATGCGCACGTTTTTGTGATGGTAACTCTCTGTAATGATGCATCCGATTGTATGGATATAATGAGATCCTTTCCTTTCTCCATCAGGCCGAATGGATGGCAGACAGCGAGCTCAGGCCGGAGAACATCTCCTCCTGTCCTTCTCGTCTCTCTGCCATGGAAACCGTGTCTCCGGGAGGACGTGTCTGGACTGTCACCACAGCTCAGGTATTTTTCACCGCTCTGAAATCTCGGGGCTGTCAAGCCGAGAGGGAACTGGGTGCATTGTTAGCCGAGAACCTGCTTAAACACGGTTCTGATATATTCCCGGTTCCGGGATGAGTCAGAGCTTGTGGTGATTAGCTTCAAACTTGATCCTTATCCAGCAACTCCATTTTCCAGACAAAATAAAATCAGGACTTTTGGAGAAATCAAGAAATCTGAAATGTATATGTTATTTTTACCCCCCCCCCATCTCTGTCCTTCAGGCAGCGTTGAAAAAGTCTGTAGTTTTGTCCTCAAGGCCATGCCTTTGTGGTTCCCCTCCATGTTTCGCGGCTCATATAAAAATATCTCGGCTCGCAGTGTGGGCGTCTGAGCGCTGAATGAGCGTCAGCTAGCAGGAACAGAAGTGATAACACCGGATTGTGAATTAGCCCGAGCTCTCGGACAGGGCTGTGATGGAGAGCCGGAGGATAAATTAGAGCGTTGTGGAGGAAGGTCATGAGGATTATTTATGCACTGTTGGAGAGAGGAGAACGAGTGCACGAGATAATACATCCTCTAAAATGCTGTGTGTATGTGTGTATATGTGTGTGTAGGTGTGTAGGCTCTAAACAAAATCGTATCAAAATTACACTACACGGTGGAATTACTTTAATGTACTTAATGGATCTCTAGGATTACACGAAAAAGCAGCATTCACAGACATTAAACGGTCAGCTGAAATTCTTTGCCGTTTCTTCAGTGTGGTGACTGTGCAGGCCAATAAACAGACAGACTCTCCAAATGATCTACTTACAGTTCTTGGACGAAAGCTTCGCCTTGATGTACGGTGAAGATTGTTCCAATAAATTGTATGGTATTGAAGTAGAGAACGGTTGCCATGTTGGTTCCTTTTACCCCACTGGGATAAACTTCGCTGCTCCTAAACAAACCTATAAACCTTTTTGTGTAACTGTGAGGAAGGAGGCAATTTGTTAAACATCATCCCTCCTGGTCTCTGACTTACAGTTCTGTCGTATTTGGAGTCCACAGAACTTTCTTCCTTTTTAATGTAAAATTCTTGTTCTTCAAGAATATACAGTGGGAAGAAAAAGTATGTGAACCTTTTGGAATTTCATGGTTTTCTGAATAAATTTGTCATAAAATGTTATCTGATCTTCATCTAATTCATTGGTATTGACAAACACAATGTGTCTAAAAATAATAACACCAAAAAAATCCAATCTTTCTTGTCTTTATTGAACACAATCATTCAACATTCAAAATGGCAGTGGAAAAAGTAAGTGAAACCTTAGAATGAATAACTGGTTTGACCCCCCCTGGCAGCAATAACCTCAACCAGGCGCTTCCTGTAGCTGTGGATCAGACCTGCACATCGCTGAGGAGGAATTTTAGCCCAGTTCTTCTATGGTCAGAACTGCTTTAGCTCTGTCATATTCTTTGGACGTCTCATGTGTACGGCCCTCTTCAAGTCAATCCATAGCATCTCTATTAGGGTTGAGGTCTGGGCTCTGACTTGGCCACTCCAAAAGGCGGATTTTGTTTTTCTGAAGCCATTCTGTTGTGGACTTGCTCCGGTGTTTTGGGTCGTTGTCCTGTTGCATCACCCACTTTCTACACAGTTTCAGCTGATGTACAGACATTCTCACATTATCCTGAAGAATTGTCTGATATACTTGGGAATTCATCTTCCCCTCAATGATTGCAAGCTGGCCAGGCCCTGATGCAGCAAAGCAGGCCCAAATCATGATGCTTCCTCCACCATACTTTACAGTTGGGATGATGTTTTCATGACGATATGCCGTGCCCTTTCTACGCCAGATGTAGTGCTGTGTGTTTTTTCCAAATAGTTCAATCTTAGTTTCATCAGTCCACAAAACATTTTGCCAATACCGCTGTGGAGTGTCAATGTGCTCTTTTGTAAACTTAAGGCGTGCAGCAATGTTCTTTTTAGTAAGCAGCGGCTTCCTTTGCGGTGTCCTGCCGTGGATACCCTGCTTGTTCAGTGTTTTACGTATTGTAGACTCATGAACAGATATGTTAGCAAGTTCCAATGATGCCTTCAAATCTTTGGCTGTCATTCGGGGTTGTTTCTTTACCTCATTGATGAGTGTTCGTTGTGCTCTTGGTGTCATTTTGACGGGGCGCCCACTTCTAGGTAGAGTAGCAACAGTCCCAAATTGTCTCCATTTGTAGATTGTTTGCCGAACTGTAGACTGGTGAATTTCTAAAGTCTTTGAAATAACTTTGTAACCTTCGCCAGCTTCATGTAAATCAACAATTCTTGATCGTAGGTCCTCTGAAAGCTCTTTTTGGCGAGGCATGGCTCACATAATCATGTTCTTCTTGTGCAGAGCAAACTCCAAAGGTTTGAGGGGTTTTTATCAGTCAAAGTAGCTGTAGTCCACACCTCCAAACTTATTATCTTAACAAGACTCCAGGTGTGCTAAAACCAATTAGCTCCAATTAGCTTTTTTGAGGTCATTAACTCAAGGTTTCACTTACTTTTTCCACTGCCATTTTGAATGTTGAATGATTGTGTTCAATAAAGACAAGAAAATCGGATTTTTTTGGTGTTATTATTTTTAGACACATTGTGTTTGTCAATACCAATGAATTAGATGAAGATCAGATAACATTTTATGACAAATTTATTCAGAAAACCATGAAATTCCAAAAGGTTCACATATTTTTCTTGCCACTGAATATATATATATATATATATATATATATATATATATATATATATATATATATATATATATATATAGAGAGAGAGAGAGGGGAGAGAGAGAGAGAGAGAGAGAGAGAGAGAGAGAGATAGTTATTTCATGGCTTAGGACTTATCTTAAAATTTGTTGCAATCTACAGCCGGAAGTTTTCACTAACAAATTTAATAAAAATGTTTTGTTTATAAAGTGACAATGTTGGAATGAATTCATTAAGGTACACAACGAAACCAACAAGAAAGTGGTTCTTTTTTTCTGAAAAGTTTATTGTGGTATTACAGCATTAAGAAATCACTTCAGGCTATTTTCCAATTTTCATTTCTCCTTTTACGTATGATTAAAATATTACATCATAAAGCAATTTTCCTTTTGCACAATGTAATATGCAGTGCTTTTTTCTTTTTCTTAGATCTTAATCACGTACCAGCTTTTTGTTCTTTATATATC